>JANZXV010000003.1:17000161-17014955 GCA_027576455.1 Erythroxylum roigii
TATGTATGTATGAGTTTAAAATCTACTAAATAAGGTTGTTCATCATAAGTACGAGCTAAGATATTATTTTTCCTCATGCTACCTAACTAGTACAATTATTTTTAATAGCCTCTATGTATGTATGTATGTATGAGTTTAAAATCTACTAAATAAGGTTGTTCATCATAAGTACGAGCTAAGATATTATTTTTCCTCATACATATGCATGAGCTCAGTCATGCTCGTGTCCTAAACTATGCATCCTTCTATTTCGTTGTACTTAAACTATGATTATGTTTCAAGTCATGGATCTCTTTATTTTTCTACACATTTGGATACGACATATGACACGACTGTTTCCTAGACTATATCTACCAAAAATAAACCTCCATCATACCAACATTCCCATTTCTTTAACCCTACATTCACATTTGATTTCTAAATAGGAATATAGGAATATGCCCTGGGACATGCCCATGTTATAGGTCCTATTCACTCAAAAACTTTCAAGAAATGCTCATTTTCTTTTTCAAAACACTCCAAACTACACATATGTATACGAGCCATACACAATAATCTTCACCTTAGTGAATATACTCTCTATATGTTAGGTTGTATCCATGTTTAATATCAGGGGACATTAATCAAGTCTAAGAAAATTTTGAACTTATTTATATTAACTAGCTTTATCAACATGTTAGTTGCATTTTCCATAGTGTGAAACTTTCCTAATAAGACATGTCTAGATGCAATTAAGTCTCTAATGAAACCTCACTTTTACGTGCTTAATCCTTCAATGACGCAATTGATTATTTACTAAATACATGGAACCTTAACTATCGCAATGTATTCAAATTCCACCTTAATCGATTCCCACCTCCTTCGTTAACCCTTAGTTATAATGCTTTTTTAGTAGTCTCATCCACTGTCATATACTTTGCTTCAATTGTTGACAATGTTACCATATATCGTAAAATTTATTTCCAAAAAATAAACCCTCTTACATGAGTAAAAACATATTCTATGGAAGGCTCATTTTATCTAAATCTCCAGCATAGTCTGAATTCACATATTTGAAAACCAAAAGATCACCTTGTTAATTGATAAACATAATTCCATGGTTTGACGACATACCCCTCAAATACCTAAATATCTATTTGGCTATTTTCTAGTAATGTTTTCAGGTTTTGATATGTACTTACTGACCTGATTAACAACATGCCCTAAATTTTTCTTGGTACAAACCATTACATACATTAAAGCTCCAATAACATTATCATATGGTACCTTAGATATATCATCAACTTTTATATCTATTTTTGGCACTAATCTAGGAAAATCCAAAAGTAATTTGCTAATGGAGTAATAACGTATTTAGTCTTGCTCTTTTCAAATATGCCCAATACCATCTCAATTTAGTTGGATTAAGATAACCACAATTTCCTAAAGCTTTTATCTATTTAGATCTCCACTTGTAGCGGCAACAATTTCCTAAAGCTTTTTATCCAATTAGTTCTCCACTCATAATATGTTTTTAGCATAACCTAATTCCTTTATCTCAAATTCCTTTTGTAACATGGTTTTTAGTTAGTCACATCATGAATACTCTTTACAATAATCAATATATCATCCATATATAGTAGTAAAAAATAAATAATCCATCATCAAGGCTCTTAACATATTCATAACAATCTTTTTTTTCCAAGGTAAAATTGTATTCCACAGGGAAAAATGTACAACGTCAGTCAGCATACAAAAGATAGAACCAAAATGCGCGTTCCAGTTCAACCCTAAACACGGTACTACCAAACAGAGTCAGAAAAAGCCCAGCCGAACCAGAAAAGGAAGCTTACATATAATTGACCCTCAAAAAGACTAAGACAGCAGGCTTTAAGAACCCAACCTAGACTTAAATAGCAGCCCACAGGGATGACAGGGTAGCCATGAGGATTGCAACCCGGTCCAGTAAGAAGAAGGTCTGCCAGGCTGATAAATCGACACCGTACAGGAAAAATATAGCAGACTTCCATGCCCTCAACCACATCAAAACGAAATAGCTTCATAAAGCCAGACGACGTCGCACCATAGATCTGCGCTGCACCCACTGTCCACGTAGTTTCGCTGCAAGCTAAAATGACGACGTAATTCATAGTGTTGAACGATTGCATATCGAGAGGATGGAGACGTCCAGGCTTGCTGAAGCACTCGGGTATCTCTAAAATGAATGACAGCATAAATATCATCTTGGGATTTGACGTCATGCTGCACCAATTGACATTCTCTATTTGTAAGGCCGTAACCTACTAACGACATCATACTCAGGAGGCTAGGTTCCTCCATATACGACATCGTGCCTTTAGAAGTATACGACACCATTGAACTGCATCCTGGGACTAAGCAAAACGTCTCCGTTCAGCAAACCCCCCGGCTTCATTCCTTTTTCCACACAAAACGACGTCGGATCTCAAAACCAGACGACGTTGCACCATGGCCTGCACTGCACCCACTGTCGACTTCGTTCCACAACTTATACGTCTTGCGGGAATCCGACGTCATGCTGAACCAAATTGGCACTCTCGATTAGCAGGTCCCCAAACTACTACAACATCGTATTTGGGGACAAGTCTCCCCCTTCATACGACATCGTACTTTGAGAATTAAACGACGCCATTAAACGGCATCCTGAAGGTACCACCCCCTCTTCAGTTCCTATCTTCACACAAAACGATGTCAGATCTCTCCTCCTTCATACAACATCGTGCCTTTAGAGTTATACGATGTCGTTGAACGGCATCCTAGAGGAACCACCCCCAGCTTCAGTTCCTATCTCCACACAAAACAACGTTGGATCTCTCTACCAGACGGCAGCATATCGTCATCTCCTAGTTGGGCCCCAATAATCGAATGGCATCGTCTTAGGGTGCCCATAATAAAAAGGGAGCAAATCCCCCCCTCCCCACGTTCCCTCTGCATGCGACATGCAAACAACGTCACGCCCCTCAAGTAAGCAGGTATCCATCTCTGTCGGCACCATCCACCTCCGCTTCCCCAGACAACACCGCCCACCACCATAGCACCGAAGAGGATTCCTAATGCATCCGAGAAAGAGGCGCTCGCATGCAGGAGGAATCCGACGATTCAAAAGTCAATAAGTTCCACGGGGTATAGACGGTACAGGATTTTGTAAACATGAGTTTTGATCTTTGCCACCACATCAACGCGAGAGATGGCCGCTTCATCCAATGCTATAGCATTCCTGGCCTTCCAAAGCAGATAAAGAGAGGTAAGGAACGTAATTTTTACTGCCTTACAACGAAGTAGAGAACCGAGATGATTAAGTCTCAGCCACCTAATGGAACTCCTTAAGGTTGTCATTGCCCTCGGCATACGCAGCCAACCGCGGATGGCATTCCAAACATCCTTAGCGAATGAGCAAGAGAAGAATAAGTGCTCTATCGTTTCTTCGGCCTCTGCACACAAAGGACACTGGCGATTAATATCCATATAGAGCAGATTATCCTTTGTGGGGAGTCAGTTTTGCATACATAGCCACGCAACAAAAGAGAACTTAGGAGGAATGTAGATCTGCCAAATAAAAGACATCCAGGGCCAAGACGAACGTTTAGCACGTAGGAGCTTGTAAACTTTTGTCGACGATACAATACCCTCCACGTATAGGGACTGAGCCCCCTGGATCACTGCCAACCTACCCCCCAGTGATTCCACTAATGAATCCCGAATCAAAGCAAGATGTTTGAGGAGTGGAGAGTCTCGAGTATGCAGTCGCCAATCCCAGATCGAGGTGCCCCTCAAGTAGTAGGCGTGAATCCAGCGGGACCACAAAGTTGTAGCTTCCTCTTGGAGATTCCACAGAACCGTAGATAAGAGAGCGTTATTCCAAACTTTGCAATTACGCAGTCCCAAGCCGCCTTCGTTTTTTGGTGCACATATTGTATCCCATGCGACGCGGAAGTGTCTCCCTCCCCACAAAAATAACCGACAAAGGGATGTTATACGATTAAGAATTGTAGCCGAAAAAGGGAGGGCTTGCATCCATAATGAAAGAATGCCTTGAATAACCGATTGAACTAACGTCAACCGTCCCGCATATGACAGGCTCTTCCCCTACCATACCGTAAGGTAAGCTTCAACTGTTTCGATAAGTGAAGAATATTGAGCTACAGAGTTCTTAAGTGGGGCCAAGGGTACTCTTAAGTAGCGAACCAGGAATAGCCCTTTCGGAAAATCAACAAGTTGTAATACAGCTTCTTTTGCACCACCTAACACTCCCCCTAGAAATATATTAGATTTGGATGGGTTGACATGTAATCTAGCCACATTATTAAGGGTCTGCAAGCCATCCACTAAAACCCTGATAGAAGGAATGTTGCCTCTAAAGAAAAGCATCAAATCGTCTGCGAATGCAAGATGGGATATACCAAGGATGTGGCATTTCGGGTGAAAGTTGAATGGCACAGTAGCAGTCCTTTGTTTCAAGCACCTGGACAAATATTCCAAACACAGTAGAAATAAGAAGGTAGACATAGGGTATCCTTGTCGGAGACCACGTTTGCCCCGAAACATTCCATGGAGGGAACCATTAATAGACACCGAGTAGGAGGCTGTAGACACACATTCCATAACCCACATAATGAACTACAATGGAAAACCAAGGTCGAGCATCATCTCCTTTAGAAATTCCCAAGACACAGTATCATAAGCCTTCGTTACGTCTATTTTAAGGAGACACCGAGGAGATATGCGTTTCCGAATATACCCGCGAACCAATTCTTAAGCCAAAAAATATTATCTCACAGCCTCCTTCCTCCAACGAAGGCAGATTGCGCCGGGTCAATAATACTATCCAGTTCCAAGGACAACCAAGAGGATAGAAGCTTCGTGATCGTTTTGTAGACTACATTTAGTCAGGATATAGGCCGAAAGTCTGCCACTCTTGGTCTAGTGTTCTTTGGAATGAGGGTAAGTGCAGTATGATTGAGCCTGCGTAGGAGACGTCCATTCCGGAAGAACTCGTGGATAGCATCACAAACACTAGGTCCAACACAAGGCCATTGCTTTTTAAAGAACTCCAATGTAAAGCCGTCCGGGCCCGGCGCTTTTTCACTGCCAATATTGAACGCTGCTTTCTTTATATCCTCATCCATGAAAGGAGCTAACAGTCAAGTTTGAGCTTCCAGACCAAGCACTGCTCTGTTAGTAATAACTTCGGGATCCACTCTGGAGCGCGAGGAAGTAGTATCAAGCAAGGTGGCAAAGAATCAAACTATTAATTCCGACACTTCAGGTAAAGAAGTGGTCTCCAACCCATCCTCTCTTGTAATGTGAGTGATCATTTTAGAGCGGCTGCGAGAGGCTGCGCTTGCAAGCTAAAGCATGAAAATATTTTGTGCTATTGTTTGCCTTCATGAGATGAGTGCAGTTTGCCTTCTGTTGGTAAAAAAGTCGTTCTGCATCTTGGAGGAAAATAACTTGCTTCCGATGAAAATTAACACTACTCCGCAACTCTTCATCATCAGGTCAACAAAGGAACTCCTAATAACCACGATGGAATTTCTGTTGAGACTCCTGAACACGATTAAAGATATGGCTATACGCTGATCGATTGAGACAACTAAGGGGATGTTTCAGGGTAGCCAATTTAGAACACCAGACAAACTGAGCAAAACCTTCCTTCGGCTGACGTCAAACATTCTCAACCAAGGCTGGAAAATCAGGGTGAAGGAGCCACATATTGTAAAATTTAAAGGGTTTACTCCCTTTCGTCTCCGCCCGATGGAAATCAACTACTAGAGGGCAATGGTCTGATTCCGCAAGCATAGGGAGGATAGTCGCTGAGCAAGGGAGCTCTCTCGCATCCCACTCCTGGTTAATAAGAACACGATCTAATCGTTCCCATCGATGATTCTTCTGCCAGGTAAAAAATTCTCCACTCGAGGGGGCGTTCGCTAAACCATGAAGTAATCGGAAGTCTAGTAAGTCTTGTAAAAGATAGGCTACTGGGGGGAGACTCCCTTTTCTTTCCGACGCAGAGCAAACACAGTTGAAGTCCCCTAATACCATCTAGGGAGACGACCTATCAGGAGCAAGCTGGGTTAACTTCATCCATAACTCTTTTCGCTCTCAGACGGTGTACAAACCATAAACACAAGTCACGGTAAATTGAACTTTGGAGATACAGCACACCACCCGATAGTGTAGGAATTGATCACCTTTCGCCAGTAAAGAGCCCTGAAATTGGGAGGGATCCCACACCATTACCATTCGACCTCCTTCTATAACATCAAAATTATGACAATACTTCTAACCCGGAGAGCGAGATTGAACAAACCTCTCTAGGCTATCAAGGGTAAGTTTTGTTTCCAAAAGACACATCAAACTGCAATTGTGTTTCTTCCGCAAGGAAGTAACATTGTGCTGTCGCGAGGGTTTATTTAACCCTCGGACATTCCAACTTAGAAGCTTCATATTTGCGGTATAGAGGTAGCACCTCCATCCCCTCTTCGTGTGGACACCACTCTCTTGGAATTATTCCGACCATCCCCTTGGTGAGCCTGAGGGCCAATAGTTGCCTTAGAGATAATTGAGCTAGCCTCATTCCCCTTATGACGTCCCACCCTAGTAGGCAAAGGCTTCCCTACTTGATCCTGATCAGCCAGCCCTGGTGCGGAACTAACTCTACCTTCGGTAACCGAGTGATGAGAGCTGCTAGGAAGTGGGGAGAAGGGAAATGTGTAGTGAGTCCATGAGAGTCCAGAGAAGCCACTCTATGTTCATGTAAAGAAGGATCCATACTCTCCGATAGCTCAATGTCAGGATGACAAGGTTTAGAGCTTTCAGGACCCGCCTGGACAGCCCTAAGATCAGCGGAACACCTTGTAGTCTGGTTAACTATAGGAGCTGGAGGCTTATCACCATCGGCAGGGGAAGCAGAAGGAGGAGGCACAACACGATCGAAGGACTCCTGAATCATCTCTTTAGTCTGCACTTTTTTACAATGGAAGGGGCTATGACCAAACTTGCAGCAATGACAACAATAATTTGGGTAAGCCTCGTAAACTACTCGTTGAATATGTCGGCTCCCCAAAGGTAGTCTCACAGAAAAGCTCGAGATAGGTCCCTTTTCAACATCTACTTCAACCAATAGGCGTGCATACCCCAACCGAAGTTGCTGATGGGTAATTTGATCAGTGCATTGTGGTGTACCGATCCTTGATCCCAGTTTCGAGAGGCCCCGCTCATGCCAATAGTCGAGAGGAACATTTGGGAGCTAAACCCACATCGGCACTTGCATAAACTCTGTATAATCGAAGGTGAAGCCAGGAGAAAGTGGTTTCAGGATCAGTATTTTACCGAAAAGCACATAGGGGCCTCCTGCTAATACTTGCATTCGGTCATCCTCAGAGGTAAAGTGGAAAATCATCTATCCCCTGTTATGTGGGGTGAACCTACATGGAACTTGTCATTTATCCATTTGATCTTGAACAGCCTTCATACCAGAAAACTTACTCGTGAAGCACCCTACTAAGCAAAAGCCCCAATGGTGTTCCAAATCCAAGGTGTCATCCTCTTCCATTACTACTTCCTCGTCCACTGCATGAAATGTCAGTTTCATTCCCTAGTTGAGTTCTCTGTTATGCTTGAAGAGTCCCGCGTAAGATTTTTTAGAAGTTCCTGTGGTTGACTTAGTCGAAGGTCTCTGCGGTATTTTCTCAAGCACCTCGTAGGCATTCCTATCTGCCAAGGAATCAACAGGCAGAGACGAATGTACCTGTTCACCCTCCTCATCCGAATATACTGTCACCTCCATATCCTTGCTCTCCCCAACTCAAATTCCTCCTCAACCATGGATGCTACGTCATCCCCCAGTTGAGGAGGCCACAGTCCAGTACAAGTAGGAGTAAGGGAGATAGCCATACCTGGGTCAGGAGCAAAATTTGAAGGCTCACGCTCCGTCAAGTGGGTAAACCTTTTATACCAATATCATAGAGTTAAACCTTTTATGTCAGCCAAAAATTTTAAAATATAATATATGATTTATAATATGATTAGGTTAATATAAATTTTAGGCAATGTTTAAAATTATAGAGTACTTTAGTTAGGGAACGCGAGGTTTGGGAGGGAAAGCTACAACTTGATTCATAATTGCACGTAGTTTTCATGTACACCCCTTACTATTAATGAATTATAGCATTTGAATGATGTCTTTGACAAACCTTAAACGTGAAAAGCTTCACATGTCACACGCCCTGCTTCACTTGCCTCCATATTTCCATCTTATGATATGTTTTGTGCCCTTTAAAATATGTGTCGTCCCTTCTACATGAGTTTGGACGCTAAACAACACTTTCTTACATGGAAAATGTGACTTCAGTATGCATCTGATGTTGAACCGCATTCAAATCTCAGGTCTTGAATTTAGTATGTTGTCATTATAATTTCTCTTTTGGTTTATAAAGTAGAGAGTGAACTGCACAACATTCCTGCTAGTTTATGAACGCACGTTAATTTCTCTACTTACTTAAAAATGTCATTAAACATTGATGATTTTGACGTTTTATCTAGTTATTTATTTACTCAACCTAAATCTTTATACTAAAGGTCACTTTGAGAGCAATGAAATTTTCAAAACGTTTTTGACGATATTGGCTAAAATTGTAAAAGACAAACTGCTAGTAACTGTGGATGCCGTCAGGCCAAAGTCTTGTAAATTTGATTCACGTACATATTTAACTGTGGCTCCTCTAAGTTGTTTAAATTTGTTTGTCTAATGCTTTTTCTACCAAACCTGTAAATGGATTCATTTCATTAAAAGAGATGATTCTGAACCTGTAAATGCCTGCAGAGACTGTCTTTTTTGAGCAAGCTCCAGCTGAAGTGCAAAGATTGCTGGTCGAGAATTTATTAAGCAATTTCTAGTTGATAAGTTAGTTTTAGTTTGATTTTGGTCTCTTTGTATTCGAAAAAATATAAACTTTTAGCTGGTGGGTTTAGTTTAATGCAAGCTTTTCCCATTTGAAGATAACAGGCATATCGAAGCAAAAAATAAATAATAAAAAGTTATAACTTGCAGGGATTTCAGATATATATGACATCATGCCAAACTGAGTCTTAAATTGAACAATGTATTGTAGTAGCTATGATTGAGTAGATTTTAAGTTTCATAGCTTGTATACTGTTGATAAATAAAGTTTGCGTACAAGAAAACATCAAGAATATGGAAGGCCTCAACAAAGGTTTTCCAAAGAGCTAAATGGAAGTTTAGAAGAATTAAACGTAGCACTTGAGGCTGTACTGGGTCCTTAGCGAGTTCATGGGCTTTGATCTTTATTACATGGAAAGGATGCCAAAAAGCAGGTCTTTTGGAGAATGAGACCCAAAAGTTTTCTTTGCCTCGGGTCCAATAGATAGGCAAAAGCTGCAAGAAACCAAATTTTATGCTACTTGTGGCTTAAAACAGTTCCTATTGTAGCATAATCATTAATCGGACATACTTCTATGTCTATGAAGACAATCCAGCAATTGAGTTATCTGGGAGATGAAATCAATAGCAATTGGTTGCCAAATCGTCCGTTTATTCACAAATTGGTAATTTCTTAAAGATCTATGGAGTCATGAAACCAAAATGTATACATTGGTCAAAGAAGAGCTCTTAAAGTTATCACTGATGGCATTAATAAAGGAATTTAGACACTTTTATATGCAGTCCTTTTGGAGCTTTGACTCTAGGGAACTTCAGAATTTCTTCTCCTCCAACTTCCTCCCAACTGCCAATTTTGAAAATGTATGATTCACAAATACTACAAAAGAGAAGAATACTAATGAGAAGAATCTTGTGTAGCTAACCTGTATTTCGTCAGAAAATAATGAAGAAAAATGGCAATCTTGACTATGCCCAATTCCTTTCCAGGACACAGCCTGGTTCCTCCCCCGAACAGGAAGCAGTAGTCGTGAGACTCCAATTTTTTATCCTGTCGTGATATCATATTTCAGCTTTAAGTCTGATAAGCACATACAAGAGAACTAACTATTCGACTTAGGAGTTCAGATCCTCAGTTTAATATTATGGTGTCTTATTGTGTCAAATAAATCTCAGCCATTTATTTATGTGAGTTTTGCAAAATAAATAGCTGAGATTCTATAAAACAGAATAAGACAAAGTAATACTGAACAGAAGATCTGGACTCTCGACCTAGTGGCTTAGAATGAGAGCATATCAAAAATATTTTTTTATTATTGATAGTCTTTTTGATTAACCCAAAAAAAAAAAGACCCCCCAAAAACTAGACCTACAAGTCACGTACCTCCAACCATCTCCATGGATTAAAGGTGAAAGGGTCTGGATAGAGGAAGAGGTCATAGTTAATCTCCCTTGTATAAACATATATTCTCCATCCTTTTGGAATGATAAATCCTGAAAAAATCAATCCAAGTCTCAGCTTTTTGCTACAACGCTCAAACTTAATTGATTTGTTAGTAGCAGCAAGAAATATGTTAAACGTACCGTCCAAATCAATATCTTCCATTGTTTTCCTCAGTACTCCATTAACAACTGTGGCCAATCTTGAAGTTTCAAAGATTACCTGCACCATTGCAATCATTAACATGTTTAGATATTACCAATATTCTTAAACGGAAAAGCTTCAAAACCATGTGCTGATCCTATTTAAACTTACAGCGCGCGTAATCCTCATGGACTTGTAGTCATCCCAGTCAATCGGGTCATATTCATTTTTTCTTTTTCGGATGGCATGATGCTCTTTCTGGTTGTATTTAGAAACGTCGTTAGCGTTCTCGAGAAGGTACGATGACGATACAGTTTGTGAAACTTGAATGTCAGTAAATATGACTCACTCTGATTTCTAGAAGTGCTCTAGGATGGTCATATAGATACTTGAGGGCCATCATTGTTGTCGTTGACACTGTTTCATATCCTGAGTACAGGATTGTAACGATTTGATCGTATATTTGGAGATCGGTCAACCGGTATTTACCATCCTGATTCATGAGATCGCCAAGAATGTCACTTTGAACTTTTGGAGAAGCTCTTCTTGATTCAACAAGTTGTTTCAAGAACTTCATTACTTCTTTTCTTCCCTGTAAAGGAAGTCAGCTCCATATGAAGTTTTCTGAAATTTGTTTTATTTAAACGAAAAGATAGCAAATGTTCTGTCAGGATTAGAGATTAAGTTTTCAATGAAAAACCTGTAAGCCCTTGTGGTAGATTGTGCCTGGAATGTTGATTGGCAGAGACA
Source organism: Erythroxylum roigii (assembly GCA_027576455.1). NCBI lineage: Eukaryota > Viridiplantae > Streptophyta > Magnoliopsida > Malpighiales > Erythroxylaceae > Erythroxylum > Erythroxylum roigii. The sequence goes on from JANZXV010000003.1 coordinate 17,011,414, forward strand.
ATACACCTGCCACCAGTTTATCAAACGACCTTTTGAAGTTCTTTTTAACCAAATTTGATTGATCTTCACCGAGAATCTGGTCGAGAGCTACTACAAATGCCATCTGGGAGTGAACATAAAATAGAAGAAAATGGAAGGGTTAAAAAAAAAGATTGAAAAAATCCTGTAAATTTAGAGCATATGTTTTCTCTCTGCACTTGTTCATCTTTATTTGTTTAAACGTCACTGTCATTGGGCCATTGATGAAATCTAGTGCACATCAAATGTGTGACCTAGAGCTACCTATCATCTCTTTGGATCGTTGCACTTCTTCCACAGTAGGTGCTTCTTGCTGGCATTGGCCATGAAAACTAGTTGTGACTCATACTAGAGACAACAGAGATCCACAAGGCATAGTTTTATGTATTCTTTTCCTTTCAAATTGTTTTCTGCTCTTTTGTCTGATTTCAGCTATAAAGATAGAACATATGATAGAGACATCAAAACGGTGAAATAGATTGTTTCGCATTCCCATGAGGACTAGGACTTGTAAACTACAGGAGACAGGAACACAGATTGAGACATCTAAACTTGAGTTTTGGAATCAATACCTCTTCAGTTTTTTCCTGGATATCAATGGTTTTCTCTTCCCAGTTTGCAGTAAATGATCTCATAGACTTGTCTACCTTCATCAACAGATCGTCTTTGATTACTGAAGGGCCAACAAGAGATAAGAGTGACCCTCGAAGGTACTTGTGCGCAGAACCATGAACTGCTGCAATGTTGGTTGCGCCTAGTACATCCAAGGTAGACTGTGGATAGCCAGGAACAAGTCCTTTCGATTCATTCATAAGAATGAATCTATTGAGCTTCGGATCCATGGAAATAACTGTAGGAGAGCCCAATATGTGTGTCTGGAAGAAACTTCCATATCTGTCAGGAACAGGCAATCGTATAACAATTATCACATACTCTCTGCCATTTAAGTTTTACCTATAATTAGAAGTATACCGCTTAAAACAAACACGCAAGTAAGATGAATGTTAAGACTAAGAGATAGGCATGATGCATTTTTATGTTGTCTCATAGGAGACTTCTATTACTGTCGAACCTGAGATAGAACTGTCATCTCCCTGTAAAATGTGTAGTCTGCTTTTCCAATGGAACTGCTGTTTTTTCCGAATGTAATAAATACTTGGTAGGCTCCAAAAAGAATTTTCTTTGCTACAGAGTCAACTCTTCTGTTTATAAAAGAAAATTCATTTTATACCTCAACTAGTCATCATACAGTATAAAGAACTGACAGAAGCTGAAGTGCTCTCTTCTTTTCTAGGCTACTTTAATTTAATAGCGATAGTAATTCAAAAGCACTTTTTTTAGTGAACAAGAAACCATTTTTGCATGTCAATCAACTCTACTGTAAAGAGTTGGGAGGTACCAAAAGCTAAATAGAGAAACCATATCCACCATGAAAGAGCTGGAAACTTGAAGGGTGAAAGTAAGAAGATAACGTTCTAACAAGAGAAAAACAATACACCAAAGAAAAGTATCCGTACCTCGCTCTCCGTCTCTTCATGAAATCGGGTCCATACTTGAGAAATTCTATTGTCTCGCCAAAAACTGGCCACCCCATTGTTCCTGGAGGCAGCCCTTTTCTTCTATACCTCATGTCGTTCCATTTCAAGATCAGAGCAAAGAAGATACAGAGAGCTGAAACCAGGCCACAAGCCAACAACCCGAACGCAGCCATTGACGAGCTGGCTCACTTTCAGTGAATTGCAGTGGTTTCTTCAGTGCTTTTGTTAGGCTTTATAGGCCTGCTAGGGGTGATGTATTGAGGAAGTGGAGAGGCAGACAAATGCTAAATAGGCGAGACCATGCGCCAAACTGGAGAGCTATTGCTGTCAAATTTTAGCAACAAATAATCTGAACGATATTTCAATTTGTTACTTTTGTATGCTGTTGTGCAATTTCATGCGATGAAATGTAATTTATGATTTTGGTCAAATCTCTGGTCTGGATACTTATCTTTGGGAAAATGTGATTCGAGTTACTAAACATGACAGAATTGTAGATTTTATCAATTAATGAATTCAATTCTGTTAGGAAGCTTATTTCCTTCAATGATTGTCTAGACGTTACTCATTCTACTTGAACCGGTTAAAACGTCAGGTTTGTTTTGTGTCTAGATAAATAATATAATGCATTATCCTTAAAAGACTAATTTTTATGGTATGATCAAATAGCATACCAATTTTTCTTTATCCCACTGATTAATGAAAACAGCAATTTATTCTCTTGTATGTACGCTAACATACTTTCCAAGCTTTGAAGGCAAAATTGAATAGAATAGTCGTATTAACACTGAAAACAGCTAATTTCATGTTCAAACTTTTTCGTCAATCAAGATTTACATGTTGCTGATTCTATTAGAGGATGAGAGTTAAGAGCCTATAATACTCTCATAACGGTTTCCAATAAACTTAACTGAAAATACTAAGTCTAATCAGTGTTTTGAAAATCAGATCAAACCAAAGAACCGGTGACTCGGAGTATGAAATGGTCCGATTTAACCCGTATTTTTTGTAAATAATTGACCCGTTCATTTTACGATCGGATCGATAAAAACCGCTGAACCGGTGAAAGAAAGGACCGACCGGTCAATTTAAAATGCCTTGATTTTGATGATTTCAACTTGAATGAATATCATGATTACTGATCTTTTTTTAATCTTTTTGATGAAATATGACTAGTGAGCTTTGTTATCTTATTTTGTGTTGTATTGGTGAACTTAAAAAAACACTTGTATATTTTGAAGTTTGAAGATTTAAGTTAATCGGTTCGATCACAGTTGAATTCCGATTGAACCATTGATTCTTGAATCAGTTGCTTCTCCGGTTCAATCACCGGTCCGGTTTTTAAAACATCGAGTCTAATTAACAACTTGTTTTTACTTAAGTATACATTTGATTTATGACGATAATCCCTAATTAGTACTATTCTAGTAACGCAACTTGTTTTACTTAATTTAACTTATTGAAGTTTATGCATTGTTCTCACATTATAAAAATTGTTTTTATAGGTTAATTAGTGAGAATTCATAACTATATCATGCTATCCAACAACATACATTATGTAAATAGGAAAAGGACTCTCGTCTAAGTTAATTATGGGAACAGTTAAGTTGAAAGTATTATTTTACAAATTCAAGATATTTTCCCTTCCTTGACAAAAGACTTCAAGTATCCATCGATAATATCAACTCAAGCAAACAATTCTCTTTTAAGTGTTAATTTAAAATAGATAATTTTTGCTTAAAATCTTTACTTGCGTTATTAACCTAATTACTAACATTATTTAATGAATTGCATTCTTGTTTTTTTTACTCTCTATAACTTATGGTTACCACATTCCTTTATTTATATAAATAATTGATATTAACTATATGATTTAAATTAGTCATTAATGATAAGATGTAGTAATTTATAATTAATTTTAACTAAATAAATATAAATTATAAATTAATGATAAGGTGTACTAGTCTTCTAATTATTTGGAATACT
>JANZXV010000003.1:17047397-17060921 GCA_027576455.1 Erythroxylum roigii
AAATCATGAAGAGTAATGCTTTAGACTTACTTGTTTACTCCAAGATCTTCAAATAACACTCTTAACCCTAACTTCTCCAGTATCATTCGATCATCAACATTCAAAGGTGGTAGGCTGGGTCTTTAGTAAGAAATGAAGAAGACAACAAAATAATAGTAGCAAATGAAAGATGAAAGTAAGCTTCAACATGGATGGGATAAGAACTGAGTATCGGGGATAAAGATAAATAAAGATGATGAACAAAATGAAGAGAGCATTTAACAATTGAAAGACAAAGAAAAAAAAATGGTCTTTCACTACTTAAAGATTAAAGGATAAATTAGATATTTACAAAAGCTACCATATGATTTTTGTAATCAGTCGAATTGTCCCTCAATTTCTAATCTAATTGTCTCCTAATTTTTAATGACACTTGTCATTAAATCTTAATGTAATCCATCTAAATTTCTACTACCATCTGACACTTATTTCTGCTGTTATTCATCAATTGTCTCGCCACTTGACATTTTTTTAGTTCAAAAAATCCTTAATTCTAGAAAATTCTCAAATTTCACCAAAAATTCTAAATTACTACTTATACACACCAACTCAATGTTTAAGAAACATAATTCATAATTCACATTATAATCACATTAAAACAATCATTTATACCTGGAAAAATGTCAAATGAGTGCATGAACAAATCATTATAATGTGTGCAAAATTCAAGTTCATGTGTGTGTATGCTAATAATATGCATAAGTATGAAATGCATTTTTCTAATCTCTCATTATTATTTTTCAATTACAAAAATCTAGGGTTGTAGCTTTTAGTATATATCGTATTTGATGAGTGAGGGAAGGACAATCATAGGGAGAAGCTCTGAGTAAACATCAGATGGATTCAACAATCGACTATTGTAGAGATGATGGAATGATGGTCGGAAATGACATATAGACGAGTGAAGACGATGGAGGAGATAAGGGAGAGACAAAAGGGAAGAAGATAAAAAGGCCCACATTGCAAATTAGATACCTAACACATGGGACTAATATGTAATGTTATAACATGTAGATATATATTTTGAATAAAACTTAGAAAAAAATGTAAAGTTTTATCAAATTAAGATTTATATATAATATTAGAATATTTTAACAATATTAAGATTTCAGTTAAATTTTTTTAGAATTTTTAAGTCAAAAAATTCCTCTTACTAGGTATATATAGATCACTTAATTAATTAAAATGATTAAAGATGCAAATAAATAGATTAAAGTGAGGAGAGCTCAATAATATTTTATCATCATCAACGCTAAGTTAGGAAGGATAAATGCTTTTGCTCTTTTTGTAATTAAATTCAAACTATTTACACTGTAGGCCATCCAATATGCTAGAAATGGCTCAGCACGCAACACTGAACCAACGCTTGTATTTTAAGTCCAGAATTTGGCGTATAGTTCGACTTGGACCGGGTCTCCGATATTATGGTCCATTAAAACGGAGACGTCTCCTCCAAGAAATACTTGGAAAATCGAGGGAGAGGGACACTAGAGATTGGAGCAAATTCTCACTCAAAACCTTCCCAGCCAAAACCCAATTGGAAAGTGCGAGAGAGCGTTTATTGACCCACAGATATTATGCCTACTCTCACAAAGCTCTACACCATGCAAGAGGCCTCCCAACACAACACCAAGGACGATTGCTGGATCGTCATCGATGGCATGGTAGCGCCTTTATCTGTTTCTTCCCTTGCTTTCCGAGATTTTTAGTTTATGGTTGCTGTGATCGTCTCGTTTTCTTTTTATGCTTCATCTAACTCATTCTTTTTCGGGTTTTGTTTATGATTCTGAATTCTGTGATGGGATAGTGACTTAATGTGTTCTCTACGCATTTTTGCGTGAGAATTGCATTGATGCGTAATAGCATTATCTTGCTCTTGCTTCTTTGTTCCAGGTGTATTACTAAGTTAATAAAGCACCATGGTTACTTTGTCTACGATATGAAAATTGGCTTGAGCTCTTATTTGACAACTGATAGAAAATGTTGGTTCAATTGTTTTCTAAAATCTAGTGGATGTTTGGTCTTAACCTGAGAACTTTGACTTCAGAATACGAATTAAAGTTCCCCTTTTCTAATGGATTATATCTATTCCTGATCTCACTTATGCATCTAAGAAACTGGTGCTGTGAACTATGTTACATGTAGCTTGGATATATTGTGGATTAACATGATATTTGAGAGTTCTGAAGTGCTTGAATGACTCTTATCTCTTGGATGCTGATGCCTTTGTCATTTTATGAACTTCTGATGGTTTTGGTGGTTGAAAGTTGGAATTGTTATTAACTGTTTGTAATTTCTTGCTCTAAAACTTTGCATGCAGAATACGGTAATAATTTTAATGAAAAATTGACTTGTTAAGGATTTCAAGTTCTATTCTTTTGACACACTACTTACTGATATTTACGTGCATTTTGACATATGACTTGACTTGTCCCAATTCCTTAACTTTCAAAGATGTTTTCTGGAGAATAAATGAGAAGCAAGTTCAGAACTTTCTACACACATGGAACATTCATTAACAGGAAGAATGTTAGTAGTCCTCCCAGTGATCAGCCTGTTAGTGTTAGTAAACAGCCCACTAAGCCCATCCAAGCCTACATCCGTAGGGGTAAGATAGGAAAGGGGACAAATGCCACATAGACAGGTTGTTAGGAGTTAGTTATGGAGAGAGATTGTGTATAAGAAGGTACGGGGGAAATATAGAGGAATCTGTATAGAGAGGGGGGCATTCTTCTTCTTCTTCATTAATAGCTATTATATTGGCCTGGTACTACTTACCTGGAGGTTAACTACTGCTGTACCCTACTTATTACGTAAATAATACAATCTATATTTGCTACTCCTGTCAAAGAAGCACTTGAAAAATTGAATGTAGAACAATAGAATGTAGAATGTACAACATCTTAAATCAAAACTCCCGTAAAAGCTGTCATGAGGAAAATCACTTTTGTAATATCATAGGGTGAACTTTTGGTGTTTTCTGGTTCATAATTAATGCCAAAAAGAAAAAGGCCTTTCCACAGAAGTTATTAACTGAATAATTGTCTAGTCTAAAAGTTATTCTGCAGAACAGTTCTTGCCAGTTTCCATGGCTGCTTGCTGTTAGAAATTTCTACACATTTAGCAATGTCTCTTGGTAGCTGCTCTAAATTTTTGTTCAACTCCATTGATTGCAATATGTTATACAGGTGAAGGTTCTTATGCCATAATGTGGCCGTTGCATATGGGTGCCTTTATCTCTACTAACTGCATTAAATCTTATAGAAGGTGAACATGCCGAAGAATCCATGAGCTAGCTGCTCTCCGATTACTTTGTCTGCTTTATCCATTTAGCTTTGTTCAATGAGACTCCCTGTTTAGTGGTAGAACAGATAATTCTATATAAATTCCTCAAGGTTTTCTGAATCTTCTTTCTATCTTGAACACGAAGTTGTTTGCTTAATCATGCCTTTGTATTATTGACAAGTCCTGACTACTCTTTTGCTAAGGTCTCTGTCTGTACCGTCTAGTGCTTGCTTATGTGGAACCAATTAGTATTTCTAACTTCTTCAACCAGTGAAAAGAACATGAACACATATCTTTTTCCTTGCATTTGCTGATAATATCTCTTTGTCAATGTTAGGTATATGATGTAAGTTCATATTTGGATGAGCACCCTGGTGGAGACGATGTTGTACTGGCTACCACTGGTATTTTCTTCATCTTTGTTGGAACAATTATCGTGTAAAATATAACAAAATTCTCAGTCATCATCTATTATAATCTTAATGTTCGTTCACTGTTACTGTTATCTTAGGTAAGGATGCGACTGACGAATTTGAGGATGCTGGGCACAGCAACAGTGCAAGGGAGCTCTTGGAAACATTTTGCATTGGCGAGCTCGACCGGTCCACCCCAGTTATTCCAAAACTTGAAATTTCCTCAAAAAAGCAAACTGAAGTTTATGCTCAAAATTACCTGACAAAGAAGTATTGGGCTTTTCCTGTAGCTGTTGTGGCCATCTCTGTAGTTGTTGGTGTTCTATACCTTCACAAAAAGAAGTAATGGTTGGTTGATACAATTGTGGAAGGTATTTTTGTCCTCGCAGACAGTAATAGTTGAGATGAGCATTTATTGGAAGTGATGCCGTTGTAATCCTTTTGAAAAATTCAGAGTTATTTGGGGGCAGCTGCGTCTGAAACTTAGGATTTGATTTCTCCCATGAGAATTATCTGTTTCTCTTGCCGAGCTCCATCAGGGAATCGAATATATTCTTCGTATTGATTACTCTTTTGCTATTACTGTTCGTTGTATTTATATATATATAAGAATTGAAACCTGATTATAAATTTAGAGCAGTCAAATCTTTTATATTATTTTTTATCGTTTTTGGGGGACAAACCGGAGGCGAATGACTCCCGTTGATTTAATTCTGTAATTGTAATGGGCCAAGTAGGTTCTGGGTAAGCCCAACTTCTGGTTATCTTAGGGTTAGTATGCATATCTTAACACCTTTTACCCCCTCGTTCTGATAATATCTCTGTTCAATCGTGCTTGCCATTTGCCTCAATTGTTATTTCCCAAGTAAACAAAACCCTAAATATCAGTACCGTGTCAGCTGTGATGGCGCAGCAATTAGGGGTGCAGAAGAACACGCTTTACGTTGGAGGACTAGCGGAGGAAGTGAACGAATCGATACTTCATTCAGCTTTCATACCATTCGGAGACATTAAGGACGTGAAGACCCCATTGGATCAGGCCACCCAGAAGCACCGCTCTTTCGGCTTCGTCACTTTTCTGGAGAAAGAGGACGCCGCAGCCGCTATGGACAATATGGACGGTTCCGAGCTCTATGGTCGCGTTCTTACCGTCAATTACGCACTGCCTGAGCGCATTAAGGGTGGTCAACAGGGCTGGGCCGCTCACCCTAGTATGTTTTGTATTTTTTGCATTAAATCCTGTTATTATTAATTGAATCGAATGAGGACTATCTATGGATGGTTTATTGTAACATATGAGAATGGATTGATACTAGAAAGGTTGTATGTTAATGAGTAGATATATATTGCATAATGATTTGAGTGAGAATTGGCAGTTTGGGCGGACGCGGACACATGGTTCGAGCGTCAGCAGCAAGAAGAGGAAATGCAGCGGATTCAGGCGGAGAACAAGGCTGCAATGCAAGCAGCAGAGGAGTTGCATAGAAAGAAAATGGCACAGGAACGAGAAGGAGAAAAGGAGGAAGAGACAGATGACCCCATGGCTAGGATTGAAGCTGAAGCTGCGGTTTAGATTTTGAAAAACAACTCTTAGCTACCCTACCAAACAAAACAAATTCCTTTCGGCTACTGCTACTTGTATAGCAATTTGACTGCATCCCTGTGTTAAATAATATGCTTCTCTTCTCTAATCTTCTTCATATCTCGTAATTATTGGGAATGTTGTTAAAAAATTGGTTATTTCCCCGGCAAGGTCGTCGCTGGATCAGATCTCAGTCAATTCTAACACCACCCATGGCCATGGGTTTGTTTCTTTTTCGCTTTTTTGTTTTAACAAAATAAAAATACACATATCAAAGATTTCCCATCATCGAACCAGATGATTAAAAAGCCTGTTAGGCCCAAACTATCTTAATGAGAATCTGGACCGTCCCATACCTCAAAACTACGTCATATCTTATGAACTGGACTTGACTTATCCTCTGCAAGTGACCGTTTGCTTTGCTGTTTCGGTGCCTAGACCAAAGTTGCTACTTGCGAACAGTTACCAAAGCTTAAAGTTGCTACTTGCGAACGGTCTTCTTCCTCTTCAGACGACCTAGAATCTAAGATTTGCCAAAGGCCAACATTCCCAATGGCTTCTCTCTTCATCACTCATTACCTTTCGCTTCCAAGGTTTGTTAATTCTTTGCTCCTATTCAGCCCGTTACGTGTTTGAAAAAATGTCTAAGAATGTGAAAACTTTTATGTGCTTTCTTATACTGGAGTTTTTTCAGGTCATTAACTGAGTATACTGTTAAGAAGCTGACCCTTGTTTATTCAGCTTTCAATTTGGTTTATATATTTTGATGCTTTAAATTATCAGGTGTTATTCAACTTGGCCGGCATATCCATCTTTAGATTTAACTCTACTTCAGGGTTTTGCATTACAACACAAATGGGGTATTGCAGCAATGTCTAGGAAAAGGGTTGTTGAGAATCTAGCTGATGAAGGAAACTTTGAGAATGGGGTGGTTGTGAAAAAGAAGATTAACAGGGCTATCAAACGCACCACTTCAGGAAGGCGGAAGAAAGAAACGGTCCATTCTCCTGAAAAGGATTATGAAATTGGAATAACCAATGACATCGCCGTGGGTGAAAGTATTACGTCAGTATCAAGTGAAAGTTTGAAGAAAAGCCCTCGGAGGACTCGCCGGAAAAGTGGACCTCTCTATACTTTCGTTTACTATTTATGTTGGCATTGGTTACAAGTTCTCAACTTACGGGATTATTTTAAATTTAATGTCTTCTACAGCTGCATCAGCTTCTAGTAATTTGGAGGAAGAGAAGAATGAAAAGAATATCCAGAGGAGAAGGAGCACAAAGAAGACAGAAGACATCATAGTGGAGGACCAAGGTAGTGAATCTGAAATTAGTGACTGGGAAAGCTCCCTGGTTGCCACAGATGTGGAGGATGAGAGTGAGATTGAATTAGAACTAGATGGAGATAACGACATTAGCTATACATATGGTTGGCCTCCCCTCGTTTGTTGCTTTGGATCTGCACAACATGCTTTTGTGCCATCAGGCAGACCTGCAAACAGGCTTATAGATTATGAGATTCATGAAAGATTGAAGGATGCAATATGGGAACCAGAAAAATTTGTAAGGGCACCTGGAGGATCTGCTGGTAGTGTCGCCGTTGCTCTTGCAACCTTGGGTGGAAAAGTAGCTTTCATGGGGAAGTTGGGAGACGATGAATATGGACAGTCAATGTTATACTATATGAATGTAAACAATGTTCAAACACGATCAGTTCGCATTGATAGCAAGAGAGGAACAGCAGTATCACAGATGAAAATTTCCAAGAGAGCTCGCTTGAGAATGAGTTGTGTTAAACCATGCGCAGAGGATTCTCTTTCAAAATCAGATTTAAACATAGATGTGCTGAAGGAGGTAATGGATTTCAGTCTTCTGGTATTGACTTCTTTTTCTTTTGACTACTTCCTCTTCTGCCTATTTAGGTATGATGTATGACGAATAGAAGTCTCTCTACTAATTGATAAAGTACTTATAAACAGAAAGTATTGGCGTTTGGAACTTTTAATTTTGAGTTGAAAATTTTAAGAGAATTGAAATGAAGAATAGATCTAGCCATCACTCTTAAGCTTTGTATCAAAAACTAAGAATCACACTTATAAATTGAACAAACAAAACTATTTGAATCACGATAATAAGTTTGTAGAAATCACTTATATAATCTAGGGATCACTCATAATTGTCTGACAATGACTATTAGAAAAGAATTTTGGTGGAGACTCTTGACTATGTTCTAGTTATGAGAGGCTGTGTTTTTAAGTTTTTTCTACCCTGTCTGGCCCCTAACTATGATCTAGTTAAAAGACCTTGCAATCTGAAAATCAAAAACTCAGCTTGTATTCTGTGTTTTTTAGTTGCGTGCCTCCTTTTCGTTGCCTAGGTTTTAGCCTGCTTACTTATCTCGGAAATCAACATATAAGAACTTGTTAGAGAGAATTCTTTGATCTCAAAACTGAAAATTTATATGTCAAATAATTCTTGCTTTATTTATGATCAGAACTCCCTGCCAATACTTTTTTTTTTTCTGAATAAAAACTTTCATTTCTGCATTTTGAATTTCCTTTCTGTTTCCGTAGCAAAATTAGTTCCTTGTTCGTCATAGATAGAGATGGAAAAGGGGTTTGACCCTGACCCGGAGTCAACGGACTTAGTCCAGATTTCGCTTTGGACTTGTACTTTTTGTTTTTAATTTTTGGGTTTTGGGTATGACTCTGACTTGGCCTCAAGGCCCAGTCTGACCAATCCGAAACCTGACATATATATTCTTTTCACCTTTCTTCCTCATCCTCTTCCACAAAACTACTCTTTTTCCATATCTTTTATCCTTCCTCTTCTTGATTCTTGTATTTCATGATTAATGGGGCTTGTTTCTGAATGTTCATGAGTCTGTCCCAATTTGGCTCTGTGCCAAAAAATTGAGGCAACATAAAAGAAATTAAGTTGTATGTGGTTGTGAGAGTTGGGTTTTTGCTTTTCAATTTCTTCTTATTTCTGTTTCTCCACTTGGGATTTAAAGTAATGTTAAACTTGTATATGATGCTTTGTATGTTGAACTTTTTGGAGTGTAACAAGCTGTTTATCTATGATGTCACAATAAAGGGTCAGTGCATAGCAGCTCTGTTCCTCGCATCAGATCTTTCTTTCTTTGCCTTTCCTCTATTCTTTACCTTATCAGAATCAGTATCAGTTGATTCCTATGTTACCTTTAAAGTTTCAATCTTTGAAGCTACTTCTTTTTGATATCTGGTGTTTTCTTGTTCTTTATGGGTTGGATTCTGGATCTTTAGCAACAAAAATGTCAGGAAGGGGTCGAATCTTTGATTGGTCAGGTTGCATTGGGCGGTTTGGGATTCTGACCACCAAGGCCCTATCGGACGCGGGCAACATGAGTCAGACCTTTATTGGGTTTCTGTTCAGGCTTGAGCCACCTGTAAGGGACTTCGGGCAGGTCCGGGCAGCCTAAGGCCTGGACCAGCCCGGCCCATTGCCAGCACTAGTAATCATAGATAACATTAGGTCTATCATGCATATGCAAATTTTTCTAACAGTTCTACAAGTTTTCTGGTCCATAACCTTATGGATATTGACTTGGTTCTGATAATTCATCTTATCAAATTTATCAATACAGACTACACCTTTATTAGCCAGAGAAATTGCTCTAACTTCCTCAGGAAATCTTATTACTTGTTGGTTGATCTCTTCTGCTTCTTGTTTTGTTGTTTCAGTATGCTAGTCAAGTGTTTCTGTTTGTTGTTTAGTTGTTTCAATTTTATTTAAACAACTTCAATCTTTAGTCGTTGGTTGTTTTGATAGTTATCTACTTTACAATAAGAAGTCTGTTGTTGGTCTGCCGTATGTCTTAGACAAGTTGTGACACATTGAAGTCAGCGCTTCAATGATGTCTAACCTCTTCAAAACTGTTATAATCAACTCGTCTCTCTTTTGGTTTTGGTTGTTGAATAATCTTTTGTATGCCCTTTTGTTTTGTATAGTCATCATCAAACCAAAGATTTGATACCAAACTGATGAAGGATGAATAGATGAATATTGCATATAAAATGAAAAATATGAGTTGTTGGAACTTTGAATTTAGATCTGATAATTTTTAAACTTAAGGAATTGAAACGAAGGATAGGTCTAAGAATCACACTAAAGATTTGTTTCAAAAACTAAGAATCACACTTAAGAATTGAAACAAACAAAACTATTGGAATCACAGTCACTTTTAGGACTTAGTAGTAGCTTGTAATTATTTAAAAATCACTCTTAGAGAAGAGACCTTCACATTTGAAAAATCAGTCTATCGTTTTCCTTAAACATTCAAAGAAACATATATAGAAGAATTTTGAAACCCTAATCCTAAGGAATAGGAATTCCAGCTAAACTTCGAAAATAAGAATAGGATCCAATTTAATAAAGATTCGTATTATTTCTTGGTAGACTTAAACTCTAAACTATTAAGGAAATTAAAATTAAAAAAATTCTATTAAGGACAATTAAAAAAAAATAATTGGTAAACTAAATTCTTATTTTCAAAATCCTTTCCATCCTAAAAATGAGAAATTATTGTTTCCAAGAACATTGGGTAAAAGGTTTATCATTTAGAGAGCCATAAGCTATGAGACCTAAGTCTGAGAAACTTATCTTTCAAAGAATTATACCTTTCAAGTTATTGAGAAATTTTATGTTCATTCTGTTTTTGGAATGTTATGGGTTATAGGTAGCTGGCAAGTTAGTTGCTGAGATCAATGTTAAATCTGTATTTTGAATGTTATAAGTAGTTTACTAGCGATATTTGCATAAGTTTCTGGATGTCTGATCAGATTGATAGCCCCTTCTCGTAAAAAATATAATCTTTTTTGGGCAATTGTTTATGCAGGCAAAGATGTTCTATTTCAACACACATTCCCTTCTTGAGCGAGGAATGCGATCAGTTGCACTGCGGGCAATCAAAATCTCAAAAAAGCTGGGAGGAAAAATTTTCTATGACGTGAACCTTCCACTACCACTGTGGCGGTCTAGTGATGAAGCCAAGTCGCTTGTAAGACAGGTTTGGAGTCTAGCAAATATTGTTGAGGTTACCAAGCAAGAGCTTGAATTTTTATGTGGGTTCAAGCCCACCGAGGAATTTGACTCTAAAAACAATTCCAGTTCAAAGTTTGTTCATTATGGACCAGAGTTGGTTCAACCACTTTGGCATGAAAATCTTGAAGTTCTTTTTGTGACAAATGGGACTTCTAAGATACATTACTACACCAAGGAGCATAATGGTGCAGTGCATGGCATGGAGGATCCACCCATAACCCCTTTCACCAGTGATATGTCAGCATCTGGAGATGGCATTGTCGCTGGTACTATGTCATACCTCTAATATCTGTGATCTATTCTTATATCATTCGTACAGCTACATACATGTTCTCTTTTACTTTGTTGCTACGCATGTTCTTTGTCGGACTTTTTAAGATGTTAAGCTTTGAATTGGTGTAGAAACTTCACCTTAATACTGCCAATCTTGATAATCAAGGGAATGTTGATGCTGCCAATCCTGACAATCAAGAGAATGTTACGGTTTGAAGCAATGAGAAAATCTTGTCATCAAAGACAAGTTGTGGGTTATTCAATGAGTGTCAGTCCTTCTAGGGAACCCAAGTTTTTATGTCCTAGCTTGTTTTTCGGAACTGTGAAATGATTTGCTTAAGAACTTGAATTGCAGATAAAGCAGTGTGAGTTAAATCATAAATGTGTATGGCATGCTCTGAGAAAAAAGCTCCTTTTATTTTCTTTTCTCTTTCTCCTGAGGTCCCTCATATTATGAAAGGATTTGCTAAGGAAAAAAGGGAAGTTTTCTTGGAAATGTAGTTCTTTTTAGTGTTTTAATACCTAAAGTAGATTGTTAAATTTTTCTCCTTGGAAAACTGCTCTTGCTGAATTTTGTGTTCTTTTTTGCTCTCAGCTCTCATGAGAATGTTAACAGTTCAGTCGCACCTTATTACTGATAAATGGTACTTGGAACGCACCATCAAGTATGCCATTGATTGTGGTGTCATAGACCAATGGCTGCTTGGTCGGGAACGTGGCTATCCCCCTAGGGATGACATGGAAGAAGTGGAACCTGATCATAACGGCATAAGATCAATAACCGAGAAGGAATACCGCACAAATGCAATAGCGCCTTCAAGTTGATTTGTCAGTCGGGCAGATTCACATAGCTTGTGTCATGTGCCCCCAATTTATCGGATACAAATTGTTCCTTGTAAAGTAAAATAGTGCGGTTTTAAGTGAAAGGGGCTCCACATGCAAGTGCCAAATTCATGACAACAATTTCGTGTTATTCCGATAGCATTTGATAATCATTAAGTTAGCCAGCATCCTTCTTCTTTTTGGTCTTTTTCTTTATTTCTTAATTCTGTATTTGCCAAATTCAACCTGTCCTTTCTTAAGCGTGGCAACAACTGGATATTTTCACTTTGTCCGCTTTGGCCCTTCCATCAATTTTTCGCTGGTCTTTTTCCTGGCTCAGGGAGGTTTCGTTCAGTTGTTCAATAGTTTCAAAAACATGCATACTGATATGCAAAGATTCCGAAGTCTGAGCTAATGCGTCAGAACATATCCCGTTTATTCTGCATGAACAGTTCGTGATTCCAGAGGGAATAGAAGATTATTACGCTTATGTTGGCAGCAACAAGTCTTTAACATTTTCGAGTGAAAGAAGCTGAGTTGATTTTGTCAAGATTGGCAGGATGCCAGGATAAGGATTTTTGTGAGCATTAACATAATTTTAGCATTTTCCTGTCAGTAATAGTGATAATAATATTTAATAGTAGTATTTACTGACGATTTGATTATAAGCAGTAATAGTTACCTCTGGTGGATTATATCTTGAAAATCAAATTCGAGAATGATTTCTCTGAAACCACCCGACTCTATGCTACTGTCAAGATATCCATCAACTCGACTTGATGATTGAACATATACCTATTAAATACTTCTATACAAATTTTTAATATACCGCCGACTGCTGCATTACCTTACGTAAACTCAGTCACACAGCACCATCAACATCAGTTTGCTCTTAAAGATGGAGCTGTTGTAGTCCAGACAACCTTCAAGGCAAGACATGCAGGGGCTCCAGCCTCACAGCTTCCAAGACATGGAGAAAGCATGCTGTTTAAGACCCATAAATAGGGATGCAGGGACTTCAGAGAATAGAGTGGCATGGAGACTTACTGGAAACATAAATGTGGAGTTGTCGCGGTTCAAACATCCTTCAGGCGAGGATGTTGGTGTTGTTCCAAAACATTGATATTATTATGCCATATAGATCGTTTTTTTTTAATTACACTGTAATAAACATTAATAGCGTTCCTTACATTCATGTTTTTAATTGTCATCGTTAATAACTTAATATTACCCAAACGTTTACGTTCATTTCTCTCTCTCTCATGTTTTTTTTTCTCTGCAAAATTTATCTTAAAGCCATCTTTTTCTAAGCTATCTCTTCTATACAGAAATAAAATCCTGTGTTTTGTCTTGTGTTCTTTGCGAATACACTGTCGTACTGTTTAAGCATTCTTTGAGTGTTCACAGTGTATAGTTGTTTTTCCTATTCTCTAGAAGGCTAGCGAAAGGGAGATAGATTTATCATTGGAGAACCGACCGAACACAACACACACCCATCTTCTTCAAATCTGCTCTCTTCTTGATTCGTCTGCTTAATTCTTAGAGACATTTCTTTCTCCGCCTTTTGGAGTGCACCGAAGTTGGCAGAGAAGGCATTAACTTTGAAGTCAAATTTCGTTATCCTATTGTATTGTAAAGGAGAAATTTTCGACTTAAGATAGTGTTTTTTCCCAATACCTTCCATTCAAATAAGCTATTCTAATTTTAATTTTGTGCTATTTCATTATTTCACTAACATGAGACATGCAGTAAGTCATCTGCAGAAAACAAACTTGAAGTTAATTCCAATGAGGATGAACAGTAATGTGGGAGTGCCAAACGGAAACAATTAGCATAAAATCTGGTGAGTGTGCCAAACGGAAACAATTAGCATAAAATCTGGTGAGTGGTACTTTTAACACGAGTGCAACATGTAGCAGATGAAGAAGACAATTGTGAGATGGAGTGAACTCACACTTGGCATAGATTGCCGTTAGCTTAGCACGAGGCTTCCGCTTTGAGAGGGTCTGAAAAGGTGATTATAAGCAAT
>JANZXV010000003.1:17110774-17122946 GCA_027576455.1 Erythroxylum roigii
AGTTTAATACAGTAGAAATTTAAATCTTAAACCTTTCTCTTGACTAATTCGATGTCCCAGATCAAAGCAAATTGGTGAAGGGGGTTCCGGAATAGTTCCAACTTCCAAGTTATTTTTCCAAAGAAAAGTACTATACATACAAACGGCATACCACAGAAATTGAACAAAAAAATATTCATTCCTATTTGGCAATTGGACCGCCGATTTATACATTTCCCACTGCTTTTACAAATATCAGTTGTCTCTCACTCTCTCTCTCATTTGACAATCTATAATCGGAGGATAGTTCGAAGCGTATCGGTGAGATTTTGAATGGTCTGCTGCTCTTGTGTGGTTTGAAGCTCTTGGAGTGGCATCTCTTCATAACATCTGTAGCAAATGCCATTAGTTAAGCATCCATTAGTCAAAGTAAACAAGGAACTGCCTGAATGCCAGCCATGTAAGATTTCCGCGAATAAAACTGTAACTTATTTATCCTGAATATTAAACAGACCACTCGGATTTATGTTTATTACTGCATTATTTAGGGCACTACCAAAACTGTGAATGTTCTACAACTGTCACCTCCAGAGAAATTCATGTAAATGTATTTAGCACTTACGTTTTGTGGTAGGCTAAAGCCTGTGCCAGATTCATTAGCGTATTACTTGAAGTTAGTCTCTGGTAAACACTTGGGGGAAGTGGCATCTGCAAGAGACAGTATATTCATAATTTCCAAAAAAAAAAAGAGAGTATGTTCATTTAATGCATATACAGTGTCGGGCATCGATCAATGTGTGCGCGCGCCGCCGTGTGTGTTATTTTAAGAGAGGGAGAGAGATAACCTCGTTTTGTACCCTTCGACCCTTTTTTAACATCCCATCACCGGTAAAAAGCTCTTGTAGTGCTTCTGCTGCCACTATTCCTCCATCATCCTGCTGGATGCCTCCAAGCACATTATCTGACAAGAGAGCGATGGGGGAGATATCAGTCGCTCTCAAGAATGGAATGGGTACTGTATTACCAGCTGCATATATTGACCAAAGCTGTAAAAAGAAAACATAACAAAAGATTAGATTAGTTCCAACATGGTGTGACCCAAAAAAAAAAAGAAGAAGAAGAAGGCAAGGACCACAGAGGAAAAAAAAACAGGGAAAGATATGAGGGGAGGAAGCAGGTGAAGGACCCCAGTTCCAATAAGTCAAAAGACTTTAAATATCCCTCAAATCTCACAATTCAGCAAGCAAAACTTTGTCACGAATGTTAATGAGGTTTTAAACCTGACTTCCTCCATAGTTATCAAGCTCATACTCTCAGTTGGAAGACACTACATTTCTTATCTTCTATGACGCAAAAGATAAAAAGGTTGAAAGTTGAAGAGAAAATAACCTTGTCTTGCAAGGCAAATGCCTTTCTGCTTACAGTCTCACTCTTCAAAGTGGAAATGACAATGCTGCTACCACCACCTCCCCTACCCTGTGTTTGAGACAGGGTATTCCTGTCGGGATTGGGTTCTGTAGTGCCAGTACCTGAAGGTAAGGATGTTGGATATGCTTCTCCAACCGATATGCTATTTGCTGCACTTCTAGCACTATCCACACACACCGACAGGTTTAACAAGAACCAGTGTCATTAAAACGCACACACAGAGAATCATCCATTCAAATAGGCATAAGAAACAGAACACACTGTACCTAAAATCAACTGATCCGTAATCTATGCCACTAACTGAAGGGCTTTCAGTGTGTCCAATATCTTGCAAATCCCTGGAACTATAAGCTTCATTCTCTGAGGCTGTCTTATCTGTTTCTTCACCATGAACCACCACTGTCCCAAAGTCACCTGTATGTAAGTGAAATACGAAAAAAAACTCAAGATTAAAAAAATATTCATTTTGTTTCACTAGATGTTGAAGTTTCAGAGATACCTTGGCATTACGCCTTAACTTCCTTTTAAGGAAAATAAAAATCCTCAATCCCCATTTGTAGCAAATCAAAGTTATTGACTTTAATTAACAAATCCTAAAATAGTGATATCCACATAGTGGGACAATCTTAAGGATTATCACAAACAAACCTCTTTAATTAGAAAACATAAGAAGTTGCCAAAAAACACTTTAGCATATACACTTCCAAATTTTGTCTAACTTGAGTTGTAATACTTTGCATACACAACCAATTATGTAGGCAAACTTGCAGTTTCCAGAGAACCAGAATATTATTTCAGAATAAAGCTAGGAAGTTAGTACAGTTTCATGATAGTACAGTTTCATGATTCAACTTCTAATAATATAAATCTTCTCATAACGAACTTTTAGGAACATGTACAAGCAATAATGGCCAGATGTTACATAGAGTGAGCATGATCTAACTAATTGACTTGGTATCATAAAATTTCATTCAATTCACATAACATTCCTGAATCATGACAAAATTGACTTTAGGTTTCTCACAGCTTCCATTAACATACATAAAAGAAAATGGTTATGATTTGATCCAAGTTGTAGAATTGCAAGATTTCAGATAACTCACCTTCGCCCACAAATTCTACATCTGCTGAAGAGCCAGGCACTTCATTTGCCGGTATTTTCCTTGATGGAACAGTATCTCCATAGTGCATATTCAGTTTTGGACCATCTGTTGGCTGTTTAAAATCCAGACGAGTCAAGAACGTAAATACATGATTGTATGAAGAGGATAGAGAGAAATTTCAATCCTGGAAGGAAGACAAATTTTATACTAACATCTGATTCATCTGAACTAAGGTTTTCTGCTTGCAGAGCCATTGTAGCCCTAATTTGTTTCGCCTTTTCAATCTTTGGCAACATTGAAGAAGCTCCAACTTTATATTTCTCAATAAATTTGTGCTATGCTCCAATTTAAGAAGAAAATTCAATGTCAGGCTCCAGATTTCATTACTATCCTAAAGGCGTTACAAGCAAGATACGAGCAACAACCAATCAAATAAGCTTCAAGACAAGAAGCTTGTGCATCTTCCAACTTCCAACTTCCAACATCATGCACATCATTCTTGATTATTTTGCAACTTATTTTGGAGAACTGTTCCTCCAGATGAATGATACATGGTTAGTAGGGACCAGTTGAGAAAAGATATGACAGTACATCCCCCCTCCCCAAAAAAAAAAAACAAAGAAGGAAGAGGACCCTGTTGGGCATTATCATTTTAGAACAACAACACTCTTCTTCATACACCCCTCTTACCACCAGGGCACCACAACCCTTCTTGAAGCTGAGGTCTCTACCAAACTCCATTAATGACCAAAGACCAAAACCAATGCAAACATACTACATCCAATGAGGTATAAATTGTTTTGTTTTCTTAGTTATTAAATGTTATTATTAGACAAGGTTTTGAAATATTCTAGTTTTTCCTTATTAATTTAGAATTTAAGTCTATTAGGAAAAAAAAATATAATCCTTATTAGAATACGGTTCTATATCTGTTCTGAAATTTTTCTTACATTAGGGTTTCAGAAATTTTATTATATATGTTTACATGTTTAAATGCCTCAAGAAATAAGATGGACTGATGTTCAAGTGCAATACTTGCTTTCCCTAAGAGTGATTCTTAGATACTTAAAAGGGATTCCTAAACCCTAGAAGTGATTATAGAAACCTATTAATGTGTCCCAATAGTTTTATTTGTTTCAAATCCTAAATGAGATTCTTAGTTTTTGAAACAAACACTAGGAGAAATTCCTATAGCTTTTTGTTTATTTAAATTCATTTATAAATTCCATTCCTAATTCTTGAATCCAGTATTGTCATTTCTATGTGTTTCATCAAATTATTGGCATATCCTTTGTTCGTTCTACATCAAGATCACCCAGCTCTAAGATTGATATTCAAGTGAGCAACATCCTACAATTTTACAGACACGCAATCAAAAAATTCACAACTACATTTTACTGACTTTACACCATTGAGGACTAAAAAATGCATATGTACTAAGTAAAAAAAAGTGTTAGATACAAAAGAATCATCAATACAAGAAAAAGAGCATCCACATAAAAGGGGAGATGAAAGTCAGCATCGAAAGTTCAAATTATTTTGAATGTGATATCCTCTTTCAAAAGTATAAATACAATGTGCATATATGAACAACAAATGAACAGAGTTCCTCAAAATGCATTATAATATAAACCTTAAGCATCTCAGATGCAGTTGGACGTAAACGTGGGTCCTTTGTTAGGCACCTTGCCACAAAATCATGGAACACAAGGGACCTGCCCATGCAACAATCTAACATTGAGAAAAAATATCTTCCTGATACAACAAATAAACCATGTAGCTAAACATTGAAAACAGCTATTAAAGAATTTTGGGTGCTGCATAAGAACCAAATACAAACCATTTTTCTTTGTCCTCAAGCATTGGAGCTGGCTCAATGGATATCATGAACAGAACCTATCACAGATAACATTAAAATATAGAAAACAAACAGATAACATTAAAATATAGAAACCAAGTAATTTGTAGATCAACATGAGGTAAATTGGGCAGACGATGTAGGTCATTTGCTTCATAGAAGTACTTGCACATCATATTCAAACTGATACTAACAAATTCAATGGCTACATATCACCTTTCGGAAGATTTACTTCATTATATCCCTTCAAATACTGAACACATCGACTAGTACAAAATGAGCACCTAGCTCAGAATCATGGACCATAAGACATGACTTAGCAGCATGAATTCAAATGCCAATAACTTGACTTTTATGCAGTCTACAAAGAAACCTTGTAATACCTATGCTAACAATTCAAGCTCAGGAGACCGCACACGTGTAAAAATACTCAGCCAATGAAATCTAGCTCAGTTGGTGTGCCCATGCGTCTCATAGAACTGATTTATGTTTGAGCCAAATATAACTCCCAGAAGAAAAGAAAGAAACTAAATAAAGTGGATTATCTATGCTCGTCAGTTAACAAAAGAAAATTGCAGAAATATAGTAAATAGATTGAGCCTAATTACTAAAATAGAACCTAAAACAGGACAATTAGTAATCAGTGTATCAAGAAAACAGGCACGTTCCACAAAAACAATAGTGAACCACCACTTAAATAGGAGAGACTAACCCTCATAGGATGCACAGAAGATCTTGGAGGAAGGCCCTGAAGATGAAGAAAAGAACAGGAAAATAAGGTAAACAATTTTTCAGAGCCTGACTGACAAATAGCATGACAAACACAAGTTCATAATTCAACGAGAGTCCAAGATTAATAATTCCACATTCAACATTTTCAAAACTATGACATCCAAGATCATATGTAGAAGAGAATTGTCCTTCACCAGGAGTAGAAAGGCAACTTGGGAAAGTTATCCTAGAATAAGGATGACTCAAAACTTGACGAATAAAATAATACTTTTGAGAGGAAACATAAAAAATGAACTTGTGTTTAAATTGAATTCCTCATATAACTGAACATTGTAAGAATATACCTCTGCCATTTCAATTGCAGAAACACCAAGAGCCCAGACATCCACCTGGAAAAAAGTTGTAGTAATTTTACAAACACGTGATAATTGAAATCAGAGGTCAACTGCGAAACTTCTAGTCCACTTAATGTTATTACTTGTCCAGGTTCCAAAATGATTCCTCTACAAACATGAGTACATCTTTCTCCTTGTCTATGTCTCAGATTAACTCTTACACAATTTCATATGGTTTGATCCAATATATTTGGGTTTCAATAAGTTCCCACATAATTTTATATTTACTACATATTAACTCTTACACAATTTCATATGGTTTGATCCAATAGATTTGGGTTTCAATAAGTTCCCACGTAATTTTATATTTATTACAATCTCCGTTCCTTTCCAGTATATTCATCAGTACTCGTACCATGTTTTACAGTTTTAAAGATGTAGTAATAAACTCTTATCTTCATGAGGGTCATTTGGAAATAGCCTCTCTACTAGTTAGAAATAAGGTTGCGCACTACTAGATAGAGATGTCAAAAAGGGCCCGGCCCGGCCCGGCCCAATTTTGGCCAGGGTTGACTGGGCCACGGACCGAGGTCGGTCTGTGACCCAACAGTTACTTCCAAAACGACGTTGTTTTGGAAGTTTTTCTTTAAAAAAAATGGCAGGCCAGTCAGCCCGTGGTCTAGCCGAGCCATGGGCTGACCCATTCCGGCCAGCTGGGCCACAGGCCACCATGGCTCGAGGTCAGGCCAGGGGCAGCCCGGGCCCGGCCCGGCCCATTAACATCTCTACTACTAGATCTTCCCAGACCAGTTAGCGAGATTTTTATTGAAGATTGTTATTGTACGATGCAGTAAACTCTAGTCTGTTATCTAGCTACTTAAAA
The DNA here is from genome assembly GCA_027576455.1 of Erythroxylum roigii. Classification (NCBI taxonomy): domain Eukaryota; kingdom Viridiplantae; phylum Streptophyta; class Magnoliopsida; order Malpighiales; family Erythroxylaceae; genus Erythroxylum; species Erythroxylum roigii. The sequence goes on from JANZXV010000003.1 coordinate 17,117,093, forward strand.
ACTATTAGTACCTCAACATTTTTTTTAGAATATGCAACGATGCAACCAAATCACATGCTAGCAGAACATAATGTTGACTTGAAATTAGCCACAAAAATTGATCCCCTCCTTAGAAGTGTGTCCTTTCTCAAAACTAGTAAAAAATTGGAGGCCTGTATTCATCTAAAATGCAATCCCTACCTAATCTCTTCACATGGCCCCTGATTCTAGACTGCCACCTACAATCATTTATTTGATTGCAAAAGCCCAGACTTCAAAGACCCCAGAAATATCTTCATAAGACTCTCCTAGGTTACCCAATAATGAAAAGAATGAAAATATCTGAACATTCGTTACAATGCTAACAAATAACTTCCTAATCCTACTATTTGAAAAAAAAAAGGGTAAAGTCACATAACTGAAATAAATTCAAGAAACAGAGGATATGATACCTTCCCATCATAGCGGCTTTCTTGTATCACTTCTGGAGCCATCCAATGTGGAGTACCAATGAACTATTAATAGATAAAACATTTTCAGGAAACTACCATCAAATAGTTGAAACAACTTGACCTCAAATATAGGCTATTCACTGAATCAAACAACAAACGTAACATAGATAGAATGAAGCCAGAAATGCCCTGAATCAATATTTTCACAAAATAATCTACTGTTACTTAAAAGCGATAAGATGAGTCAACATGTGCAAATGAAACCCACAACATCATGTGATGTAGAACAAATAGAAGAATTATTAACTAGTAGCTAAAAATAACAAAACTAAAAAATATGATTGATATAAGGCTGCTGAAATATCAAGTATCAAGGCTGAATTTTGGATAGGAATGATAAATTTTGTACAATTGAAATTTTAAGGTTTGATTACTGAAAATTTAGGTTTAGGGTTTCAGGTTTTAATATGCTGGAATTTTGTGGTGAGCATAATGAATGGAAGGTAGGAAACTAAGAATCACTCCTAGGTTCTAAGACACTCTTAGAAGAAAGCATCACACGTTCTATTTGAAAACTCAAGTTTGTAGAAAAATTCCAGATTGCTTATTCTTATTGAAGGGCTGAGTACACATATATATAGAGTAGGAAAAGGTTCCTAACAAATTTAAATCATATTCAAATAAAAATTCTATAAGTCCTAAACAACTAAGATAACATGTGTAAAATAGAATAATATATTTAACTTACTACTACTTTCTATCTAATAAGGAATCCTAACATAATCTAAATTTCAGCCCTTATCTTTTGCCGTCAACTTAATTCTCAATCTTCATCCCACCAAATTAAGGCTTGTGGTTTACTAATATTTCCTCTTTTATTTCTTCTATATATTTTAAGTTCTTTCGCATCATCATGGTAAATGGCAACATAATCAGAAGCTGAGACTAAAGTGCAGCCTTGATTTGTTGATTTAAGTAGTGATGTTCCTAAAAGTCTGGCCTTGAGTCAAGACTATCACCAGAAAGGACTCGGTTTGCTACGAAGGATTGATTAGTGTAATGTCCATTATTTTTGTGTTCCTAATCCAATATTCAGCAGTTTTTTATATGCTTAAGAAGAAAGTTTTACCTAAATGAATGCCATCACTTGTAACAGCTAAATAATGAACTGTAATATTTGATCCAATCATATAAGATAATTCTTCTACCCTAGAGACACAAAGTCACCTACATAGATCTTGAGTAAACTTCTATCAAGTTCTGATCAATAAAAAGTTATGGAAATTGCACTTTACTCTGAAATTACTATACCGTATTACGCTTTGACATGGTTCTCGTAAGTTGTGCTGCAACCCCAAAATCACCTGTTTGTAGTGTCATCGAAACATGAAACAATTTGTTCATTTCTTTAATAGCAACTCAGTAGAATAAATTCTAGAAAAAGATGGTCCACCAAATAACATATTATTAACAAAAGTAAGGCCACAATAACATTTTCTTGGGCTAAAAACAGAACGATCATGGGAAATTTTCTTTATTGATAATTCGTCAACTTTAAGTTTCAGAAAGCACCCTAATGAAGACATTAAATTGTTATTTTTCCAAGATATTAATGAATAATGTATTCTCATTTTTAAGCAATTGACCATTATTCATTTCTCATAAGCCTTCAACAATATGTTTTTTGAAAGCAAATGCTTGCATCTCATTATCAGTTCCCAACCCTTTATGTGATGGGATATTTTTAATCCAAAAGTTTGCATTACAGCTCCAAATACAAAATTAAATGAATGAAAGTTCAAATAGGACATTTACTTTTCATAAAAGCAAATGAAAGAATGCTGGAAAGTAATAATCTAATTGACCACAAATTAAATTGCCATCTCTCAAACTTTGGCTTCTCTCAAGTAATCTGGTAAAAATTAGAGAATCTTTTAACATTTAAATAAGTCTTCTTTGTCAACCAAATCTTTTCTTTCTCTCAGACTGTCTTATGTCTGTTGTGGTAAAATGGATTTAGAAAATTCATAGCAAGACTCACAGAAGATTTTCTTTTGACTCCTTTCAATGCAATTATCTAAACAAAAAGCAAGAAACGAACAGGAATGAAAGAATGAATTCCTACATGCCATGTGATGAGATAAACATTTCAATAATTTAACAAGTTCCCTTTCAATTGCACACAACAAAAAGGAAAATGAACTTCCAAATGCTAATACACAAGCATTTTTTTCTTGCTTCTTACAAAAGTAACATAAAATTTAAAAATGCACATAGCTGTGCTCACCCAGTTTGACCTCTCCTTGTTCAGTTAACAAAATATTACCACCCTTGATATCTCTATGAACCTTGGATATTGCATGCAAATAAGCCAAACCCTACATTGAATCAGAAATAAATAAATAAGACAAAAAAAAATCCCCTTAAATTTGGAAATTAAAATAAAAGGAAAAGGAATGACATTCCAAATCAATCAAGGTCAACATTAAGGTCAGCTAAAAAGCTGAAATCCCCTGGCTCACATTACAATTCTTGTGTTCCAGCTTGAATTGTCAAAACTCATTATATTAAAAACAGGCCAATAAACTTTGGGTCATAATTGATCTTATATCATTATTGATTGACTATATTGGTTTTAGTTGCTCAAAATTCAGGACATGAGTCACTTAGTTGTACTGTCATGAAAAATCTGGTGCCTATTTGATATTTTTGCCAACGAACTATAATTTTACTTGGTAAACAAAGAGACAAGCCTTAGATATAAGTTTTCTTGACAATTTTGGCAGTAAATTGGTCCTTCTTCATATTTTTCTTCTTCCAACAAAATGAAGTCCAGTGCACCTTTAAAGCTTCTCTACAAATGAAAGCTATTTGATTCTCCTCTAAGGGCTCCTCAGTAACATTCATCAAGTCAGCAACACTTCCACCACCACAATACTCCATAACTATCTGCAAAAGCAAAGTACCAATTCATCCCAATCACTAGAGAACCAAATGAAAGATATCTAGAAAAAAAGTAAAGGTCAACCACAAACAAAATCATGAAAAATGACCAATGCATTATCAGCTTCTAAAGTAGTCAATCCACCACTATTCATACCCAAAGATACTCTTCACCTTGATAACTCCCAAAGTATCGAACAACATTGGGATGGTTACATTGTTGCAACATCTCAATTTCACCTCGGATTTCTTCATAACCTTCTTCCTGCGTACAAGTATCACCTCAATCCAAATATTCTACTTGACACAAAACAAGACAATAACAAAACTTTATGTAAGTACAAACAAGAAAATTTACTCACTCCCTCGACCAAGGATATAATTTTGATGGCAACAAGCTCTGAAGTTCGTAAATCCCTTGCCTTGTAAACAGACCCATATGATCCCTTCCCTGCCATGCCAAGAAAACAACTTCAGTATGACCTACGGTAAGTACAAGAAATATAGCTTCCTGTTTGAACTGCCATATGAAAGCCACAATTCGTTTAGTCCTAAAATTGCAGGAAAGCGCAAAACAATCTGAACATTTGTAATGCGAACCATTAGTGAGACGAACTTCACAATTCCCTAGTTCAAAACGCAAACTCACCAAGTTCATTCAATAATTCGTACTTGGTAGTAGGATCCTCTCTAGTAACACTCTCCGGAATCGAACTAGAAGACACTTTACTCTGCTGATGCTGACGTGGCAATGTCTCCTCTGCACTCTCTTTCCTCTTCTTCCCAAACCCTAATTCCCCAACCGCCTGCATGCTCGCAACCGCTCTCCCCATCGTCGATCCACCGCTCCCACTCCTCCCCACCGTCGATCTAACCACAAACGTCCCAAACCCCTCTCCTTCCTCTCCTCCGTCGCTATCCTCCGTTCTACCCCCAAAATCTGGCATCACAGAGCCACTAGGCGGCTTCCACTGGCGACTTCGTCCTGTTTTCACAATCATCGTCCCGAAATCGTCATAGTTGTCGTCTTCGTCGGGAACTCCGCCGCCGAAATCCTTCGGGAGACGTTTGAGGAGCGGGGGAAGCGACTCGTCGTCGTCTTCTTCGACGGCGTCTCCGTTCTTGGCGTCGTTAGCTCCTCCTTTGTAGAGCATGGTGGCGTAGATGTTGTTTTCGTCGTTGTCATGGTTTCTTGTTTCGGAGTCAGAGGCAGAGTCGTCGCCGTGAGACACCGCTGTTGAGTAGAGGTCGGATCTCCTCGGAGCCTTACTGGTCCGACGAGCGGTAAGGTGATCCATGTGAACACGAAGAGTAAGTCCAGGGTTGCAGACCGTTACTGGAGTAGAAATTTGGCTGGAGCATTGATGGGCTGTAGATTTGGGCCTGCTTCCGCACTCTTTAGCCTATCCGTTACCGGTTTATAAACCAAGTCCATTGACTTAAATCACACACGTATACATATAAAATAAAAAGAAATGATTGGTATTGTAAAACCCACTGATCTGAATACCGTTCCGTTCCGGCCGGAATCCGGTACCGGTGCGGGAACAAAGGTACCGGAGAAAAAATCCGGCCGGTACCACAGATACCAGAAAAATTTGGGTAGTTCCGCAAAATTTAAAAAACCTAGGGACTAATTTGCAAATAACAAAAAATTAACCCTAAAAAAACTACCCCCCGACCTTCGGCCGCCCACATCTCTTCTCTCTTCTCTGTCGCCCGTCGCCTGCCTCCGTCTGTCGCCCTCCGTCTGTCCCTCCGCCGCCTAAATCTCACCGGTTGTCTCTCTCACGCCGCGTTGCCACCCCTCCCTGGTCTGGATCTGGACTCCGATGGTCTCCTCGAGTCTTCTTCTTCTCGTCCGTTCTACTGTCGTCCTCTGATGGTCTCGCCACTCGCCTCCGTCGCGTCATCCACGCCGCCTACATACACTGCCTCCTCCGTCCTCCCTTTGTCGCAACACCGCCGACCCACCGACCCTCCGACAACGATCCAAGTGAAGACCCAGTGACCCAAACCCGACGGTGTACCAAATTTTTTGGGTGTGTGTTTGACTGGTAAATGGAATTTTTTGTGTGTGTTGTGGATTGGAAATGGATTGGATTTGTCGTGTATTAGAGTATTAGTGTTGATCGGTTGATGAAAATGTTGTCGGTGGGTGGAGTTGTGGAGGATTGGGTTTGGAATTTTGGATGCTGTTGATTTCGGTTCAACCGAAATTGTGATTTGTGATTTGTGATTTGTGAGTTATCAACTTTCAACTGAAATAGGAAGTTTGAAATTAGATTTTGGAATTAGATTTTAGCATTTTGGAATTGGAAATTGGAAGTGGATTGGAAATAAAATTTGGAATTGGATTTGGATTTGGATTTGGATTTTGGAATTGGATTGAAAATTAAATTTAGAATTGGAATTGGAATTGGATTGGAAATTAAATTTGGAATTGGAATTGAATTTTGGAATTGGATTGTAAATTAAAT
>JANZXV010000003.1:17123046-17138813 GCA_027576455.1 Erythroxylum roigii
CTTTGTTTATATTAATTGTGGTTATTATTTATATGTAAAATATTTAAAAATTATTGTTATTTCAAATTAATTATCATGTAAACAGTAAACTAGTAAAGTATACAGTACAACTGCATAATATATCAATATGGACTATTTTGCAAATTTTAAAAATTTTAGGGACTATTTTATAAATTTTAAAAATATCCCGAAACGGTACCCGGTATCGACCGGTACTGGTACCGTTCCATACCAGAGCTCAATCCGGTACCGAGCCCGATACGGTATTCGCAACATTAGTAAAACCTATAGTATATACCAATATTATGAATATTATATCGAATCTAGTGTCATATTTGATTACGATACAATACAGTATTGACATTAGTTAGTATCAAATATCGGTTTGACTAATTTTTAAATTATAAAATGATCCTTCAATTTTATAAAATTGTAAAATAGTATTTCAATATATTATGTTACATAGTTTTTAACTTTTATTTTATTCTTATTTAAAAAATCATCAATAATATAAATTTGATATACAAACTATCTTTTTATTTTTATTAATATTATTTTTACATATTTATCTTATAGACAAATTTACATGGCTTATGATATATTTATATTTATTTCATTTACAAAATTTTGATCACAAGTAACAAGTATTAAATTCCATAAAAACTTTCATAAACTTATGATCAACTTGTTAAAAATACCAACAGAGCCAGGAAAAAAATATATTCTTCATTCCTATTCTTATAGTGAATCTTTAAAGAAAATATGCGAAACTTAAAGCCAACCAAGCATATAACTTATAATAACTACTCGACCAAGTAAAGACACATTTTGTTACTTATAATTTTTATCATTTCATTTAAATTTTGAAATAAGGATTTACTAACCTAGAAATAAATTTAGAGATACTTTTCTTAAACCTAAGTCCAATGTTTTCTTTAATAAAAATGAACTTGTCAAAGATCTTTTCAAGTAAGATAAAAATCACTCTTATTCAATTATTGCTAATGTAGTAAGGTACAAGGTCATCATCAATAGAATGTACACAAAAGCATGTCAACTTTACGTGTGTTTCAAGAGACTACAACTTTTACATGCATAATCTCAAAATATAGAAGAGAAAGATATCCATTTATCCCGTTATTATTTTATATATGTCTATTATATTTTCTCTTGACATATTCCAAATAATTAGTATGTATAATTCCAATTACAAATTGGAGTTTAGTTTTCCATCTCTTTCTGCGATGAAACCATACAAGATATTTAGGCTCCTTAACGGCATGATGTTTACTTCTTCGTCAGGAATGATTTCAGAGATATTACAGATAACAAAAATGTTTCTTATAGCAACAAAAAACCTCACTGTGAACAATTTGAAGAATGATCATCAAGTGATTATTATACTTGCTGGTTGACACATTTGTGCATGATTATCTTTCCAGGGTAAAAATGTACACTAAAACTAGATGACAATGAAATCTTGTCCTGAAGTAACTAACGAATGTACACACACTTCTTGCTCAGACGAAAAATTATTTGTGTTTTTGCTTGCAAGATGCTGAAATGTGTTTATGTTTTGGATGTGTATGGGTTGATATTTCTTTTCCACCTTCCATGCTTGTTTGAGAAAACCCGCTAACTATTTGATGAAAGGCCCGTTAGAGAATCAAGGCTACTACAACTGTTTATCTACATATTTACCATATGGTTGCTTTTACACCAAATCTCTACCACTTATACTTTACTAATGTATACATCAAAAGGATTTTATTTCAATGTTTAATGAGATTGTGATTAAAAATAACAATTAAAAGAAAAATGATCAACACCAAAAATATTAGGCATCAAAACATACATAGGTAACAAGCGTATAAATTGGAACCATGATATTCAACTCAATTGTGAATGGTTAATTGCTTCATATGAAGAAAATTGGACTCATATTAAGTTTTTTATATGTACATAGAAGCATTCATATGAAGACAATTGGACTCATATTAAGTTTTTTATATGTACATAGAAGCAATCATATTTCGAAGCTGCAAGGGATGTTTATACTTCCCCTAAACATAGTACATACATACTTAACATTCTCAATCTTATTATATGAAGTAGTCTCATTTGATAGATCACAAAATTAACGTTGCTAGAATGTTAAAACATTCAAATAAGAAGTCTTCTATTGACATTTTCAGAATAAAATTGTTAACATTAATTTATCATGAGGGTGACTAGTTTTCGATGGCAAAAACAAGTTCTACTAGGAGGAATGTAGCAAAATTCTCCCTGGTGAAGAACAAATCGATGAACAACTAATCTCCTCATCAAAGTCTAATCACCGTTTTCCATTAATGGCCGATCTTCTTCTTGAAGGTTCTTAGTATCATCCAAATTACCTATCTTCCTTAATTCTATGTATCTCATTTTCTGTTAGGAAGCTATTATATGAACATCTGATTGTATATATATTATATATTATGTTAAGTTTCCTTGAATCTTCAAGACAATATAGATGGAAATGGAGGCAGTGGCAATGTCTCGATGATCCGTACAGGATTAGGAAAATTGATTAATTTGTAATAGTGGTCGATTGTAAAAACTATATATGTTCATTATAACGATGATGGAGTTCAATAGTCAGGTATGCATGTATTCGAATTTGAGTTCCTAATATCGTTTTATTTAGCTTTAATTGTTCTATAATGTTTGCTCATTAGGAGAAGTGGTTCATCTAATACCTTCATCCATACTGTATCTGGGAAATCGTTGACTGCATCTTCTGCAAATTTAGTTAAAGCAAAAAAGTTGTTGGAAAAAGGTGTCAACAAATTAGACCCTGAGAGAGGATCTTTAACTGTTTCAATTAATGGCTTAGAATGTGTAAGGTGCCTTCTTGGGAATCCAACATTGGGAAGCCTTTTACCTTTTCTACCAATTCTAATGTCACTTAGAATAAAAATAATAATTATTTCTTTTCCTTTTCAATGGAATATTAGGTGTGAAACTTTATTTATTATTTTGTTTGTAAAAATTATTAAACTTCTAATTAACATCTTGTAGTACTTACCATATATCATTATATTATATTGCTTACCGTATTTCAATATTTATATGTATTATTATTTTATTGTTACTACATATTAATGATTAAGATCAGTAGTAAACTTAAATTTATGATATTTTGATCTTATCAACATTAAACTTTTAGGTATGTTTATCTTTTTATGTACAAAAAATATTTACTTTTCAAAATTTAAATTACCTACTATGTATGTATTTTTTAACAATATGTTTAAAACTTTGAAAATATTTTACAATTTTTAGATGCTCCATTAAATTTTCATGAAATTTTTGTATGAACGGATCGAGGTGTAGTACTAGGTACAATAGGCATCATTAAAGAATCATTTGTGTATATATCAATAGATTTAAACAAACTTATAGAGTTTGAATGCATTATCTATTTAAACAAATTTATAAAGAAGGAAAATGAAAAAAATGAAAAATCATATAAATGTAGATTATAATTAACCTTAGGATTATTTAGCACACTTATCATGAAAATTTTATCTTTTAAATATTATTATATTTAAAAATACTATCATACACAAAAATTCATCAAAATTTCACAAAGAAATACATAAGATATAAAATCTTTAATATTAACTTTTGGCGATGATTTTCCAATTTGTCACCAAAAGTAATACTTTTAGCGATGGTTATGGTGAATCATCACAAAATGCTCCAGAACTGGTGAAAAATTAAGCAAATCGTCACTAAATGTTAATCATTTTGAGACGATTTAAAAAAATTCGTTGCAAAATAGCTTTATTTAGTGACGATTACATAAAACATCGCAAAAACTTTGACATTTTGCCACGATCCTAGAATTTGTCTCCAAAAGGTTACTTTTGGCAATGCTTTTGAAATTGTTGACAAAAAAACGTGGCTAAATCTCTATTTTGTTGTAGTGTGGGATACGTACACTAGCTTTTGGTGTTTTAAAGACAACTAAGGAATCACCAAAATGACCTTTCTTCATCTATCCTTTGCTAGGTATATAGCCTGAAACAATGGGTTAATAGTAGTTCTAAACATTTATGGAAGGCTTGTAGTAAAAATTTGCAATATGCTTCTTTTCATCCATTCAATCCAAGACCATAAACTTAATAATTATATTATTAGTTATATCATAATGCTTATGTTATTGATCAAAAGCCCATCTTTCTTTGCATTAGAGAAATACAAAACTATAATGTTAAAAAAATCATTGTACCCTTTAATTAATCAAGATTTTCCCTCTAAATAAACTAATCAATAAACCAAACAAGAATAAAAAGATGGTTAAATTCAAAAAGGTAAACAATATCAATCATACATATAGATAAAACTTAGACTTGCTTGTAGAATGTTAAAAGTCAACTATCTTTAAATGCTCTATCAAATTGTACTCCTATTGCATTTCAATACTATCAAACTTGACAATTTCATAATTGAAAACAAAAAGAACAAAAAATAAAAAATAGATTAATCAAACTAAATTGAAAGAAGAAGAAGAACACGCACCACTTCTTATAAATTTAACATTACTATTAAAATATGCATATCCCACTTTTACATTACTATTTTAACCCAAAAAACAAAATACAAATTAGGAATTAATTAATTGATATCATATTAATTAAACAATGTCTACATGCTTTCACTAATTTCATTTCAAGCCACTCTAAAAGCTATAAAAGTGTTTTTAACAAACGTTTTGAAAATTTTAGACAGGGGCTAAGAAGAAACATGAAAAGGACTGTAGATGAGTAAAGGAAGTCTTTTTATTTGATAAAAAGCTCTTGCTATTAGGAAAATAAGTCTATTTGTGAAACCTCTTCTTATAAACTCAAATGAAAGAACATACTCTTTCATTTTTAATTAGTTAAAAATGCTCTGAAAAAAGAACTAAAAGATATAGAGGTGAAAACATGATTTCAAAGTCATACAAACTAGAATGGCTTTAGCTTTATGATAAAAATTCAAATTATCAACCTTATGAACAACCTAATAACGAGAAAACAGGCAATGTTGAAGTAGAGACAATAACAAGATTAGATAAGAAGTGGTTGAATAGCGACAATGGCAAATAGTCTTGCTGTATAACGATAAGCAGATGTGACATAAAGGATGAGAGATTAACATTTGAGAGAATTGAGACTCGTGCGAGACTGCCTTTGTGCCTTAGTTGATGAGATTAAGTTTATATTCTTTTATAATTTAAGTTGCATTTTGATTACATATTGATCGATATTTGGCGTACCAACTAGTACTAGTTGAAAAGGTCAATATTGGTTGGTACCATGACATAGTATGGTAAATAAAAATTAAGTACCATTTTTCAACCAGAATGGTATAGTACACAACATATTGTTACATCTACCATAATTGACAAGTGAAAATTTTTAGACAAAAAAAATCTATTTTTTAAAATCTATATTATATTAATAATAAGTGTTTACAATGATTATTTATTGATATAAACTTAGGAATTAAACTCTAAAGAACATATGAATAAGATTGAATCACACCAACACTGGGAACTAAGTTATAATTCTTTGATAAGTTCAAAGTTTAATGAAGAAAAAGGATAAAATCACTCATAACTCTCAATAATCAAAAGTATCAAAAACTAACTAAATTTGTTTAAAACAGTTCTTCAATAATACAAAAATGTTTAGAAGTGTGGAACATGAGCATGATTAAATTGCTTTTCACACTAAAACTTTAATATCAACTGACATACATCTTTATCTTTTAATGTTGATTTCTAAGAGCAATATGAGTTGGTTGATGCATGTCGAATGTACCATAAAATAAACATAACTCTGCACAATTAAATTTATAGAAGTGGTGGATTCGTATCCATAAGAAGTGTTCGTGTGCTTTTGCAATGAAAGAAATTAGTGTTTAGGTTATGGGGGAGGGAGTTTGGTTTGATTTCGAATAACAAAATAAAGTAAAATTAAACTAACTAAAGCAAATTAAAGAAAACAATCAAAAGTGATAAAAGTGATGAATGGATTTAGAATTTGGTTCTCAGTTTAATCTCCACCTACACACGAATAAGCATACTTCATTGTCTTATTATTCTCATTTAATCGTTGGTTAACAATAAACTTTGTTAACTCTAGTTTTTTCCTAGCTCGTGTTTAATTAAAATAAGCTCTTTAACTGAACCTAGCTATTGAACAACCTAGAATAAGCTCTCTAGATTTATAGATAGTCGTATTACGAGTTAGAAAATATATTAATCAAGACAACAATCACATAAGCTCGGGCCATTTAACCAAGGTTACGTTATCCCTAATGATTTGACACTATTGGGTGCCACAAATAAATCAAAAACACGACAATTACGTATTATATTCAAGATTCTAATAATGAGCTTTTATAAAATAGCCTAATTAACGCATACGTGTTGGGACCCCGCTCTTGTGGGTCACGTACGGACGTCCTATGTGACATCTAGGCGCGCATCCCACAAGGTTGGTGTGCCTGCATGTGCAAGTGCAGCGCGCGCACGTGCGACGCGACCGATTTTGTTTTCCTTCCCCGATTCCAGCCTCTCTCCACTCGTTTGGCCATAACTTTTTCGTTTGACCTCCGATTGACCTGATTTTTGAAGCGTTGGATTCCTAAGACATTTCTCTACCTCTCCATAAAAATTTACAGTTTTTAATATTATTTTGAAAAATATGGTTTGAATCAAAGTGAGAGAATCGGTTAAACGAGTATGAGTTGGATATTTTTCTGAACAGGCTTCAGTATTTTGGCGATATCTTGATCTGTAGAGATCTGATTGAGTTGATTTTTGTTTCTAAACAAACTAGAGACATAGAGCTATAACTTATTTGAAGGAATTGAATTTCAATTTAGGCCCTAATACTTTCAATTTCTGGATTGAATTCGAGTGTAGTTTTAGTCTCGGTTTAAATTTTAGCCCGAAAGTGTTTTGGCCAATACTTCTTTGTTTCTGAACCAAATTGAGTGTTTTTGGTGTCGTTAGAAACTTAAGGCAATGAGGAACAAGTGTTATGAAGAATTCTTATTAAATTTCCTTTATGAGCTATCACAAAATCTGTTCAGAAATAAGTGAGATGAGTTCGTTTTTGAGGTCTGACTTGGTGGGGAACACCTCCGTTGTGGGTTGCGAGTCCAGATGTCACGTAGGACGTCAGGCACGTGACTCGCCGGGGTGGGGTTCCAACAATTCAGATCATCTTTATACAAATACCCAAATCAATAAACATAGAATAACATAAACAATCCCTACAGAGAGAATGATTCACCATTACATAATGAAGAAATGCTCAAATGTGATGTTTAGCTTCAATTTCACCTTCAAACTAGATTGAGGAAGCTTAGCCCTCTATGAGCCTCCAAAGAATGCATGCTCTGCCCATCTTTTTCGTCCAAAATTGATCCATACTTGTTTAGCCACTCAAATGTTGTTTTAATTAAAAGTTAGGGTTCTTGTTGGGTACACGATTGGATACATGGTTGTGTATCCAACCATGTATATCATAAAAATGTGCCCAATTCGTGTACTTAAACGGTCCTGTATCTCTTATATCATATTGAATTGATGTTCTTCTTGCAATTTCTTGTCCAATCCTTACCCTAATCCATCTCCTTCTTATTCCAACAAGACAACTAAGTTTAAACATCAAGAGGATAACTCAAAGAATGTGCTTTTAACTCACTTTAGCTCTTGAACTTTCAAATTGTATCTAAAACCAAAAATGAACCAAAATGAGTTTCTTAAACATTTCATAGCATTAACCACTAAGTGTTATGGAATAAATATACAATCAATTAAGTACATATCAATGGCATATGGTTATATGTCAAAATTGTGATTTATATTGAAACTTCATCTTCTATATCTAAAGAGGGACATAGGTAGTATCCAATCGTCTCACGTTCAAAGAGAAACACAGGCTGCAATATGACCGTGTATATGATCATGTTCAACAAAGGTGATTCTTAAACTTCCAAATTCTCACTAACCCTAATCCAAATCAAATTAACTAATGATTATACCTCTTTTGAGTCTAATAAGCCTCCCAAGATAATTCTCGAAGTGACCTTTAAAACTTGATCAATATATATGTCTTAAATAAGCTTATTAAATACCTCTTTAACGTTTATTACGTTCTTGCTCTTATTGTGAGGACCAAATTACACCCTAGTAGGAATGTTACACGTCAATGAAAGTATATATGATAGGAGTTAATGATTATGTATTGCTTAAGTCTTGAATTTTGGTTTGATGGATTATAATTAGCAACTTGGAATTAATTGTTACCATTAGAAAATCGGGGAATTAAAATGTATATTTGGACTAGGAAAAATATCAAGTGGCAAGACAAGTTGATATATGGAAAGTGTGGATGACTAAGCCTATACATTGAGTGACATGTAGCATAAGTAAATAAGAGACAAATAGCAGTAAAGTTGAATGGCATTTGGCAGCATGATAAGAGGACAAGTCGCTCACTTCTAAGTATGACACGTTTCCTTTTTAAAATAAGGACACCTTGTATCAAAGGGTTTAGGCAAGTGCAGAATCATCCTTTATTCTAGTTGTTTCTGTTGCATTCTTTCTACACCGTTCCTCTCACCACCGAAATATCATGCCCTCACTTCCCTGTGTTCTTGCTTATGTTTATGTTTAATTACCACATCCAAATATTGCATCATGTTATCTTCTATGTTGTTGTCTTTTTGGTGTTAAAATCATCCTACTTCCACCTTGATCTTGGAATTGTGCTTGTTGCATAGAAGGTTAGATTGGCTTGTTCACTGAAGTAGGAAGTTGAGTTAAACATGTAAGTGGAATTCTAAACTTGCTGGCATGTGCTAATACAAATTCTATGATGTTTGAATTGGGATAGAATATGTGTTGTGTTTATGATAAAATGAGTTCTGTAAAATGATGTTTGTATGATAAATTCTATTTTGATTTTTGAAGCATGAAAGGCAATGGTTTGTGAGCTGCCAAATGAATGGTTTTGAATTAGAATTGGATGTGAATTTGATGAGGAATTGAAGTATAATTAAGGTGCAATTGAGGTGTAATCAATGGACTATGGTGAAGGTGTATTAAATTAAGTATGAAGGTGTTAAAATCTGGAAACAAATTGATCATCCCACGATCACGAGAGCTACATTAGCTCCTTCCCACGGTCGTGGGAAATGCTTGAAATGAGAAATGTTTGGTTTTGTGTAATTGTTGAACCACATAAGGTTAAGACACTTTACAATGGTATATTTGAACTTGATTAAGGTTTGAAATAAACCTAGTTTGATATGGATTAATTGGTTAAAGGTTGAATAAGTTTTGGAATGTTAATTAAGGTGATAACTTAAGGAATGGAATGTTTGATATCAATATATCCAATTTAGAATATTTGAATTGTTCAAGGGATAAAGGTGTTCTTATGAACACAAAAGTGATCCAAAGGATTTAAGTGAATTAGTTATGAATGTTTAAGAATTGGGAATTTGAGTGAACATATATGGTGTGTAATTACTTAATGATATTATTGATGCATTTTTAGAAATGCTTAAATTCATAAGGCATATTAAGTTTGTTCGGTGTGAAAGAATGTATTCAATTTGAACATAAGGAAATAAATTCTTACGTTATGCATTATTTCTCTTACACGTGATGCTGAAACGTGATATGTGTTACTTTAAACCTACCCAAGTCCTAGTTGTGGGTAAATAGGCATCCCTAGAAGGGTCTGCAGCTGCTTCTGTACTTAGAAACTACAATGTCTTCTGTTTTAGAGACTCAAGTCTCTTCTGTTTCTAAAGATACCAATCATAGGTATTTTCTGTTCTGTTCCCGTTACCCACTTCTTTAAAAAGGATTAGCAGATAATTCTGTATCAGCTCTAAAACAATCATGTCCTGTTCTGATACTTTTATATTTTGTTATGATGTAAGTATGTTCTGTTCTGATGCATTTATGTTTTGTTCTGATGTAATTAATAGTCTAATTATTCTCTGATTTGAATAGGTAATTCTGTATGTGTTTTGATTTTAGTTCTGCTCTAAAACAATCATGTCCTATTCTGATACTTTTATATTTTGTTATGATGTAAGTATGTTCTATTCTGATGCATTTATGTTCTGTTATGATGCAATTAATAGTCTGATTACTCTCTGATTTGAATAATTAAAGATTGCTTATGATAAGCCATGATTCATTTGCTTATAAATGCTAGACAACTATTAGAAGCAGTCGCCATCTAATATCATGTTTAGTTATTCCCCATTAAGCTATATGCTTAACACAGTGGTTTTTCCTCCGTGTAGGTCTCGATATAAAGGATTAAGGTTGGGACAACCGCACTGGTGAAAGAAGGATGTGTTATGTTTTGGAAGATGCTTTGTTTAAGTTTTTAAGTTGTATTTAAATTATGAGACATTTGTATTTTGTGTAAATGGTTTGTAATAACTATAATGCAAGATGGATTTGAATTTAAGACATGTATTTGATAAATATAATGTGTAAATTATGTTATGTTTATAACTCAACATTTTTAGGATTTGTTAGAATATCTTGGTATGTTCTAGGTTTGTTTTATGTGGCACCTGTACACCCTCTTATGGGGTATTAGGGTGTTACACTTATAACTAGTCCATTAGGCATATGAAATAAATCCTTTGAAGCTTGATTATTCATGCTGAAATTATTCTCCCTCTCTTATAATTATTCTACCTCAAATTGCCACCAACATAAAAGTGAAAAAGTTAAAAAACAATAAGGGTAACACTAACATTGTATTCACTTAAAAGCTTTAGCTTGTATACATTATCATTGATCATCTTAATGACATGATCTAAACCATCCCTTTTCTATTTCAACTTATACCACCTCTATAATGGAAATATTTTCTTCCTTATATGGACCCAAATCCAATAACTAAACTCAAAGGTAACTCATCTTCTGCCCTTGTTAACTTTGGTTGCATATTGGTTATTCTGCTTTTTTTTATTTGATTCTTTACATGTTCATAAAGTTGGCTCACCATCGTAGGCTTCTTTGTTCTATACAAACTAGCTCATTCTTTGATAGATAAAGAGAATAAATCTAAAGGTGTTACTGGATTAAAACTATAGCTAACCTCGAATGATAAATAATAAGTAGATAAATGTTTATTCTTACTATATGCAAAATCAATAAATGGTAAAGAATATTTTTAATTTCCTTTAAATGGCATGACGTAACATAGTCAAAGTACTATTTAGCAATTCAGTTTGACTATCGATTTGAAGATGATTAGTATTAACAATTAACAACTTTTTGCTTAACTTATCATATAGAAATATCTAAAAATAAATAAGAAAATTAGTATCATGGTGACTCTTTAAAATTTTAGAAACTCTATGTAATCGTGATGCTTTCTTAAAAAAAATTAGCGATATTGGTTGCATCATTAGTTTTATCACAAGGACTAAAGTTTACCGTCTTAAAGAATATATTAGTTACCACAAATGTAGAATCTTTACCTTTCTTAAACCTAGTTAATTCTATCATAAATTCCATAGAAATATCTACCTATAGTTCATTAGACACATTTAAAGTTGTACACATCCATATGGTAAAATATTAAATTTAGCCTGTTTTGATGAATCTACTGTATACCCTTTCTAGATCGCATCCCATCTTAGGCCCATATAAAATGTTTTCTTAATAAGTCTAAGGTCCTTTAACACTAAAGTGACCTATTAGACCCTCACCATATGTCTCATGCACAAATAATTTATACATATCACAAATAAGCATATATAATTTATTTTATGAAACAAGTAACCATCATGTCTATAAAACTTATCAAATTCCCTTTTTCATATGCTACATATACATTACCAAACTCATTATCATTATTATACTCCTTTATATGTTCAAATCCTAACAATTCCGCATTAAAAAAAGTGACAAGAACATTCCTAAGATTGGCAACAATAATCAAATTTTGCTTACCTTGTTTATAGTTAATGATATATGGGAATGTTTCAATGAATTTGATCTATCTAGCATGTCATTTACTCAAATTACTTTGAAAGGTATAATAGCTTGACGGAATTTTTCTATTCAATTTAGCCTACTAGAAGCATAAATATAGACAACAATTGAAAGTGTAAGCTCAGATATGATAATTATTGTCATTATAAGAAAAATGATTTCTTACTTTTCCCTATACGTGATCTGATAGAGATTATATATATTTCCAGTTCATACTTAAGAGTATTTAAAACGGAATATAGATTCAACATGATTATAATGTTTAATGCATGGTAAGAAATAGATTGTTGAGTAAAAGTAGTTAATCCAAATTTATACAAATAGTTTATATATGTTGGATCAACGGAGACTTATGCATAACATAAATGGTAAGAATACAATGTTGAATAACTGAAACTATCCTCTCATACCATGTTGGTTAACTCAACATGATGAGATCCTATAGCTCATGGCATAATTCCTTGGACCATTTGCAATCTATTTTAGTATCTCCCCGTCATCACATACAAAAGTCTGGAATGAAACTTATATATATGATTCCAAAAAGGAGTTAATATTATTTAAAAGACAACTTACAAAATATATACAAAATATTTTTAGTGCAATAACTTTACTTTCAACCATGTTGGAAAACATTTGAAACGTAAGTGTCTTTCTAATAAGTTAAAAGATTTTTTATAAAAAAAATAAGGTAGCAGGGGCCATATGAGATCTCACCGTCGGATAAGTAAATACATGATCTAACGGACAGACTTTGTCAAGTGAGAGGGCAACCCCTGAGGGCGGCCTCACAAAAGTGGAACTCGATTATCTCAAACAGAGCGCGAAGAATTGGCGGTTAGATTAAAATGTTCAAAATTTTGTGAGGCCAAAACTTGAAAGATTATATGTTAAAGAAAACACTCTGTTGACTCTTCTTCCTTTCTTTGTCTTTGTATTCATATTAAAGAAAACACTCTATTGACTCTTCTTCCTTTCTTTGTCTTTGTAAGATCTGGGTTAGATCCAAACCTCATGATTTCTAAGGTATTTCCCCTATTATCTTTCGTTAATTAGAACTGCCCTCTTTCTCTCTCTCTCTCTCTAAATCCCTATTTGTAATATTTGAATCATCTCCGATGCTTGAAGAGTGTGCAATAAGAGTTAGGGAATTTGTTTCTTGTAGCCATTTGATTTTCCTTGGTTCCATTCAACTGCCCTTCTTCGAGCTATTGTATCATCTGCTAGAGCGGCGAGGTTGTATGGTGCTGGTCTATTATTATTTCTTGGTATCAATTTCAAATAATAGGGCGACCACTATTAGGGAAGTGTGAATGTACTGTGAGATTTCCCCTTTTATGTTTCTTCTTTTGAAATTTTGAGCTTTATTACGGGAATTAACTCCTAATTTTTGAAATAAATAACTTATTAACTGCTATCAGACAGCACTGGAGTGAGGAATCTTATTGAGTCTGAATAGGATTTAGGAGTTGATGTGAGACATGGGGGTCTAGCCCTTAGACAGCTAGGAGTTGCTGCTGCACATTGTAAGTTGGAATCGATGGTTGCAAACTTCATGAAGATCTTATGTAGTCAAGAAATTTACAGGTAAGACTACCTAAAACTTGTAAGTGTTCTATCCCTGAATTTAGAGGCTTCAAGTTTTGTGATTTGTTTAATTGTAGATATGCCTTAACTGAGATGGCTATGGACTCTGCTGACCTGCCAATTGGCATGCTGTCCAATCTACACTTGGAAAGAAGTACAGTGTTTTCCCCTCTGAGATGTTTGTTTTGGCTTTATCACTCCTAGATGTATAACATGTTAACCTTGTCAGGTGAGGAGGTTCTACAACAGTTTCTAGAAGTAGTGAAAGAATCAAAAGAGACTGGTCAGAAGGCATAGGCGGTTTGGTCAGACTTTAGCCAGAGATGGTTTACACTCATGCCCTCGACCAGGCCTTTCATATTTGAGGACTATCAAGATCTTGCAGATCATGTGAGCTAACACATGGATTCCATCACGCTTATCATTATGTCGGCTGCTCCGCATACTAAAAGTGGGATCCGAATTTATTTGCATGGTGCAGTTGCATTTGAGACGATTAGAGACATAAATGTTGCTTCCCATCTGATTGGAGACATGTCTGGTTCAACGCTAGATGACCCGTTATCTGATCGATACAACAAGCTGGGCTGCTCAGTTTCTCCATTGGACGAAGATTTTGATGATTACAAAATGATCGTAAAGTACTTAGAGACAACTTATGAACCCTTTAAAGTTGGGGACATTGTGAGGCCACTGACTTTATGCATAAGTGTAACTGCCACGCTAAAGAACTTTCATTGCAAGCAGGGTCATTGTTTGAATTTCTGCATATGTTTTGACGTTTCTTGATTCCAGAAGCCATGTCTTCTTGTCTCCTACAAAGTTTATATGGATGCTTTTTATTAGTGCAGTGCAGCCTGTTAGTCTGGAGTTCATATCCTGTTTTAAATCTGACTTGTTTTAATTGTAATAACAGTGTTGAAATCAGTGGCCTTGGGGATTGCATGGACAACAGAAAGGTAAAAGGCAAACAATTGAAGAATCTCAAAATATCTCGGTAAGGTTTTTCATTTATATGAAAATGTACACTTGGCTATGTGTGTGTGTATTTTCCCTTAGTCATTACTTTTGTTTTTTAAAATTGACGCGTCCATTTGGTGCTGTAGATTGTAAAAACAATTTCGTACAAAAGTAAAGTTATTTGATTTAGTATTTACTCTTATTAACTATTTTCTCATATGTTATGTCATATGAGAAAATAGTTTAAATAATTAATGCAAGTTTTAGGTAATTAACTATTTTATCTGTTTTCTCGTAATATTTTAAATAAGATTTAGTATTTACTTTTATTGGTATTATGTCAATGTCTTGCATTAATTATTTAAATGTTCATGTTTTCAACTCTTCTTAAGTTTGTAACATATGTTATGTCATTCTACTATATTTGAAAAATACACTGATGATTTTTGTTTCAATGGTTGTAGATTGTGGAAGTCAAGGATATTATTCATGGGAAGGTAGCACATGGAATTTGAAGATGATATGGTAGTCAGTTTTTGTTTCAATAATTTAGGAACTATTTTGGAATAACGATTTAGAGACATACGTTATTGCTTTTTGTTATCAGTGTATATGTGTTCATTATCTATGATTTGCTTATCTTTGATGAACAACAAAATATGTTTTTGAAAAGTTAATTTTATAGTTATAAATTTGTTTCTGCATTAGTGTCCCATTATTTATATAAGTTACACAAGATATATTAGTAACACTATTATAATAACATCAAGAAATGTTATCATAAATTCAATAATAACATATTTTTTAAAATTGTTATTAAACAATAATCTAGAGCATTTTAGAAGTGTTATGAAACTCATATCCATAACATTTGGCGGATGTAAAAAATAAATTTATAAAATAGCTAATTAATAAAATTTAGAAAATATAATATAAAATCATTTGTAGCTATTAATAAATGCTATAATAAACTCAACAACAACATTTTATCAATGTCATGGAAAACTTATCTATAACATTTTTAAAATGTTACAAAATTTATATCTACTACATGTTAGTGATGTTGCAAAAAGTTAATATATAACAGTTCAAAAATGTTACAAATAGCTAATTAATAACATTTATAAAATATAAT
>JANZXV010000003.1:17146641-17162453 GCA_027576455.1 Erythroxylum roigii
GATACATTTGTTATTTATTATTTATGAACGATTTTGATAAATTATCAAAAGCGTTGCATACTTTGTTTATGAATTGTGGTGAATCGAATATGATTTATTTTGATTGTTATGAAATGCATTATTATTCGAATGTTTTGAATAATTTGAGAAATTGATGGTTTCATTGCTGGAGTAAATGAGAATTTATTTAATTTATGAATTTGATAAATTGATATGATTTGTGCATTCTTTGTGCTTGGATGAACTAAGATTTTGATATGTGATAGACATGTCACATTATGCTTGATTTTGACATGACATGGAAAATTTGAATTTTCAAAAAATGCCTTCGGGCAATTCGATTTGTCAAGCACGAAAATGTGTTAAGTGGGTTTGGTTAGGTCCCATAAGTTAGAGTCAGTACACTGTCTCGTTTTTAAAGGCTTCTCCCGCCTGCTCGTTAGTGGCACTGGAGCTCCGATTTTGGACTCCCATAAGTTCACGGCTACACCGGACCGCTATACGGGAAGGTTTAGTACGTTATGTTTACGGCTGCACAGAACCGCTATGCGAGAATGTGCAGTACGTTCCGTTTTGGACCAACCCAAACCGTTTGATGTGTTATGTGTTCTGATTTTTTTACTTTGTGATGCATTTTTATGTGCTGCATTCATGTTTTGAAATTGTTCGTGACTTGCGAAAAAGAATTTGTGAAGTTTGAAAAATGAGAAGTTGAGGTCTTCATTCGAGAAGTTTTTGAAATAGTTAGAAATGTTTGAAAAGTTGAAAAGTTTGAAAAATAAGCATTTTGGCAAAGATTTGTGAAAAATGATTATTGCTTATTTTTTGATTTATAAATGTGTTATCCACTGAGCTATCGAGCTCACTCCCCTTTTCATCCCTATCTCTAGGTATCGAGCGAGAGATTGGATGAAAAAGAATCAAAACTTTTGTTCGATTTCGCATGCCTTGTGTTTGTGTAATTGTTGGATTTTGATATTGGTATTGTTTACGGATTGGAAAGCCATTTGTAATTTGTAAGCATTAATTTGTAATGTATATGAATAATGGTTTTGTTTATGGAAGAGAAAAGTGATTTATGAATTTAGGTATGGAATTGAGTAATAATTTATGTATGATGATGGGATCGGAATTGTGTTTGTATATGAATATGATTGGAATTGAGTTCTGATTATGGATTTTGATTGAGACTTATGAAGTGCTAGGTATAGATTTGTGTTTGTTTGTGTTGGTTGATGTTGGGTTTCCGGACAGGAGGTCCGAAGAGTAATATGGTTGGTTGTGATTATATAAAAGTGTGTTTAAAACCTTTGCAGAATTTTTTGCGTTTGCAAAATGCAGCCGTTATGCTGCCGAAATTTTTATGGCAAAGTTAGAATAAGAATAAGAATAAGAGTTTTTAAGATGCGATTAAGATATGCATGATTAAGAGCAATCTAGTGATTTGAGATTATGGAAAATTACAGCGAAGGATAGTGAGACTAGATGGTTGAATTTCCAAATGGGAAATTAAATTGTTTGATTTGTATAAGATTCATTTATAAATGAAGGGAATGAATAATAAGAATGAAAAAAAAAATTATGCGGGTTTCAGTTTGGCTTAGTGTAAGGTTTCCAACGCATCGTGAAATTTTTATAAATTTTTGGTTTACAGATGTCGGATATTCGTTTCGTTTTCGATATTCGATTCAGCTTTTGTTTTGGCCCACTATCGGCTAATGATCTGGTCTTTGTCAGACTTTGATTTCAGTTTGTTATCCATTCGTTTGTTATTCGTTTCGCTTTGTTTCGCTTTTCGTCTCCGATATTCGTCGCTTTGGGCTTTTGTGGCCACAGCGATTCGATCCGTTCTTTCGTTGTCAGAATCTTTGTAAATCCGTTCTTCGTTTTCGCTCTGCTATTTTGTTTTGTTCTTTCGCTTTTCGTTTCCGCTTTTGTTTCTACACGCGTTCTTTGCTTCGCTTTTCGTTTTCGTTTTCTGTTTTACCCGGTTGGGGTCCGGTCCTGAGATCAGGTCCCAACAGTATAAGCAATGAGTATTTGAACGATTGATTGAAGCATGAAAAATTGATTGTGTTTGGGTGAGAGAGGAACCGTTTCGTAGTCACGTGCACGTTGACAAAATGCCTTCTCCCGGCTGCCTGCTTGTGGCCCACGAGATTTGAAAATGGACTCGTTTCGTTCTTGGTGCAAACTTCGGTTTCACCGTTTTGTTTCACGGAACCCTCGAGCCATTTGATTGTGCATTTGCATTATGATGTGTTAAGCTATGCTTGAATTGAATGACATACAATATGTGATGATATTATGATTTATGAAATGTGAATTGAATTGTGACTGTTGAACTTTCATTGTGAAATGTATGCCTATGTGAATGTTTATATATATATATATATATCCATATGGTTGTTTATGTGGCTCAATGCCAATGGCTATAAATAGCTTAGCCACTGATCTGTGAAGCTCAACCCAATTTTTCCCACTCCTCAGGTGCAAATCGAGAAGATCAGTGAAATCCTTTCAAGGCATTTGGACAATTCCGAGAGAGAGAGCTTTTGTAGACTTTTGTAGCTTTATAAGCCTATTGAACATTGAGCATCCAATGTACTTTTGAAACTTGTGTCATGTTGATGTATAATGTCAATATGTAATTAAAGTTATGTTTCAAAGCTTTGTTTGAACTTCATTTGAATTGGAAATGCAATGAGAAATTGAAAAGTTTCCTTTTATATGATTGTGTGATTTCTCAAATTTGAATGTGTTGGTTGTTCGTAGTCTAATTGTTGTGATAGCCAATGGTTGCTTGCAAGTTTGAGTTGGGAAGCTTGTGTGTAATGATCTTGGATGTCGAAGTGAAGGTTATGAGCGTTATGAGTTGATATGGTGTTAGGATGGAAGATGAAAGCTTTGGAGAGGCTTGGAAGAAGGTTTGGGACACTTTGGCCAGTGTGTGTCCGTTAAACGGACATGCAAGTCCATGTAACGGACCTTCTCGGGTGGATTTGGACCCTTTGCCCAGCCCATGTCTGTTAAACGGACATGTAAGTTCATTTAACTGACCTTCTCGGGCGAATTTGGGTTGTTTGGCCAGTGTATGCCTGTTAAACGGACATGCAAGTCCGTTCAACAGACATCCTCGGGTCAGCTTCAGTAATTTATGATTTTGACCATTTTAGAGGCCGAATCTCGCTTTGAGGTCTCTAATGCGAGTTGTAGATCTCGATGTCTTCTTTCCAATTGTCTAAAAACGAAAGCAATTGGACATTTGTAGAAAACGTTATGGAATTCACGCCAAGACATGTTCAATTGGAGATAGGGCTTAAGCATGTTGGATTCTTTTGACCCTAAATTCTTCGTCCGACCTCCGAATTGAGTGATTCTCAAAGCATTGGATTTCTAACATGTTTTGCTACCTCTCCACAAAAATTGTTAGCTTTTGGATTTTAATTTCGAAAGGATTGATTCCAAGCTTTTGAGGGATCGTTGAGATAACCCTATAGGCCACCCGCTAACGCTTTTCGGATCCGTTTCGGATAGTTGGGCTCCGGAAACATGATCCAACACTTTTGGTTAGGCTTCAGAAACGGGGTCTAACAAAATGTCATATTAAACTCGACAATAACATGTCAAAACTGTTACTACATCATCATATCTTTAGTAACATGGGCTGTTATAGCATACTCATTAGTGTTACCATTCATATTTAATAGCACTTATCACCTGTTACCGTATGTCATTTTTGTTGCAGTGAGAATCATAAGCTTACATACAAGGATATATGCGTCCTTCTGATTATAAATCATATGAAACTTATAAAACTTATTAAGTTGAAGAAACCAAATCAACCTTTGGTGAAAGGTTGATAATGGTGATGAATTGTTAAATCTTATATATGTGATGTATTGGATATAATAACAATTCATAAAAGGATGATACTTGTATTTGGTTAAATTACTAATGACTTTATGTGATTAGTTAAATGTGTTAAATAAAATATTTATTTAAAATTTTTGAAAAGTTAAATTATTTAAATATAAGTAGAAATTAAGCATTGACAATGTCAGAGCACTTCAATAAGATCGATGCAATGATAATAAAAGTTTTTGGTTATCTATAAGGAATGAGATTTTTAGTGAATACCTTAACAATACTATTCATCTTGCTTCTTCGAGCTTCAAGGCTACTCCTATGAACAAGCATACTCTCTTTGTTTGTCGCATCTTGCTTTCTCAATTCCTACCTACTCAGCTTGACTTATAAAGTCTCACTTTGCTACTGCGACTTACTTCTTCTTGTCTATACTTCTCTTGCTCCCCCTACCCCTGTTCAGTCCTTTGTTCTTCACCCTCTTGCTCCATTTTACTTCTTCCTATCATCCCCTTATTATTTTAACCCCTTTTAGCCTCTTACTTTCATCTTTTTTTAGTTTTATCCAGTAGGTATTATCCTCCCTCCACGACTTCAGACAATTTCCTGCCACTAAATTCAACATTTCAGGCCCCTCTTTCTTCTTCCCTTCCTATTGTCATCCATTCCTCCTCTCAAGTTCCCCCTCCTGATTAAGAAAAAAAAACACCATTGCACTCCCTATCAAAAGATCATGGGTTCAAGCTGTAGGTGAATCTACACTTGAACTGAAACTCAACTTATGCCTCCCAATGAATCCTCGGACAACATAATTATCCCTCCTCCATTGGAAGTTCTTAGAGTAGGTGTCAACAAATGGAACTCCATCTTGCATGGTTTCTTTTTAGATAAGAGAGTTGCATTCCTAGTGATGAAGAAACAAGCAATAAGAAACTGAAAATCTTATAGACTAAAAGATATCCTTATAAACAGTGATGATGTATTCCTACTCAGATTCTCTGACCCAGATGATGTAAAGAAAGTTCAAGTAAGGCCTTGTCATGTAAACAATAAACCCCTGCTTCTCCAGGTTTAAAGACTTGTGATGAAGATTGAGGACATCAAGCAAAAATACATACCACTCTGGATCTGCATATATAGAGTTCCCCTAGAGTATTGGACCACCTTTGGTCTTAATCATATTACAAGCTTCATTGGTAAGCCTATTTGCATAGATCAAGCTACAACCAAAGTGAAGAGAATTCAGTTTGCTAGGATATGTGTTCTTGTAACATCCATGAATGTTACCATAAAGTATCCTTATCATTTGAATAGGTGAAAGTTTGGAACCTTTTGAATCATTAAACCTAATATTTGTTCTAATTAATTTAATTTAATTTAATTATACATTTATTTTGAATTAATTATTACCAAATTTATGAACTTAGTGATTCAAATTTATTTAGGAACTTATATTAACTTAAGATTGAACTCATCAATTTTAAATGTATAATTTGAGTTAGAAACTTTATATAAGTATTATTAAATTCATTCATATTTTTAATAAATTTATAAACTCATTTCTAAATAAACAAATTTATCATTTGATCTACAAGTCTAAACTTGTATTCTTACTCATTAAACATATTTAAGCCTATACCAAAATTGAGTTAAATTCAAATATTATCCCATTTAAGTTCATAATATTTTAACCCAAATACAAGCTCTTTTCTTGTATTGTTTCATAATGCACATGTTCTTCTTGTTAACCCATTTAAATGGGCTGAAATTAAGTTTAAAAAACTAGCCCATATATTTTTTTTTCTTGGCTTACTAAAATATGTCCATCCTTTATGTAAATGTGAAACCTTACAGACTTTTTTGTTGTTGTCATCTCCTCTCCTACCAATTTTCACATGGTAGAAAATATCAAAGGCAGTAGGGGTAAGCGTCGACAGGAAGGGAGAACTCACGCTACTTCCCTCTCTACAATTGACAAAAGTACTAAAGTCTGACGGAAGCAACCATAAGCAAGCATGGCAGTAGAGTCTCCGAGAAAGGATGCTTTACCTAGTCATTGCATTACTTCTTCAATACTAGGCATTTTTTTCTCCTATATCTTATCTAATGTTGGCGTTCGCTGTGGTTTTAAATTTTAATTTTTCTATTTCACAATAAAAGATTATATTCTGAGTGTGTGAGTGTGTGTTTTTCTAAATTGTGAATTTTTTTACTAGAAACATAACCAAATGTTCTGGAAGTTTTTAAAAAAAGTTTGTTTGTAGTTGGTCAACATTGTGTTCCTCAAAAACTAATTTATCTCTTCTTGTTGCCATAGGACATTATTTAGGTTAAAACCAACTAGATATGACAGTAGGTCAGGCCAGGCTCAAGAAGAAAAGGACTCGAGTTGGGCCTGAGGTCCAAAGCCTTGACCGAGGCTTAGAGCCTAATCCAAGGCTCAGAGCTTAGTTCGATCAGGCTCAGTAGGCCTAAAGCTATATTAGGCTTAAGCTGGCCTTACTTTTTTATTTTTTTTTCATTTTTGAATATTTTAATAAAACATAATTTAGTTAAAATTTTAATTGATTTTTATTAAATTAAAATTATTAATGAAGGAGGATAGGATTATAGGAAATGAAAGAAAAATATTATAATTAAAGTGATCAATTCAATTAATTAAAGTTACAAATTTAAAATTGAGATTTCATAATGAATGAATATATAAAATGTACATATATTGATCAAATGAATAAGACGAAATCAAATTCATTAATGAAGGAGGAAAGACTTATAGGAAATGAAAGAAAATATTATAATTAAGGTTGCCAATTTTATTAATTGAAGTTACCAATTTCAATTGATTAATAAAAATTGAGATTTTATAATGAATGAATATATAAAACCTACATATTTTGATAAAATGAATAAGATGAAACCAAATTCATTAATAAAGGATGGTATAATTATAGGAAATAAAAGAAAAAGATTATAATTAAAGTGATCAATTAATAAAAATTAAGATTTTATATTGAATGAATATATAAAACATACATATATTGATCAAATGAATAAGATGAATCCAAATTCATTAATAGTGGAGGATATGATTATAGTAAATGAAAGAAAAAGATTATAATTAAAGTGATAATTCAATTAATTAAAGTTACGAATTTCAATTAATTAATAAAATTTGAGATTCTATAATGAATGAATATATGAAATGTACACATATTGATAAAATGAATAAGGTAAAACTAAATCCATTAATGATAAAGGATATTATTATAGGAAATGAAAAAAAAGCTATAATAAAAATGATCAATTTAACTAATTAAAGTTACAAATTCAATTGATTACTAAAAATTGCAGTTCTATAATGAATGAATACATCAAACATACAAATATTGATAAAATGAATAAGATGAAACCAAATTCATTAACGTATAACCCTTCTTTTGGTTATCAACTGTTTAAATGTTTGCAATGACAATCCGTCCTTCAATACTTGACAATGTTCTTAAAATTTATTTCTTTTTATCCTCTTATATCTTCATAATGTCCTTCTTTAACATATTTAGAGTTGGGATCTTAAAGGTTGGTTGCAATGAGGTTAGTAACACACTAAATCTTTTTCCATCAACTATAGATAGTTTATGTTCATCATCAATTACTATGAAAGCTATCAAAAACCTTAATCTATTGTTGTCTTAAGATTTTACAGTCATTTTATTATTCCCTCTCATAAGATTAAGGGTAAAAAATGTATGATCTCCTAATACCATCTTTTTTCTATTACATGAATCCACATCACTTTAAATAAGAGGTTTCACCTTTTGACTGCCTGACTAACAACATCTAACAATACTTACATTTGGCTTTTTTTTTAACTCCGTTTATTGATTTAATCTTATTGAAATAATTCCAAACTTCACTTTTCAGTTAACTTCGAGTTAGACTTCTATCTTTACTTGGTACGAGATTAGAAGTTTCCACTTCTATCTCTGGTATCGAATTACAACTCTCCACTAAAGGAATATGTTTATCTATATGAAACAATAAACATATATATAACCATAATTAAATGTTATTCATAATCATAATCAGTTATCAGTGACTTACACGATCACATACACGCCTGAATATATATGTTATTCATAATCATGATTAGGGTGGTGCATATGACTGTGTAAGTCATTGTGATTGTGTCAAAACATACAAAAGCGTGTATGTGCTTTCACAAACTTACACGATTATTTACACAGGCATGTATATGACTATATAAATCATTGGCTATTTTCATGAAATTACACGGTCACATACGCAAGCATGTATATGAACGCATGTATCTGAATGTGTAAGTCCATGAAAACACACAGTGACTTACACGGTCATATATATGCCTGTGTAAGTAACCATGTAATTTCACAAAAATGCCTCTCCAACAACAACAATCCCATAAATTCTAGTATTTCACAAATTCAATCTTCAATCAAAACTAAAATATGGTGAAGGAACTTTACTTTGGTGGGTGGGTGGTTAAGAAGCCAAAAAACGCAGTGGCAGTGGGATGATGATGCGAAGGGGCCATCGCAGTTGGAGGGCAAAAGGGTGGCAAATGAGGACTGATGTAGTGAAGGGGTGAGTGATAGTAAGGACTGATGATGTTGGTGTGAGAGAGAGACACTAGAGAGAGAAGTGTGGTGGGGAGGGGAAGAAAAGAAATGTGAATGGTGAGCTGAACCTAGTGTAAAATGAAAAAATATATATGAAGGGTGAACTAAACTGAGTGGAAGACGACGACATTTTATACTAAGTATAAAAAGACATCATTTTATTTTGTGAGAAATAGAAAACAACATCGTTTTGCTTTATTAAAGAAATGATGTTCATGGTTGAAAATGACGTTGTTTTGTTCTGTAAAGGTGTCGGGCCTTTAGCCTAAGCTTGTGCTTGGCCCAAGGCATTACACACTAACAGTGATTAGGCCCAAGGTCTGGTCAACCTGAATCTAGCCCATTGACCTTAGGCTAGGCCGAGCCCAAGCCTGAATGCCAACCCTAAAACAAACACTACATAACCTCTCAAATAGGGCATTAAATAATCATTAAAAATATGAAATATATAATTTTGTTAACACTCATAGTCTCGGGTCATTAAAGAAAAAAGAGAAAATGCAGAATATTAAGCAAATGCAAATTCAACATATGAATTATTTAGTTGAAAGTTAATTATTAGAATTCATTCATTATCAAAGCACTTAATTAATAAAGTGAAGATGATAAAAAATTATATAAAACCTTATCAATGAAATTAAGTGAAGATAATGAAATACTTATTCAAAATCTCGTCAATGAAATTATTTTAAAATTTTTAGAAAACAATAGAGACTGATTTTTTTTTCAAGAATCTATTTGATTATTGTTCTACCGACTAAAGGACTTTTGGTAAGAAATGTTCTTCTATCTATTTATATATGAACATTATTACTATAATTTAACAATTAATGATAACAAAATAATCACATAACCTTTTTTATGATGAAAAAGGCAAAGGCTTTACTAAACAGAAACCTCCATCTACAATATGTTCCTTATAAATAATACAAATCTCATACAAGTGGGGCACAAGATCCTCTATGCCTTTTATCCGATTCCAATCTTGTGCCATTATTTTTTAGCCACAACTTTTATTAGGACCTACTGAAATTTATGGCTAAAAAATGATGGTACAGGGTTGGAATTGGATAAAAGGCAAAGAGGATTTGGTCCAGACAAGTGTGTTGCCTTTTTGTGTTCTTCTTCTAACATTCCTTCGATCATTAGCAGAGTTGTAACGTGAAAATCAAAACAAAAGAATCATAGATAGGGGTGGGTTTATCTAAGCTATAATATAGTTGAAACTAATACGAAGAATCTCCCTTTTTCTTATTACCCAATGCTTCTTTCAATTTTTTGATCTTATATTGAGCTTTTAATAAGCCTCCACGCTAGTTCTTCCATGAAAGACCTTTTCTACCATTTCTGCTTGTATGTTTCTTATATTTCATTAATTCTTCTCATTTCAACCCTTATCAACTTTAGACTTAATCTTGTTTTCTTATACGAATTATTTTAGGGTTTACAGAATTTTTCCAATCTCTTTTTTTTTTAAAAAAAAGAGTTTTATTCTTTTAAGAATCGATTCAATTCTATGCTAACTAAATCATTTTTGCCAAAAATTTTGACAATATTTATCTAATACTCAAGTACTTAAAACTGTTGATATATGAGATTCAGGTTAAATGCAAGTCTTGTTTACTTCAAACAATCAATTAATTTTAAATAAACCCTATCTTGATTAAGCCGACAAATAGGATTGAGATTATAGATAAAGTTGCAAGTAAAAATCGAAATAACTAGCTATAACAAGCCTGAAGAGGCTAAATTAAATAGTTATAGTAGAATAGTTGTAGGCGTGAGCATTCCTTTCAAACGATGTGCGCTAATAAAACACTACCACTGAAAATAATTAGAAAGGGAATGAGAATAGAGGTGTGGATCAATGGACGACGTTGGAGATGACAAGGTGAGCAATAAACCTTTCATTGGTTTTCTCCTGACCAAAGGAAGGCAAAGCTTGTTAAATGTACATGACAAGAGCGGTTTAATAATGGAACTCTGAAAGTATCCATAAAAGTGAAGATCATTTACGTGGGAAAAAAGAAAGATATAATAACAAATATGCATTGATCCTACCACTAGGCACCAACAAATAAAAATACAAAGACCTAAGGAGTAAGATGGATTGATAGAGATCACTTAATGCCATTTTCAAATATTAACATTTTAAAAAACATGATAGAGATAATTATATCTTTTATAATATCATATCTTGCATCTGATTACTAACAACTTGTTTGTTACGTCTAATTTTTCTTAAATGAAATTATAGATTATTGATGTATGAGAAATCTATCAAACATATTCTTTATGGATTTCGATTGAAACGTTAAAGAATGGATATATCGAGTTCCAGAAAGGATCTCCACTACAAATTTATAAGAATCAGTCAGTCGAGTGGTCTACAAATCCATAAGCTAGGAATTTAATTATAGAGAGAGTTTTAAACTAGAAAGAGAGTAAAAAGTGATACCATCATTAAGATTAATTAAATAATAATGTTATACATAAGATTGCAACTAATTGATTGGCTGCAAAGATATAAATTAACACCACAACAGTAGGTAGAGTTCTAAAGAGACATTGAATGGGAGCCACCTAAGACAATAACAACATTTTAAGGTGATTAGGTAATCATAGCCTAGCTATAAGGGTCTATAGAGTCTTCACTCAAATAGTGTTAAATTCTATGTGGATCACGTGATGTTGCCTTTATACTTAGTAGAGCCTCCACTTCAAGGTTGTGAGGTGATCAGTGGTTTGGTTGTGTGTAAGTTTTAATTATTAACCCTCGATGATTTGCAAGCGCACTGTTCATTAGCATAATACTAAAGGTGTCGATCCCACGAGGAGGGAACTAATCTAATCCTAAAATCTAAGGCCATAAACAAATAACACAAATTCAAAATAAAACGAAACTAAAACGAGAATTTAATTCAATTAATCAAATTAAGAATCAAACATGAAAATACTAATCACTAAGCAATTGTAACATACCCAAGAATCAATCGAAGAAAATTACCAATTGAGATAAAGGGAATTTTACCTATCATTAATGTTATCCTAACTGATTATGAATTATTGGATTGTTGGTTTTAGGCTATCCTATGGTTGATTACTCTCTCTCGAGTTATAACCATTAACCCTAAATCATAAACCTAATTAGATTGTGGATGTTGTAGTCTCTCAATTCACAACCTATCCAAAATCCTAATAAGTTTTGAAGTTCTCTAATAAACTATCAGAAACCTATGTAAGATCTTTCTTTGCACAATTTCTCAATCTGATTCAATTCTTGTTTCTATTAAATCACCTAACTCTCGTTAGTCCAATTTAATCATTTTTCATTCAATTCACCCTCTTAGTTTATTATCGAATTATGCAATCGTAGAATCAAACCATAACAGTATCCAAATAACACATAACAATAAGATTCTCATTAATTTAAGAATAAAATTCTGAAGGTGAGTTTAGAACATCTTTGACATTCTAGATCCGATCATCAACTATTCAATCCAATTCTATACAGTGATAAAACTAAAAATAACAAGAAATAAAATCTAAAATGGATGATGAGAGGCAGTGACATCGGAAAACCTCCTGATCTGGGAAGTACTTCGAGTCAGCTTCTTCTCCTCTTCTCTTTTCCTTTTTCTCTTCCTCCATCTCTCGATGATTTCTCTCTAGGTTTCTCAAGGTGGCTAATGCAAAGCTCTCTCTTCCTCTTTTGTTGTTCTTTAGATATCCTCTTGTGTTCTGGGTAACCCTAGGAGTTTTCGGGGTCTGAAAGGTCCAAAAATTCCCTTGAAACTTGACATTCTTGAGTGTTTGCGCGTCTACCCTACAGGCCATAATCGTGGGACAACTCTAGTGCTTCCGTTAAGATCGTGGCCTAACGTGCCATGATCGTGGGCCTTTGTTTAAGCCCAAATGTCTCTAAAACTCCTCCGTTCTTCGATATTGACCCTAAAACACTAGCAAACGCATCAAGGTACCTTAAAAATATAATATTTAAGCTTAAAGACTTATACTAACCCATAAAACACTTAAAACATAAATAATTAACAAACTAACACAATTCTAACATAAACACATACTAAATGATTAAATTAATAGCTAAACACATATCAAACTATGCCCTAAAATACAATACAATTTACACTTACCACGAGGCTCATAAGAAAGTGTGTTTAACTAAATAGAGAAGGATAGTATTCATAACAAACAAATTTAAAAAATGGCTAATATTTAATTCATACTCACTTTTCCCTCTCTCTCTGTCACTCACAGCCACACTCCCAGATATGTGCCTACATAGGCACAAACATATATAGACACACTTGCACACATTCTTTGACATTGCCACACTTTTTTTGGTGCCTCTGTCTTGCCCATTCTTTATGTCCTGTACTAGTGAGGTAATTTTGCATGACCTCGACTCTATTAAAGTGATTTATGCCTCAAATCTAATGAACTCAGGTCTTATGACCTTACTTTTAGAATCATATCCAAAATCTACAACCGAGTCACTCTAAAATTATGTTAAGAAATTAGGGGTTATCTTTTGTTTTTTTGATGAGGATTTTGCTCTTGTTACCATAGTGATTGTAGAAATTTTGACTATTTCTAGAAATTTAGTGGTCCAGTTTCATGATGTTTTAGGCTATATGGTAAGATTGATTCCTCTGTCCAACTTTAGAATTATTGCTTATTTTGTCTTACTATTGAGTCTCTCTATGTTAATCTAAAAAGATGAAGAAAAAAAGCTTTTGTGTTCTCTAGTTCTTATGCTTTGTTCACTTAGATCTCAAAATGCATTAATTTTGGTCATATCTATTACTTGTAGGTATCACTTATGATTGGTTATTCCTGTATTTAACTGGTGTTCTAGTGCATAAGATCAAGATTGTATTTTAGTTGTATGCTTTCTATTCTTTCTGCCCCTTTTTTAATATGAATTGTTCTTGAAAGGGCATATTTATAATAAGTCAATCTTGACCTTAATATATGGGACTGCTTATACTTGTCTTTTGTAGCAATGAGTTAGATCCTTTATTCATTTAACAATTCAGTGATTTGAAGGGGTTCGTAACTACCTAAGGGTTAATGTCTACCCAACTATTCTTTCCAGAAAACGTGATGATGTGTTTACTAGTACTTGCTTTGATTTTTAGCCTAAATTTCAGGTTTTGCTTGACATTAGTTTGCATTTCATATAAGTTTCCTTATTCACTTGAAATTCGAAGGAGGTCAATGCTTTAAGCTTTCATTTTAGTGATTTTTCATTTGTATTTTTGTTCTTTTGAACACATTTAACTTCACATGATACCATTAATGTTTCTCATGAGAGGAATTCTAATCATACGTGAGAGATCTTAATTTGTACAAACATTCATAGAATAAATCATATTTTCATATGGTTTATGGAGGCAAAACATTTTACAAATACTAAAGTCCAATTATAGTTCAAAAAGAAAAAGTCTAACAAAGTCAACAGAAGTGATGATTTTAAATCAATGGATTTCAAATTATATAATTACCAAATGAAACAATTAATTTCATTTTTAAAAAATTTTGTATAAATAAATTATGGTTAACACTTATTAACTTGTTAATCACATCATTTACTAACTATATTGATATCCTTACTATAAACATCAATTATATAGAACTTCATGTAATAGGCTTATGTTGGATAAGCCCCAAGACCAATTAACTAATTCAAATATAATACAAAACCCCTCTGTTTGGTTTCTCAAAAAATCAAGAAAGTGCCAAGAAAGGAAATAGCTTTCATAGTCTAAACTCAACCTTTAATAACCTTCTGAATTTTGTCATTGGGTTCCAGATCGAGTAGTTCACTAGAAGTGAATTGCATATCTTCCTTTTTTTGTGCAAATTGTTTATCAATTGCTTCAAGAAGTTCCTTTTTACAAAATAATGAGTAGTTATTATTTGGATATTATTAGGTGTCGTAGTTGCAATAGGGTCAACGATGGGTACATTGTTAGACCCATATAGAGCTGATTTGGTAGCTACTCTTACAGAGAAAACTAGGAAGCTTGGCTTTGAAATAGTGCTCTAGAGGATGAAGAATACCCTCGAAGGCAGAGTAAGCCCACTTAAAAACTCATAGTCTTGTTCTTTATTTTCCTTTGCTTGTATGATATGAATTTGGAAAATAAGTGGGCATGGGGTTTTGATATGCTTGGTAGGCTTTGGATTTTCGGTTGTTGCTTTCTCAACTAAGATTAGGACCTAGAGCTTTTATGCGAAAACTCAATTGTTCCATAATCGTTTGAGAGTTCGCTTGATATGTTTGTATTATGTAGTTGTATAAGTGGAATTTATTGGCTTTTTATGTCATTGAAGGTTTAGAGATCTAAAAAATATGGTAGAAGTAACTCAATAATGGATTATTAATAAAATCATTGCAATCACTCTATCTCTGATACGGTTTACCCTCTGGATTCAATCTAAGTAATCCATCGAAACCCCTACTTCTCATATCTTTGCTTTTAAACTTAAATTTAACTTACTGTTGTTCTCCAAAATTTGATGTTTCTTTCCTCATTTTTTTTATCAATAGCTAATGTATGTGTTGCTTTTATATTTGCTTGTTTTCCACTGTTTCTTGAAGTGTTGATCTTATAATTACTAGGTTTATTAGTGATGGGACGCTCGTGATGATACAAATATGGAGTGGGAGAGGATTATGGTTCATGGTATGTGGCACGTATGTTACTATGTTAATTTATTATTAGATTTAGAGATTCTAGTTTTGGGTTTACTGAATCTTATTAAGAATGTACTGTTTGTTTGTGTTTTTGCATTGTATCTTGTGCTTTAAAAGTATAATTATGTGTTTTGAAATTGAGGGCTTACTTGTGATTTGCACAATTATAGGTATGTACTTCATTTTGTACCTCATTAGTGAAATTAGTACCAAAGGATGCGATTGTGTAACACCCCACTCCCGAGTGACCCGAACTCGATATCGTTGATGATATCCGAGTCCGTGCCTCGCGAGGGTGGCGTACTACATCAGTCGGTCAGTTAAAACTCAGTATACATTTTTTTTGAAACCATTGATTCCACGTTAGCACGGAAAAAACAGTAAGTAACTAAAACCCATGTTCATAATAAACCATTTCCAGTTATTACAGTCATCCAAGAATAATTTACAATCAGTCAATGAGTAAAACAATAGAACCACAATGGGCTCAGTAGAAATACAAAGCATTGTTATACAGTGATTGCGGAACACAATTTGATAAGACACTAATGCAGACACGAACTGATCCC
>JANZXV010000003.1:17171868-17185413 GCA_027576455.1 Erythroxylum roigii
ATTAGGAAAATGTCTGGCAGATCTGATAAGAGATCAGAAAATCAGAAGAAGAAAGAGGAAGAGAATGGGTCGGTGAATAAGTCGAGCTCTACTAGTGAGGAAGAGGAAGAGAACCTTGAGAAGGTGAACGAGATGGGAAGGAGGTGAACGAGAATGGGTCGGTGAACGAGATGGGAAGGAGGTGAACGACGAGAGAAATGTGAGAGTCGTAATACTGATGAAGAACTTTTTTTAGGGGATGCCAAGAGTCTCTGCTTTCGAGAGTCTCCTCACCGTCAGATGAAATGAAATGGACAGAGTGGACAGACTGCGTGGTCGTCATGAACTCGTCCTTAGTATATATATAGTATATATTATATATATACAAAACGAAGACCTAAATCACAATTTAATGGCACTTGGGCTTGCCCTTTTTGCTCGTCTTGTCCATGTAACAAGGACATT
This sequence comes from Erythroxylum roigii, assembly GCA_027576455.1. NCBI lineage: Eukaryota > Viridiplantae > Streptophyta > Magnoliopsida > Malpighiales > Erythroxylaceae > Erythroxylum > Erythroxylum roigii. The sequence continues at coordinate 17,172,313 of JANZXV010000003.1, forward strand.
TTTTTGGTAAATCAGTAAAAATTTTATACAAATAAGAAAAGTTATATACACAGTTAGTGATTTCCGAAAAAATCTCTAGCCTACCAAAAGGGCTCACATAAGATGTATACAGAGGAACTGTGAACAAAGTATGGAAAAAAAAACACCACACCCTCAAACCTGCCTATCGAGAAGCCTAAGAAAACTAAATCCACTACCTTGTTACAGAAATTCACCAGCAGACATGAAAACACCACACGATGACCTGCAGAAAGAATCCCCCCAAATACCAAAACCAAAATCAGCAAAGCACATCTAGAAAATTATAGGAAAGTCCTTCTATCAGAACCTTCGTAAGAAATGGATCTCCTCCTGGTGACCTGCCTATTATCGATGGGAGGGAAGTATAACCATCCTCCGCATTAACCCTGAGATGTCCCTGAACCTGCATTTTTATCAATATGAATAATAAGAAACTGAATACACATACAATTACCTTCCCTCAGTGTTTAAGTGGAGGTGCTCCATAACTTGTAAGATCACCCACGAGGTAAAACTCCCTATATAAGAGGCTTCATCGTGGAAGGTTCGAAGGTTTCGTTCATACCACAGATTATACACAACAATAGATAGGACAATGCAAAAGGTATGCAAGTCACTATTGTTGAAGGAACACACTTGCTTTGTAGTCAGCATATCTTACAGTACTTCAGATATCGATCCAGAGCTCCTACTTTTGCACACCTGTCTTTGCACTTCTTTGCACAGAAGACTTTATCATTAAAAAAGAAATGCTACAAATTAGGGTAGGAATCATTCTACCTTTTTTCTTTTGCATTTTCACTTGTTTCTATTTATCATACTAACTCTAAGAACTATTTCAGTGCGTAATGGAATAAAATAAAAGACACAGCAAGAAGAAGAGCAAAAAAAAAGTCAGATTATTCTTGTTAACATATCTGTAGAATATGTGGATGATATGTTGGAAAAAATTACGAATTAAATCTCACAGGTAAAATCAGCAAGGAAATAACACGTAGAAATTTAATGTGATTCACCCTTTAATTTGGGATATGTCCATGGGCTGAACTCTGAATAAAACTTCCACAAATGAAAATAGCAAGTACAGAGAGTGAAAATTGATACAACAAAATAGTGGCACTCATACAAAAGGTGTTTCCCAAATTTACTAACCTTAGGATAATATCCTCACTATTTTGTCAGTCACCTTTTAAAGAAAGTTTTCCTAAAATACCCTAAAATCACTCTCTCACACAAAACTTTAAACACACAAGTCTTTTTAACTCACCACTTATACATGTATTAAAGCGCGCACACACGAAAATGGGATGGTATTTATATAGACCCTCCACTTCCTTTGCCACAACTTGCAATATGCAAGCTTTGGTTGTCCACCACCACAGCTTGCATGCAACTTGTGGACAACTTGCATGCACGTTGTTTACAGTTGCATACAAGTTGTTTATAGTAACTTGCCTTTTTTTAAATACCTAAATCTAAAATGGTAGTACTGCCTTACAGTTCTCTACTTACCAACTACATGGTATTTACTATCATTCCTGCAGATGATCGACAAAACTCAAACTTTCCTTAGGGTAGAACTTTTGTTATCATATTTGATCCATTCTCATCCGTATGAATCTTTTCAAGCTGTAATAGCTTTTTTTATAACACCTTTATGATCCAGTGATATCTCACATCAATATGCTTTGATCTTGAATGAAATCAAGAATTTTTCCTAAGGTGAATAGCGCTTTGACTGTCGCAAAATAGTTGATATCTATCTTGATGTAAACCAAGTTCATCTAAGAACTTCTTCATCCATAAGAACTGCTTGCACGCTTCAGTTGCAGCAATAAATTCCACTTCAGTGGTAGATAAAAGCAACACATTTCTATAATTTTGATTGCTATGACACCACTTCCCCTGCAAAGATAATTAGGTAACCTAAAATAGACTTTCTCGAATCAACATCACTGGCCATGTCTGCATCTATTTAACCAACTAACACAGGCTTGGTAGTTCCAAAACATAAAATTATTTTGGAAGTACTACGTAGAAATCTAAGAATCGACTTCATAGCATCCCAATGTTCCTTACCAGGATTTGAAAGGAACCTAACCACTACTCCAACTGTGTGAGCAATATTTAGCCGTGTACATACCATGACGTACATCGAACTTCCAACTGCAGAAGCATAGGGGACTTTCATCATCTTTTCCTTCTCTTTATCCATCGAAGGGCATTGCTTAGTACTCATTCTAAAGTGATTAGCAAGAGGACAACTAACCATTTTAGCTTTATCCATGTTGAACCTTTGAAGTACTTTCTTAACGTACTTCTCTTGTGATAACCATAATTTCTTGGTGCCCCTGTCTCTAATAATCATCTTGCCAAGAATCTGTTTTGCTGGCCCCAAGTCTTTCATGACAAAAGTCTTGCTTAATTACTTCTTTAAACTATTAATCCTGTTGATATTTTGGCCAACAATCAACATATCATCAACATAAAGTAAAAGGATAATGAAATCATCACTAGAAAAATTCTGTATAAAAACACCATGATTTAAAGTAGTATTCTTATAGCCTTGCTCCCCTATAACTGTTTCAAACTTCTTATACCATTATCTAGGTGCCTGTTTTAAACCGTAAAGGCTTTTCATCAATCTACACACATAGTCCTCTTTCCCTTTTTTCTTGAAACCCTCTGGCTACTCTATATATATCTATTATTCCAAATCTCCATGAAGACAAGCTATCTTGACATACAATTGCTCGATTTCTAAGTCTAAACTTGCTGTTAATCTTAGTAATATACGAATGAATTTCATTTTCACAACTGGTGAAAATATCTCGTCAAAATCAATACCTTTTCTTTGGTTGAATACTTTAACAACCAATCTAGCTTCGAATCTTGGATGGGGATTGTGTTCATCATGCTTAATCTTAAGCGCCCACTTATTTTTCAAAGCTTTCTTGCCTTTTGGCAACTTCACTAACTCAAAAGTTTTATTCTCATGCAAGGACTTCATCTCATCTTTCTTGGCTTCAAACCATTTCATCTTATGTTCATCTATCATAGCCTATTAAAAATTCTGAGGTTCTCCCCCATCAATAAGTAACACATACTGATCACTGGAGTATCTAGTAGTGGCTTGTCTTACTCGTGTAGATCTCCTTATTGGAACCCGAGTAGTCTCTAGTGTTAGTGGTTGATGCTGGGCATCATCTTCATCTGATTGATTTTGAATGAGAGCATCATCATCAGCTATGTTCAGCTGGCGATTTTCAACTTCATCTCCAAATTATCTTGGCACCATTTTTGGAGGAATTAACTCTAAGTCCACTGGGTCACCATTAGTTCTTGGAACATCCTTTTTCACTTTGTCAAGATCTTCAATGGTTTGATCTTTGACAAATATAACATCACAACTCTGAATTAGCTTCTTTTAGATTGGATCATTAAACCAATAGTCGAATTGATGTTCTCCATAACTAATAAATATACACTGGCGAAGTCTTAATGTCAATCTTGGATCTCTCATATTTAGGGATATGGATATAATCTTAGCAACCAAATACCTTTAGATGATCATAGGAAACATCCTTTCCTGACCATACTTTCTCGAAACATTAGACTGTAAAGGGATGCATGGTGAGTGATTTAATACATGAACTGTTGTGAATAAAGCCTTATCCCAAATTGTCTTAGGCAATTTTGCATATGAGAGTAGGCATCTTACTCTCTCCATCAAAGTGTCTTGTTCATCCTCTCAGCTAAACCATTCAACTACGGTGTCTTAGGAGGAGTAGTCTGATGTCGAATAGCATACTCTTTGCAATAGACATCAAGTGTACTCTCCACCATTGTCTGTTCGAATGCATTTTAACTTCATCATGGTTTGTCTTTCAACTAAGGCACGAAATTGCTTCAAAACATCTAACATTTTATCTTTAGTCTTCAAGGTGTATACCCATGTCTTCCTAGAATGGTCATTAATGAAGGTCACAAAGTATTGAGCACACCACCTAATGAATTTGGCATTGGCCCACATAGATTTGAGCGTACTAAATCCAACACATTCTTCATTCTGAAAGGAGGGGAACTTTTGAAAGCAACTTTATTTTGCTTTCCTGCAAAACAATCAGTGCACATAGACCAAGTCTCCTGTGCCATAATTTAATTACATCATCTTTCTCTACTAGATTCATAACATCAATAGAGACCTTTGCTTGCATTATATACAACTTTGAGCACTTCTTACCTTTGGCGATTACTGAGGAGCCTTTAGCAAGTTTCCATTTTCCATCTTTGAAAGTGCTACAAAAACCTTCATCATCAAGTATGCCAAGCTAGATCAGATTTAGGTGAAGATAAGGAGCATGTCTGACATCTTTCAGAGGCAGTCTCATGCCATTGTCTGTCTCCAAGTAAATGTCACCTTTTCCAATGATTCTAGCCAAACCGTTATTTCCCATTTTAACGACACCAAAATCTCCTTGTGTATATGATGAGAAGAGTTATTTATGTGATATGGTGTGAATAGTGACACCACTGTCACCTATCCAGTTAAACTCACAGGATGCACTATTCACATCATTATCATATGAGACGATGTGAAAGTCATTAATGGCGGTAGCTGTCGATGCGTGTTCATCACCACTGCTATCATATTCCTTGACTTCTTTGCCTTTGTTCTTTTCTTCTTTGAACTTTTGACATAACCTTTTGATGTGACCCTTCTTTTTGTAGTGATGACACTCAATGTTTGCATATTTATTTGATCTTCCTCTGCTCTTATCTCTAAAATTTGGACCTCTAGATTTGCTCCTCCCCCTATAACATGTGACCAGAACTTCTGACTACATTAAAGAGGACGAACTCTGTGATCTCCATCTTATCTCTTCATTCAGAATTCCACATTTTACAGATTCCATGTTAACAACACCGTAAATTGCAGAATTGCTGATGGAAATCTTCAAAGTCTCCCAAGAATCTGGCAAGGAGATAAGCATGAAAAGGGTAAGCACTTAATCATCGAACTTTATGCCCATTCCTTATAATTGATCCACGATCCCCTGAAATTCATTCAAGTGATTTACCATAGAGGTACTAATTTTTTTCAGGTAAAATAATTTGTTGTTATTGATTTTTGAGGCATACAACTCCTTGAGCTTCTTCCATAACTTCCGTGCGTGAGTTTCATTGCAGATATGATTATACACATTATGTTCAACAAATTGCTGAATAAAACTATATACCTGCTCATGCTTAAACGCCCACTTCTCATCTGATTTATTTTTGGGTTTTATTGTGATAAACACTGGTAAATGTATTTTTGTGAGAAATAGAAGATCTTTCAACTTGTTCTTCCATATGTGGTAGTTGGAGCCATTTAAGCTAATCGTCTTGCTTATTTTTACCTCCATCTTTGATGAGAAATGCTTTGATATAAAACCGAACTAGCTCTGATACCACTTGTTGGGAAAAATTACGAATTAAATCTTACAGGTAAATAAGTAAGGAAATAACACGCAGAAATTTAATATAGTTCACCCTTTAATTTGGGCTACGTCCACGGGCCAAACTCCGAATAAAACTTCCACTAATGAAGATAGCAGGTACAGAGAGTGAAAAATGATACAACAAAATAGTGGTACTCACACACAAGGTGTTTCTCAAATTTACTATCCTTAGGATAATATCCTCACTATTTTGTCACTCACCCTTTTCGGAAAACATTTTCTAAAATACCCCAAAATCACTCACACAAAACTTTAAACACACAGGTATCTTTAACTCACCACATATATATGTATTAAAGCACACACACACGAAAAAGGGAGGGAGGGTCTTTATATAGACCCTCCACCGCATTTACCACAGCTTGTAATATGCAAGTTCTGGCTGTCCACCACCACAACTTGTGGACAACTTGCATTTACGTTGTTCACAGTTGCATGTAAGTTGTTCACAGCAACTTGCCATTTTTTTTAATACCTAAATCTAGAATGGCGGTGCCATGTATGTCGGTACTGCCTTACATGATATACATATTTATAGATCTGTATCTTCAAGGAGTAGCATATATTTAGTGACTAATTAATACCTACTTTTATTTTTTTATATATTCAATTAGTATAAACATTTCTTATATTGTTTAATATACAGAAATTAAAAAATTGAAGTTCCTTTCTCTTTTTATATGATATTAGAATTCTCTATAAAAAAGATAAAAATTGTTAATCTTTTCTATTTACTTTATTGAATCCACTTCATTTGTCTAGATTAGTCATTTTATGTTGATCAAACTCTTTTGCTCTTAAAATAATCACAAACATATAAATCATATAGAAATCTTCTCTACATACGCCTCTTCCTGTACGCCACCAGAAGCATGCTAAAATTATGTATCTTCCTTTCAAAGAAAGAAAACAAGTTAAATGACAATATTTCTTATAACCCACATTGGCCTACACCGCGTCAACTAACCACATCATGACATAGGTTTTGCCCTTAACATCATCACTAGCACCCATCTCTACCATATTATTTCGATTCAATTCAAAACTATTGATTAGAATATATGGCTAATCGGTTCAACTAATTTTTATATGGAATTTTCTATTTATTTGAATCAAATTTTAAAGTTTTTAGGTGCTCGGAACTCATTTTAGAGTCAATTTAACCAAATTCCAACTCTACAATAGGTTTCTATATTTTTTTCCAAGCCTTGTTGTTATAATTCTTCTTCATTTATGTAATATGGATGCTTTTAAACTTCTTCAGTATATTCCTCATCAAATCAATGTCATCTTTAACGGATCTAACTATAATTCGAGTGAGCTGAAAAAATATGTAGCTTTTTTGAAAAATAGGCTTCTTTGGTGTATTGTTACTAAAGAGATACCTAAACCTACCCCGAAGCTAGATGAAACAAAAGATATATTCACATAATGTCTAGTTTCATGAGATAGCATGAATCATCAAATCCTAACGTTATACTTATGCTAAAATAATCTAATGCAAAAATAATCTAGCTTGATTTTTTATGCTTTAATATTGCTAAAGACGTATGAGATTTTTCTCAGATTTAGTTATTTTATATATGATGACGTGAATCAATTGAACCTTTATAAATAATTTAATTGTATGAAATAATAAGCTGACCAAAGTATCCATAGTTATGTGTCTGAATTATAAAAGCTTGGGGACTAAATGTCACTTGGAGACCTTGCATAATGTAATACTAAAGTTGTCACTGTCTATGTTAATCTTTATAATCAACAACAAATATGACACCTATTGATGACTCTTAAAAGATGAGTTTGTCTACTTGTAACTCTCTTCTTTATTAAGGTTATTAAGGTTCTCTATTAAATCTAAACATTGTGATCAAATAACTAATGATAAAAGGACCAAACTCAATGCCCTTTAAATGGAAAAATCTATTTTATCTACTGATATTATTATTGCCATTAAAACCCATCTTATTAGACCTTTACCCCTTATATCTAAGCTAAGATGTCTCTAAGCATTTTACAATTACATTAGAAAGAGCGTCTATCACATCTTTGAGTGCATAAAGTGACTTTAACAAAAATCTAGACAAGGTAAATGTTTCAAATCCTTTTAGCCTACTATTGGTATTATTGTTGCCACAAAAAGTTCAATAGAGAGTACATATTCCAAATTCTTCTTAAAAGAACTTCATATCATTCTGTAATAGCTTCAAGTTGATTTTGGTATTGCTTTTTTACCTGTCCTATCTATCACATCAGGTGCTTCCTCTTCTTGGTACTTTGATTTTGCTTACTACAACAATATAACCTCTAACTCCGGTGCATTAGGCCATGAAAAACGAGTCTGTGAGGGAGAGATATCTGTACCCTTATAAGGCGTACTTCGTTTCCCTCTCTAACTGATGTGAGATTTCACACTCTTCACCCCCCTTAGGGCCCTGCCCTCTTTGGGGCCCAGCCTAGCTGGCACAACAGCTCTGGTACCAGCTCTGATACCACTTGTAACATCCTAGATCACCCGCTTACAGATATTGTCCACTCTGGGTCTTGACCCAGCCAAGTCCTCACGGTTTTACTTTTCCCGAGGCCTTCCCATGAGGTCACCTATCTTAGAATTGCTCTCACCCAAGCACATTTAATCTCGGAGTTCCGGTGAAATCGGAAGCCATGAAAAACGCATTTGTAAGGGAGAGATATCCACACCATTATAAGGCGTGCTTCGTTTCCTTCTCCAACCGATTTGGGATCTCACACTCCCACATAGATTGAAAAGGGAAACGAAGTACACCTTATAAGGGTACAGATATCTCTCCCTTACAGACGCGTCGGTGGTATTAAAGTCGGTATCCGAATCTTTGTGCCAGCTAGGCTGGACCCCAAAGAGGGTAGGACCTTAAGGGGGTGGAGAGTGTGAGATCCCACATCGGTTGGAGAGGGGAACAAAGTACACCTTATAAGGGTACGAATACCTCTCCCTTACAGACACGTTGGTGGTATTAGAGTCGGTACTCAAACTGTTGTGCCAGCTAGGCTGGACCCCAAAGAGGGGTAGGGCCCTAAGGGGTGGAGAGTGTGAGATCTCACATCGGTTGGAGAGGGGAACGAAGTACGCCTTATAAAGGTATGGATACCTCTCCCTCACAGACGTGTTTTTCATGGCCTAATGGACCAGATCCCATTGGAACTTCGAGGTTAAATGTGCTTGGGTGAAAGTAGTATTAGGATGGGTGATCTCCTGGGAAGGTCTCAGGAAAAGCAAAACTGTGAGGGCTTGGTTGGGCAAAGGCCCAAAGTGGATAATATCTGTAAACGGGTGATCTCGGATGTTACAGGTGGTATCGGAGCCAGTTCCCAACCTGATGTGCCAGCGTAAGACGTTGGGCCCTAAGAAGGGAGGAGAGGATGAGATCCCACATCGGTTGAAGAGGGGAACGAAGTACGCCTTATAAGGGTACAGATACCTCTCCCTTACAGACGCATCTTCAATGGCCTAATGCACCGGATCCTATCGGAACACCGAGGTTAAATGTGCTTGGGTGAGAGTAGTACAAGAATGGGTGACCTCCTAAAAAGGCCTCGGGAAAAGCAAAACCGTGAGGGCTTGGTTGGGCTAAGGCCCAAAGCGAACAATATTTATAAGCGGGTGATCTAAGGTGTTACAGGTAGTATCAGAGTCGGTATCCGAACCGTTGTGCCAGCTAAGCTGAGCCCCAAAGAGGGTGGAGAGTGTGAGATCCCACATCGGTTGAAGAGGGCAACGAAGCACGCCTTATAAGGGTGTAGATACCTCTCCCTTATAGACTCGTTTTTCATGGCCTAATGCACTGGATCCCATCGGAACTCTGAGGTTAAATGTTCTTGGGTGAGAGTAGTTCTAGGATGAGTGACCTCCTGGGAAGGCCTCGGGAAAAGCAAAACTGTGATAGCTTGGCTGGGTCAAGGCCTAAAGCGGACAATATCTGTAAGCGGGTGATTTGGGATGTTACAGGTAGTATCAGAGCCGGTACTCAAACTGTTGTGCTAGCTAGGTAGACCCCAAAGAGGAAAGGGCCCTAAGGGGGGTGGAGAGTGTGAGATCCCACATCGGTTGGAGCGGGAAACGAAGTACGCCTTATAAGGATACATATACCTCTCCCTTACAGACACATTTTCCATGGCCTAATGCACCGGATCCCCTCAGAACTCCGAGGTTAAAAGTGTTTGGGCGAGAGTAGTACTAGGATGGGTGACCTCCTAGGAAGGTCTCGGGAAAAGTAAAACTGTGAGGGCTTGACTGGGCCAAAGCCCAAAAGCGAACAATATCTATAAGCGGGTGATCTGGGATGTTACATTTATAGTCAAGAAATTCTTTTATCTTGCTTGTTCTTTGATGCTTCGATAACTTAATTGTCTCAGAGGTTCTTTAGTCTACTAAATCTGTTTTTAGAATTCAAAGGACCTCCTTTTTGGTTCTAGGATATGACTTTTTTTTAAAAAAATTGTATATTCTATTAGGTTAAAAAGACGGGTTGTTTCTCTGTTTGTGTTTAAACTTAGGTTCTATTGAATGCATTGTGGTTGTATGATTTTGAAATTTAGATGCCAAACTTGACAAGCTGCCTAAAAATGGAAGTGATAGTTTCCCGCAATATCCATAATGTAGAATAGAGTCCATGAAATGTTTTTTTCTCTGTAATGCACTTGTGCCTCATTACTCTCAACCTTAGTAATAGTCAAAAGTAGAAAATCTGTTGTTATAGTGAAAGATCATATTCTCGAAAGAAAGTTGGATACTTATGGGGGTTATACCATTAAGAAGAATTTTTATGTTGGCAGATCTTTAGGCATGTCTTTCTTGTGTATTCTTTTGTTGAAGATATTGAAAAAATGAATCTAGCATTTATAAAGTTCAGCACTATGTTGTTACATCTTCTTCCTTTTTTGCTGTAGTAACTTGTTTTGCAGATATATTAATTTCAGTTGACATCTTCAGAAACATTGAAAGGTAATTGTTTTGAAAGGCTACAGAACTTTATTTCAGTTATAGGTAATTGTTTAAGGTAACTACTGCTTCTTCAACATCATGGGTTGTAAAAGGTTTGATTAAAAAGTCAGCATCATAAGGAGAAATTTGCTTAGTAATTATAGATTCCATCAAAGATACAGAAGAAACTGAATCATAGGGAGAGCCTAAATTGTTGGAAAAGAAGGAATACGATTCCTAATGTATCTAAGATTTTGAACACAACCAAACACAACTCTAATTTCTTAAAGAAACTATTCTATTTGTGTTTCTTCCGAGGAGCATGATTTTTTAAAGAAGTTGGATTTTTTATCTCCTTTCAACCATAATAGTGAAACTGTTCACAGTATTCCTAGAAATGTAAAAGAATAATGAGTTTTGATCATTTAGATGATAATCTGTGATAAATTGTTAGAAGCTCCTAAGAAGAACCATGTGCAAAAAGCTTTTCAGATAATAAATCAGAGTTAGGAATACTGCATAACATGTAGCATATTATTATTTCTTTCATTCGAACAATATCCTATCCTCATTCCTTTCTCCATATAATTTTTGGTATTCTTCACTTTAGAGATAGAAAGGACACGCAAGAATTCAATGGGGGGATCAAAATAAAGATGAATCCCTTCTTTTTAAAAGATGACACTGTTGCTTAGGATTAATATGCTGTCACCATTCTATCTTGCAATCCCAGTTCTATACCAAAGCATGTTAACATATCAGTGCTTAAATATTCTCATAATGGAACAAGAGAATATTGCTTGCTCACCTACAGGGATTAACAACTTGTTAACCTTTTGTTATTACGCACTCCTTTTGTACAACACAGTTGTGAATTTTGTATAGTACCAACCTGGAAAAGGCACAAAATTGTGTTTTGTAAATTTATCGTACTTTAGTACATTTTCTTAATGACAGAACATGTATACCCTTATAAATCACAGAACATGTACATTTCCTTATTTACTCACTTCAGCCCTCCTACATATACTTTAGTACATTTCCTTATAAATGATAGAACATGTATATCCTTATAAATGACAAAACATATACTTTTCCTGTTTTTGGTTCACTGCCCTTTTAGATGCTAATCATCACCAATGTGTTTACAAGAGAGGCACACAGTGGCGTAGAACTTACATATGAGTACTATAAAATGAAAATAGGGGCTGCTGCAATTTTAAGTTGAGAGTGAAAATAAAAAGTACAATGAAAGTAAATGAGACATATAGGAATTGAAAAAAACACATAAGTCAAACTAATAGGTTTCTAGAAGTCACTTGTAGTGTTTAGGATTTTAATTCTTCAACATTAAGCTTGAATCTTTCTTGGTCACTATTTGTTTTCTCAATAAAATTTATCTTAAGCAACATTTTCTTGTTGTCTTTTAAATGAACAGTCAAATGCATTTGGTCTTGAATAACTTCTTATCATTGTTGAATTGTTGATAATTGACTACAAACAATTTCATTATTGAGAGCATGTCGGTTTTTTCTATTTTCTTTAAATATGGTTGATGCATATGTGCTTTGAAATCTAATGTCAAATTAAATGCATGTGATTCATATGGGACCCGGTCAACCCAAGAAGAAGAATAAGGCTGCACTAAGCAGCTTAGTATCAACAAAACTGCAGCCGGGGTACCGTCAGCTTCTTGGAAGCGTAGCTAATGAGCCATATGCTCGTACACAACCACAAAATCAGACACCTGCACCTTGTGAGCCTACTCCAACACCAAAAGAAGTCACATCTATACCTATTACTCATCCTAGAGATAAGTATGAACAAATTATGAATATTCGACACAATTTTAGTTCTCCATCCACTTCTCAAGAGATGCCTCCAGCTTCTGATTATCAGACACCAGTAAATCAGACTATTATTTCCACTGTAGGCTCTTCTTCTGCAAGTACTGCAGGTTTGATCTTTCACATCACATTGGTGAAATTTATTAAGTTTAACTATTTTGATTATATAACCAATTAAGAGTATGTTATATGCTCATTGTAAATTATTCCTTTGCTATTTTAGGATCCACGATTGATCAAAACAAAAGGGGTGTCACGAAAGGACACGGATTGGCAAAGATTAACAAGGTGATAGGTAAGAGATTGGAAATAGAGATCTCCCCTACTGAAGGACGAGCAACCAACTCCGTACAATCTGCCAAATTCTTAAGTGAGATTAGTTCGGTATCCTGAACTTCCTTACCTGTAAGAACAAAATGGAAAAACGTTACTAATGACGAGTTGTACAATGCATTTGATAAGTTAGAAGTAAGTATTATAAACCTATCTAATTTGTACGTTTTTTCCAGATGCCTAAAGCTTTGACCAATAATTTAAACTTTTTTGCAGCAAAAGTTGGAAGTGAAGGGATTGAGGACTGACAACGAAGTACATGCTGCTGTGAAGAAGTTTCATGCTTTAAGCTCTAAAGATAAAAAATATAGTTTAAAAAAGCATTTTACCAAGCACGGAAAGGATGTTAAGCCGCATAATGTCACAGTGGCAGAGTGGATGGACTTATGCGAATATTGGGAGCAATCAGCTACAAAGGTTAGTTTATTTGATCACT
>JANZXV010000003.1:17187512-17210947 GCA_027576455.1 Erythroxylum roigii
CTTCAGCATCCCAAATGGAAGCAAGCAATGCATGAAGAATATGTTGCTCTCATGAAGAACAAGACATGGCACTTGGTTCCTCCCAAATCAGGACTGAATGTGATCGACTGCAACTGGGTTTACAAGCTCAAAAAGAAGTCAGATGGGACTATTGACAAATACAAAGCCCGCCTCGTTGCCAAAGGGTTTAAACAAAGGTTTGGGATTGATTACGAAGATACTTTTAGTCCTGTTGTGAAGCCAGCAACAGTGCGACTTGTTTTGTCAATAGCAATTTCTCGTGGCTGGAGTCTGAGGCAGTTAGATGTCCACAACGCTTTCCTACATGGAGTACTCGAGGAAGATGTGTTTATGCGACAACCGCCAGGATACATTGATGAACAACATCCTGAGTACATATGCAAACTTGACAAGGCGTTGTATGGTTTAAAACAGGCTCCCAGCGCTTGGTACTCAAGGCTCAGTGCAAAGTTTCAGGAATTGAAATTTGTACCTTCCAAGGCTGATACGTCGTTGTTCATATACAATTGTGGCAAGGATATTATTTATATGCTCTGATACCATATTGAATTTCTAATATGGGCAGAATATAGAGTCCACTATCAAGAATTGGGCTTCGATCAATTATTGTCCAAATAACTAGAACTAGTTGTTTAGATAGTTAACCCTTACCACTTATAAACCCTTTAACATTTTCATGTCTAGGCAATATGAGAGACTCTAACACTCCCCTCCCTATATAAACCACAACTCTCCCTTATCGAGAGCTGCAAATCAATGGACCAACTAGAGCAATTCCACTCCCAAACAATCATAATAGGCACAACAGCAAGTCCTGTTGTTCAAAGCCAGATCATTTCTTTGTGTTGTAATAGTGAGTTTGGTGACGTGGATTATGCCCGCCAACTGTTTGACACAATTCTTCAACCAAGCTTCTTCTATTGGAATATGATGTTCAAAGGGTACTCAAGGATTAATTGTCCCGAGACTGGACTATCAATGTACATAGAAATGTTGAAGAGAGATATTCGACCCAATTGCTACACTTATCCGTTCTTGTTTAAGGGCTTTACAAAGGCAGTTGCTTTTGAGTTTGGGAGGAAGTTACATTGCCATGTGATGAACTACGGGTTTCATGCGAATGTCTTTGTTCAAAATCATATCCGTTGATCACCATTTATTCTTCACGTGGGTTAATCGGTATGGATCGTGTGATGTTTGATATGAGTTGTAAGAGTGATGTGGTTACTTGGAATGCAATGCTTTCTGGATACAATAGAATAAAGGGGTATCATGAAACTAGGAAGCTGTTTTATGAGATGATGAAGGGAGTGGCACCCACTTCAGTTCCTCCGGTTTCTATACTGTCAGCTTACTCTAAGTTGAGAGATATTGAATGTGGCAAACATGCTCACAATTACATTACGTATGGGTTGTTGAGGAAAATTTGATCGTGTCAAATGCTTTGATTTATATGTTTTCAGCTTATGATCAAATGAATTATGCATTTGGAAATTTTGAGAATATGGGGAATCGGGAAGTGGTTTCGTGGACTGCAGTTGTCGTTAGTTTCTTGAACACAGGCCAGCTTAATTTGGCAACGAAGTATTTTGATCAGATGCCAGAAAAAGAGAGTCTCATGGACTTCTATGATAGATGGGTACCTTAGAGCAACCTGCTTCAAAGAAGCCTTGTTACTCTTTCGTGAGATGCAAGCTTCAAATATAAAACCCGATGCCATGGTCAATATGCGTACAGCGTGTGTACAACCTGGGGCACTGGAACTTGGAGAGTGGATCAAAACATACATGTACAACAATAAGGTCAAGATTGACGCCTGTGTGGGGAACGCCTTGATAGACATGCACTTCAAATATGGGAATGTTGAGAAGGCACAAGTCGTTTATAAGAATTTGCCTAATCGTGACAAATGTACATGGACAACCATGATTGTTGGCCTTGTAGTGAATGGATATGGAGTAGAAGCTCTTGATATGTTTTCCTTATTCCGGAAGAAGTAACCTATATCGGTGTACTCTTTGCTTGCACTCACACTGGAATGGTCGATAAAGGACGAAAATTATTTGCTAGCATTACCACCCGTTATGGAATTAAGCCAAATGTAGCTTATTATGGTGCATGGTCGATCTTCTTGGCCGAGCAGGACATCTCATAGAAGCTCTTGAACTTATAAAGATGCCTATTAAACAAAATTCAATTGTTTGGGGAGCTCTTCTTGGTGCTTGCAGAATTCATAAAGATCCAAAATTAGCAGAAATGGCAACTGAACAGACACTTAAGTTAGAGCCAGATAATGGGCTGTTTATGTCTACTTTGTAATAATGGAAGAATTTGAGGGAACTAAGACAAGTGATGATGGATAAAGGAGTCAAGAAAATTCCAGGTTGTAGCTTGATAGAGATGAAAGGTACTGTCCACAAATTTGTGGCTGATGACCTATCACACCCTCAAACTAAAGAAATATTTATGAAGTTAGATGAAATGATAGCTGACTTGAAACTGGTAGGTTATTCGCCTGACCATACGGACACAGTGAAAAGTTAGCTATTGCATTTGGGCTCGTCAGTTCAGGAACTGGCATCACAATTAGAGTCGTGAAGAATCTCAGAATATGTATAGATTGTCACAAAGTGGCAAAATTGGTTTCTAAGATGTACGATAGGGAAGTAATTGTCAGAGATTGAACTTTGATTTCACCATTTCAGGCATGGTTCATGTTCCTGTAAAGATTATTGGTACTGATTGAAAGAAACTTATTTGCAACTCTTTCCTTATCATTGGGTCACCAGTTTGCCTACAAGGATCAATTAGGAAATGGATTCAGGAGTTTTTTTTTTCAATGAAATGGCTATTTAATAAATTAGCAACATGCATATCGGTGCATCACCACCTACTACTAAATACCTTCGAATTGAATTTGCAGTTCTTAGTCAAAACAAACAGTAAACCGTTATGTATTACATATATGTCCTACATATGAATTACGTTGAAGTTTCAACAGAGTCAATTTACTCAGATGTGTGCAAAAAACAAGTAATTATGATTTTTAAGAAAGAAAATAATAGTTCAAAGAACTGCGTCAATCCACAACTTCGTGGCAATAATAAACCACTCAAGAAAGTTTATGGCACAGTTACTCAAAAAGGAAAATAAAGAGAGAAAGGACGAAAAGAAGAACAAACACATAAGTATATTCTAATATGACTATTCCTTGATTGTTAATTGATATTCCATAACATTGTTAAAGGCAATTCAAGATACATCCAAAATGAGGGAAGATAAAAGATAGGAGAACAAGAATAGAGAATACAAAATTCTAATGCAGCAAATTTGTCCATCTATTCTTGGCATTCAAACAGTCACGTCTTGAAGAAGCTTCCACAACAGCAATTAGGCAAGGCAGATTTATTAACAAACTCCCCGCACTAGTAGAAAGTTAAATATCAATTTGATCATGGATCAAGCACAGGAAGCCTGCAATGTAAACTGATGGACTTATCTGTCTGGCGAGTTCCAGGAATGAAGAACTGAAAAATCACTGTCAAGCAAACACCTTGAGGAGCAATCCCATAGAAAGTACAGTCTGGTTTTGCCAGGTGACACTGAAGACTCTTGGAGAAATGTCTAACACTTACTTGCACTGACAGAGCATCTCCACGCAAAATCGCCCTTTGTGAGCGAGTCTGAGCATTTAGATTTTGGTCCTCCAGTGGCTCCTGAGCTTTATCTCCAATAACCAACATTTTACGAAATTCAGCACCCAGTGTGATCAAAGTTGTGGAGATCTGAAGATGCAGATCCCCATACTTGCTTATGGAGACATTTAACAAATCTCCAACATGCTTCATTCTATCCACAAAGTTCTGCAATTGATTCAAATTTGGTACTTGAACAAGAGTCTGAGGCAGGTCTTGAGCCATATCAAGAGCAGCTTGAAGTTCCAGAAGTTGAACCCGAGACAATGGTTTTGAAATTGGAACATCTTGAATAACTGCAGACTTGTAACCCTTAGTTTCAAAGGTCAGAAAAGGCATTGGTTGAGTACAGTTGGGAGACAGCTTTTTCACCAGTTTAATCTGAAGGCGATCTGTAGGTGCCCCACCACCCCCAAATTCACTACAGATGCTAACACTACTACGAACAGCACGGTGAAGAAGGGAAACATCAATAACAAAAGCAATTTTATCTTCGTTCTGGCTAGAAATACGATAGTCATCAAATAGAGCCTCTTTGCAGAACTGCGCAATGGATTGAACCCCATCACCGTTAAGAAGGTTGTGCAGGAAAATTGCATGGTCTCTTGTGAGCAACAAGTGACAAACTTTGCCCATCTTGTCTAGTGCTGGCAAGAACCTCCTTTCCAAAAGGCCAACACCACTCTCCGTGAGAAATGCCTTGAATTTCATCTTCCTCCCTATTCTAGTTACTTTTTAGTCGGTTCTTAAGATCAAAATTGCAGCTATTGACATAGTGAGGCAAAGATCACAGCATCTGAACCACAATAAGACACATACGAGAGTGAGAAGATTATCAATGTCAGCATAATTTGCTAAAAGGCAAATCGCAAACTCTAGCAATCTATTGTGATTTTGGAATGAGGTACAAATTAAGATTCATACTTTATTATGATTTATGTGTTAATTATTTTATAAAAATTTAGTGATCTTGACTTTCGAGAAATCATCCTACCCCAATTAACTGATATTGGTATCAAAGCCATCTTTTATTCTTTAATTTGATTAAAATAATAGCTTGTTATTGATTATAATTTTGGAATTGAATTGCAAAAGTTCAACATAATATGGCAAAAAATTTCGTAACGAGTTACATGAAAGAAACATGGATACTATCAAACAATGTTACTGTATTTTCCATCTACAAATAAAAGGGGTCGCATACATGTTGGTATCATATGCATAATGAATGAGTGTTGGATAGCCAACAACGTGATAAAATGCATATCATTGCTTTGTGTAAAATCTTCAGGTTCACAAAAAGAAAAGGAAACCTCTGTTTTTAGGATTCATACTTCTATAGATCTATAGGAAATGAGAGTTTTGTTTAAGCCGAAAACACATACCGTCTGAAAAAAGAAAAACACTTATCTTTGTATAGTTACAATATGAACTTGGCAAAGATGAAATGTGATATTATGTAATTTCTAATACTTAGATTCTTACAAAGTAGGTTTGAGTTTAAAGATCTAAGACTATGGTTATTGTAAATATGCTTTTACAGGTTTTTCTTAAAACACTTCCAAATTAAGTGTTAGAATATTTTTTGACGTTTAGCATTTAACTATTAAATTAGTAAACATTTGAGAAAGTAAATGTAATATTTTAATAAAAGAAAATTAGTAAGTAAAAATTATCTTTTTTTTCCAAATAGTGATTGCTTTTATTATGATTTATAAATGTGTGATATTGCTTCATTTAACTTATGTAATGAGTTGAAAGAGATTTAGGACATGTTTTTATATATATCAAAATGCACTTATGCTTATAAGAATAGAACAAAAAGAGTCAAGTGGGTTTGGTTTGGAATTAGATTTTGTAGTCTTGATGCTATCTTGAATCCACCAACATTAATCAATCCGATTCCATGAAATTAACATAGGAAAAGCCCCAAGAAGCAAAGATTAGTATGTAAAGTAAATAAGTCTAAATTGTCATTGTTTATATATTGTTTTAGGAAGAGTAGGATTACTATATCAGATAGCTCTAGCTCTAATGGGGTATTTCGCAAAACAATTAATGTGCACGCATGTTCTATTGTTCAATTCCTCAGTCAGATCATAACCACAAATCCACAATCCTCTCCAAGCAATCATACATGTTCAATTGTTCATGAATATGAAAAATACGACAAAACCAAATTTGAGGAGAGAGAGAGTACCATAATACGTTATACGCTGCCTGGTGCACTACAATGGGGGGCAGGAGTGGCTGCTGTGACTAGTGATTGGTGGCACGGTGGTGATAGAAATAAAGACGAGGCGGTGACGTGATTGATTGAATCTGAGAGACGTCAGTGTTGAGACGTGCATTAGAGAGACTTGTATGGCATAATAAAAATTTCACAACAAGAAGTATAGATGTAAATCAATGAGCTGTAGGAGATCAATAATACATTAAAGAATTAAAGAGATGACTTACTGTTAAGAAGGACATTGATTTCTAATTAGATCATCTTTACTGTAGTTGTTGGGTGTTACATAGCAATGTATATATTAGAAAAAAAATACATTTACTATATTAATATATGGATTAATATTAAATAGTATTTTGTACAAATATTTTCGGAATTAATGTATTAGTATTATCTTATTTGAAAAGTGTTACAAAGTTCCTTTTTCTCCTTTCAATTTATTTTTATATGCTTTTTTAGTTAGAAATGATAGATAATATAAGAAACTTGTAAGAAATTGTAAAAATTTTTGGAAAAAAAGTTAATGTTGAAATCAGTTAAATTCCATCACAATATATATAATGCTGAAACATGCAATACGATGAACGTTAAAGATAATTTGTATTACATGATTTTATGTACATAGGAACAAGGGTTTTACATGATTTTATGTACATAGGAACAAGGGTTTATATACAAAATTCCTAGAACTATTTAGGAAGTAATCTAGCTATTAAATCTATGAAATCTCTCAATTATAGGAGAGATTATAGGTGTAATTATAACAATATCAATGCTAATAACACAATATCAATGCTAATAATCTCTGGTCAACACAAAACACATCAATCTTCTCTTTAGGGGGAGAATGAGAGGGAAGAGGTGTTGCTTGACGCTACATTTATAGATAATGTGATCCAGGGAGAGAATAATTTAGGGGGAGAAAACTAGTTTAGTTCAGGAGGATTGAAGTAGGTGCGAGATAGACTAGATTTAAACACATACTTAAGACGAGATAAGACAGAAAAAGCCGTCATGCAGTCTATGCCATCTTCTTCCCTTGAAAACACTGTTGAGTTAAAATATGATTTACCTGATGATTTAGATAAGCCTATTGTGCTTTGGAAAGGTGTTAGAACTTGCACCAAGCACCCAATTTCTAACTTTGTCTCCTATGACTCACTATCTCTGTCCTATAGAGCCTCTGTCTTGTCTGTTTCGTCTATGTCTATTCCATAGGATTGGAGAGAAGCAATGGAAAATGTCCAATGGAAAGAAGCTATGGTTGAGGAAATGAAGGCCCTGATAAAAAATGAAACTTGGGAACTTGTCACTGCTCCAGAAGGAAAAAGGACAGTTGACAGCAAATGGGTATTCATAGTGAAGCATAAGCTAGATGGATCCATTAAGAGATACAAGGCGATATTGGTGACTAGATGCTTTACTAAAACATATGGAGTGGACTATCAAGAAACCTTTACTCTCGTTGCTAAGATGAATACAATTAGAATACTACTCTCTTGTGTAGCTGACCTAGATTGGGACTTATAGTAGTTTGATGTTAAAAATGCTTTCCTTCATGGGGATTTGGAAGAGGAGGTGTATATGGAGATTCCTCCTAGGTTTGAAGCTGAGAAGACACAAGGGAAGGTTTGTAGGCTAAAAAAGGCCTTATATGGGCTGAAGCATTCACCCAGAGTGTGGTTTTAAAAGTTCAGTTAGGCCATAATTTCCTTTGGTTATCAACAGAGTAATGCGGATCATACCCAATTTATCAAGCATTCCCAAGGTAAGATCACGCTTCTCATTGTCTTTGTTGATGAAATTGTGGTAACTAGAAGTGATACAGAATAGATGGTTAGGCTGAAGAAACTCCTTGCTCAAGAATTTGAAATTAAGGATCTAGGGAAGTTGCAATACTTCTTGGGGGTTGAAGTCACTACATCAGGAAGAGGAAGAAGTGGAATCTTTATCTCCCAGAGAAAATATGTCCTAAACTTGTTAGAAGAAACCAGTATGATGGGTTGTAAACTAGCTGAATCTTTTATCGAAAGCAACCACAAATTATCAGCAGGAACAGGTAACATCAGTAGACATGGGGAGATATCAAAAGTTAGTTAGGAGACTCTTCTACCTCTCTCACACTAGGCTAGACATAGCATATTCAATTAGTCTAGTGAGTCAGTACATGCATTATCCACGAGAACCACACTTATAGGCTGTATTCTACATCCTATACTATCTGAAGTCTGCACTAGGAAAAGACCTTCTGTTCACTAACAATAGTCACCTTAAGATAGAAGCATTTACAGATGCTGATTGGACTGGATCTCTAGATGATAGGAGGTCAACTATTAGTTACTATCTACTCACAGGAGGAAATCTAGTCACTTGGAGAAGCAAGAAACAAAATGTAGTTGCTAGATCCAGTTCAGAAGTTAAATATAGAGCTAGGACTTAAGGTGTGTGTGAACTCTTGTAGGTAAGAAAGCTGATGAATAAATTACAACTGATGGACGTAGGAAGTTTATCTCTCTACTTTGATAACAAAGCTGTCATTAGCATAGCTCACAATCTAGTTCAACATGATAGAATAAAACACATGGAAATTGACCAACACTTCGTAAAGGAGGAACTTGTGAATGACTCTTTACACTTATCTCATTTGTGGTCTAATGAACAATTGACAGATGTCTTCACCAAAGTACTCTTCAACAATTCTTCATAATCTTGTTTGCAAGTTGGGCATGTGTGATATCTATGCATAAACTTATAATTGATTGTATTTCCTTTCATACATTTAGGAATTGTTAGTTGTAGTAATTTCTCCTTAATTTCTTCCTGTGATTGAGAGATTTGATAGCTGGAATAGTTTCCTAAATAGTCTTAGGCCTTGTGTATATAAACCATAGGATTTCTCTGTATAAGACATCTCAATTCACTAATACAAACACTTTTGGTTTCTCTCTGATTTATTTTCTTCACAAACCTTAAAATTCCAGCTATACAAAAATATGAAATTTCAGTATTCTCAGCCAAAATTCAACGCTGAAATTTGATATTCCAGCAGCCTAATTGTGTGAGTTTTAGCTACTAGTTAATAATTCTTCTATTTATCCTACATCAGATATTCCATAAGTAGTTAGAGATTCACTACAACCCATATATTAGTTAAACACAATCTTTACAACGGTTAATAACTATAATCAATACACTCTTGATACTTGTATGTATAAAGTAAGTAAAAAATGAAGCAGAAAGATATAGTAGTCTAAATATAATCTACGTAGTTTTGCTACAATTTATTTCTTTAGCCTGTAATAGTCAAGTCATCTTTATCCTATAATATAAACACTCTGTCTACTAACTTGAAATTTTTGTGAGAAGCATAATGTTGTGGTAAGGTTGGATAAGCTATTTATGGCTAGAGTAAGATATAGGGAGTTCCTTCTTTCTTCTCCTCATAAGCTTTTTCATCTCAAATTCCAATTTTCTTCTAGTTATATTGATTCCCTTCTATATTTAATATTTCTTGCAGGTATATTCGGCTAGTTATGGCAAAATTGCATGAAAAATCAGATGAAATTAAGCGAGTGCATCCCAGGTATTGTAATTTGTTAAGGCTTTCATTCAATTCAAACCCCTATAGAGTTTCTTGAGGGATGAACTATTGTTCATTGGTTATTGCCATACAATTAAAATTTTTACCTGATTTTGAGATTTTGGGAATAATTGATTTTTATTTGATTAAAAATCATTTGCATAATATTTTAAATATTTTAATAATTATAAAATTATACAATTATAAAATAACAAAATAACAAATTTATTTTAATTTATTTTAAAAATATAAAAAAAAATCTTAGCATCTAGTAGATCCACTGTGCAAAGTTGTTATATCACATTGGATGGTTTAACGACCTTGTTACGTGCAATTAATAGGAACTTAATAGCGGTATGTTTTAAGATACTAATAGTAAGGTGTAAAGTAGTACCATATATAATGGTGTAGGAGTTAACTTAGATCTTTTAGAAAACCTTAGGGGATGATTTCAACCTTGACCTAGGAACAAACAAAAATAAAGTTCTAGAGATTCCTCTAGTTCGAACAAACTCTAGTACAAGTAAACCTTGACATGTGTTATGTAGATGTCAAATTTAACCAGTTTCAATTCCTCTTCTACATTTCCAAGTGCTTTTGCATGTGGATTAGTGAAGCCATTTCACTGAAAATTTTATATAAGAAACCTCGTGCTTTGTGAGCTTGTTTTACATCTATAACTTCTACGTTAACAACTCTAGTAGTAGAAAGTTGCTCGACTTTAACCTATCTTGGCAACTAGGAAGTGAAAGCTACTTAGAGGGAATTTTCTGATCTCTTAGGTATAAAACAATTATGAAATCAGCATATCCTATATTCATGCCAGCCATAACAAACTTCCTAGAGATCTTCCTTTATTTGAATTGTAGAAATGCAAATGAATTTCAAATTTCTAAAGATCTTATTCACATTAAAAAAATCAAATTAGTCAAAATCAATAGAGAAAGTTAGTAGTCATAACAAACTGCCTAGTAATCTTACTAAAGGTATAATAAAAAAATAGAAAATCAAATTCTAATTCTAATTCAAATTCCTAAACATCTTAATCATATAAAAAGAAAAACAAATTTTAAGTTCATATAAATCAAATGAAGTAGACAAGTGTACATGTGGTACACACATGGCAATCACACTTGTCTAAGTGAAACCACTTCAAATCAAATTGAAGAAGCTAATTCAATCTAAAAATCTAAGTTTTGCAAAACATTTGGAAACTAATGTCAGTGATACGGGCCCAGTTTTTACTAGTATATTTTTGGAAAAAATTGTTTCGATTAAGTGGTACCACTTTAGCTTTTTCTTATGCATATCATCCTTAATCAAATGGTCAAACTAAGGTGGTGAATTGTACAATTGATATATATCTTCCTTGCTTTGTTGAGACAAACCAAGAAGAAGGGTTGATTGGCTTCCTTGGTTTGAGTATTGTTATGACAATGCCTATCATTTAGATGTGACACGCTTTTGTTTTATTTGTGGTCACGATCCTCTTTGTTTGCTATCCTATGAACCTGGTTCTACTCATTTGAAGGAGATTGATCGTTCCTTGTAAGAGAGAGATGCTCTTTTGTCTGTAATATATCTTCATTATAGTTGGCTCAACTTTGAATGGAATAAGCCTATGACCAGCATCATTGAGAAATTATTGTTTGAACCTAGTCTGTTTGTTTGGTTAAAACTACAACCTTATTGACATCAATCTTTGGGAAAAAGGGTTGTTCATAAGCTAGCTCCTAAGTTCTATGGCCCTTTCTAGGTTTTGTGGCGGATTGTTGAGGTTGCCTGTAGGTTAGAACTTCTAGAGCATAGTAAGATTCATGATTTTTTCCACATTTTATTGTTTAAAGGAGTTTAAGGGTGTTCCTTCTATTAGTGTTCCTTCCTTGCCACCTTTGAAAGATGACAAAATTATTTCCAAACCTCACTCCACTATTCATTCTAGAGTTAATTGAGGTGTTGTGGAAGTTTTTGTAGGATGGGCCCAGCTTACCATTAGATGAATCTATCTGGGTTACTTTGACTAAGTTTAAGAAGTCTATCCTAGGTTCAAGCTTGAGGACAAGCTCTTAGTCCAAAAGGGAAATAATGTTGTCGATGCCTTTATTGGAATGAAGTACAACCACAATCGACAATAGTATAGGGAGCTGTAGTCAAACAATTTCATCTTTCCTGTTTCTTAGCTAAACTTTAGGATTTCTATTTTAATGTTTTTCAAATTACTCTTTTGTTGTAGTTTCCCTAATAAGGATTTTTATTCCTAGATAAAGATTCTTAGCCTTGTGTAACTGTGTAACTGGGATCCTCGTCTATTTAAAAGAGTGGACCATATTCAATAAAGATCGTCAATCTTTTTCTATCAAGAAACATATAGAGTGGAGTTGCTGATCTCGTACAAATCACCACTAAAGCGTTCAAAATAGGTTCCTAAAAGAACAGGAAAGGTAAGGGAAATTAGGAAGCCTTTCCCACTAACCAACCTGTGATGTGATTCTATTTGTGGGCCGTTAATTATATCCTAAAGAGTCTAGGTTCCTAGGAGCTTGTTTTCTGTCTTAGGAGATCGTGAGATCTTAGGAGATTGATTCCTACCCTAGGAGATTGTTTTCTATTTTTCTTTTATATTAAGATGCATATAACCGTATAACTCAAAATTAATTGTAAGAAATAATTACTTTCCTCTTTCTTTAAAGACATAAAAGAAATGTTGATGAGGCGCTTACTACAGGAGTTTTCTTCGTAAGATGTAAATTTAGGAGGCTGAAAACCACTATGACTACCCGCCAGGTTGCCTTGACAAGTCAATTTGTGATTGTCAGTGGTCAACCCAAGTACAGGGGAGAACTTGACTACTGTTTTGCATGCCAATCTTTTGTGTGGCTGGCTTGAGTCTTGACTCCTTGGTTTTACATATCTAACCACTCATACTTCTTTTGACCATAAAGCTCAAAGTAGCAACGTGTAACTCCACAATGGTGAGGCTACAACTTCTGCTGTACATTGGTTCAGCAATGCCAATCACTCACTCATTGTGGTTACAGGTTTGCCGAGCTCAAGAATTTTCATGGCATTGAGGATGAGAGACCTTCAGTTAGAACAGATGGCCCTCAAAAGATGTCTTCTGCGCTCCTATGTATGAAGTTTGTTTCTTCATCTGTCTTCTTATTGAAGTTCTTATAAATGTTGTTCAAAAATTTGAAAGAAAATGCAGGCATAACGCTGAAGTGCGTGGGTGCATCCATTGGTGAGAAACCTCCTTTAACAAAGAAATTGCCTGCAACAACAACGGTGATTGTACTTTCCTTTTAAAGCTAGAAGTTTGGCAGGAATTTCTTCTCTAATAATTACTTGAACTTTTAAGTACTTGTTTTAGGTAGGCAAGCTAAAGATACTCTGCGAAAGCTTTTTCAAACTGAAGAAAATGAAGCCAAATTTGTTTATTCAGGAAGAGGTTTGTCTTGTCTTTATGTCATTGATTTTCATGTTTGCTGATGATGGTTAGCAAATTGGTGTTGTCATATGATGAATAACATTGTAAATTGGCAGTTTTCATTCTGTTATGCTTGATCTGTCATTGAGTACAAATGTCCCACACCGAGCTTTCAGACCTAAGTTGCGTCTTTTAACATAATGTATTGTTAATTTAACTCCCCAAAACCTACAGAAAGAGTTTCTTATGTGACAAGCTTCCCAAAAAAAATAATTTCCTGGTTTACTAGCTTATGAAGAAATTTAGCTGTTCTATTTTGAATTGAAAGGGTTGCCCTCTGCCGATGTTGCTTGACGATGAAATGGCGACTTTGATGGACGTTGGAATTGGGAATGAGACGACCATCATCATAGATGAGGAGAATTAGCATTCGTGTTCAATTTTACAGTAACAGTCCTTAGAATGTTCATTTGTTGATTAATACCAGGTACTTTATTAATTTTCTTTCCCAAATTAGATTTCTCTTTGGTACGGCCAACTAATCAGGTGCTTCCAGTTTCATATATGAATTGCTTTGGTTTTTGTTGTTCCTTTAATGGCCTTCACTGTGTTTTCTGAAAATCAAAGTTTCTTCAAGATGTCTTTTTGAAATTTTTCTTTATCAATTTTAATATGTAGGACCTGAAGGAAGCGAGTTGGAATTTAAGTTCTTACCATGTGCGCTAAGTGCAATGTGCTGTTGGTTTTGAGCCCTTCTGGTGGCTTGTCTTTCAAATGGAAAACTACTCTGCAGATGTGGATATTTGTGTCATGGGATTGTTTTATTGGAAGTTTGAGATCCAAAATTTGTATGCTCAGGAGCAAGTATGATTGGATCATTACCTGCCACTGCATTAGACGCATTTCTAACTGGACTTTTATTCGCGGTGAGACGAGATTTTGCCAACCTAACCTTTCCAAAGGTCATTGAACTTCTATGATTATTTATTAAATTAGAAGTTATTTCAGTTTCTCAATATTAATCAAAAGAATAAATTAAATGCATAAACTTTCAATTATTTTAAATGCAGTCTAAATATTACGTTTTGTTGAACACCATTCGATCGTAATCTTAATGTGGAGTGTCACATAAATTAATCTTAAAACTTTAACTGAATTGGAAAATAGACAACCCAAAGTAATAATCACCCACCAATTCTCCCTATGAAATATTGTTGGTAATAATAGCAGTCAGTCACTCCTATTTTCTAATTATGTTTTGGACGGACTTAAGTAAATTAACTGACCAAACAAAAATTTAGAAAGAAAAAAAGATGGATGAAGAAGTCAGGAAGGTACATAAGGAAAAACCACCTACAAACAAACTATGGAAACAACCATAAATTCTCTAATCCTGTGAAGTTTGATGTACTTGAATTTTGCTTAAAGTTTCCAAAACTCCCTTCTTCGAATATAGCGTATGTACAAAAAATCAAAGAAAGTTTCAAGGACATTAACATATTAAATTGGAATCGGGCAAAGAATGAAAATGCCTTTCAGAAGTTGGCGAGGGGAGTAGGGAAAGTTCATACTGGAGCACCGTGAGTATGGAGCCTATAATCAATTGAAGAAAATATCTGTTAGCGAATTGTTCCATTGGAAATATACTTTTGGTGCTGGCAAGACATGTAAAGTGCACTACTAGCCAATTCCAACTATTCTTGCTCCTCTAGTGGTAAATTTCTTCCTGAAAATTCACAAATCTTAATGCATTTAAAGGGACGTTTGCCTAGAAGGGATACAACTTCACCAACCGAAGAGAAGAAGTTTGTAATTTGAGGGAGTGTAATTTCAGTGTCTAAAAAATTATACCGGTCCGAATGGTACTAAAAATCTCCTTAATAATTTAAATTATGAATACAAAAATGATATTATGAGATTTCTGTTTGGATGACATCCATATCTATTTTCTTCCCTTTTATATGTGCGTTGTTCTACCTTTAGTTGTTGTTTACTCTACCTAGGTATAGATGTAAGCTAGTTTTAGATTTAATTTTCAATCTGCAAAACCCATTTCTTTTATTTAACTGATTAGTTGGTAATTTTAGGGTCTGTTAGATCCACCTTGCTTCTTTAAGGGATCAATCCCTATGTTGCTTGCCAACACAATAAGTACACTTACCTTAGCTATGGATAATATAGTAATACGGAAAGTTTTAGTTGTGGATTTTTTTTAACCTCCATATAAACTCCTTTTTCCTATGTAATAAACTATACACAAACAATGTATATATGGACCTATAAATGACTTGCTACTTGGAATCTTGTTGTGTTTTATGGCTACGTCTTAACAAAAATGTCTGAAAAGTATCAAGTCTTGATAGCTCGCTTCATATCAAGTTGTAATGCGATTAGTACGCCGTCGCACTTGAACTTGGGAGTGGAAAATTTTGAAGTTCCGATCCCCATCTTTCAGCCAGAACACCTTCGCTCGCTGCCGCCAGTGAACTTCTTCATGCTCAAGTAGCCAGTTATATTCAGCCCGCAAACGTGCTATTTCTCCATTATCACCAGGGGCATTACGGCCCAACAAGGCTTCCAATGCAGCCCCCATGGACTTCTTCTGGCGGAGTACGTCCCGATGAAGCCGACCACCTCATGCTGCCAAAGCCACACAGCAAGAGTTTTTTTTTCCCCATGGTAACCCGTAAGCCCGGTTCCCGCCACGCTTCCTTGACAACTGTCAATATAGCAGTCAAGAAGCCAAGAATTTTCAAAACGAAATCGCTTGTGATGCCATACATACGAAGAGAGCTCAAGAGCTATAATAATGGGCAAGTGATCCGAAACAGTAGTGTTAACTGCAAAAGAGAGACAGTCCGGGAAAAAGTGTAGGAAGTCACTAGTGGCTACAACACGGTCCAATCGTTCCCGCACCACTGTGTTGGAACCACTCCGACGTTCCCACGTAAACAGAGGACCCGTTGTCGGTATCTCAGATAGGTGAGCATCCTGTAAAGCACTTCTAAAGCCGAAGCAAAAAAAATTAGGATGGGCATCACCTCCTTGTTTCTCCAGGGGCGAGAGCAAGTCATTAAAATCGCCCACACATAGCCATTTGTCATTACTCTGAGAAGGCAAAAGACCTCTCAAAAGACGGAGAAAGTTCTAAGACTCTGTGCGTCGGTGTCGCTCAAGGAGGCCATAGAAACCAGTCAATCTCCAGCTACCCCCCGCCATTCCAGAAATAATAGTGTCAATAACATTATTGGAGTAAGACCTCACAGTCACAGTCACTCCCGCAATCCAAAAAAGAGCAAGACCACCCCCTCGGCCAAAACGGTCCACTCCAAAACATTAGCCGTATATTAAGCAATTTAAAAGGAGGCTCAACCTAAGCCAAGGCTCCAACTTTGAGACCTTATTAGGCCTACCATCCCAAGGCCCGACCACACCTCAAGCCAACTTTAACCACTGCCCAACCACGGCCAGGCCTAAAAACTCAAGCTCCAAATCCGAGACGCTAACAGACCCAAGCTCACTTTGAAGCCCGATTGGGCCAAGCTCGGGTCTACTGTCCAAAGCCTGATCAGGCCTCAAGCCATCATAAATTTAAACCCTAATTGTTTCTTGTTCTATAAATTTATTCAACCATGCAAACCATTATAAATTTGATAGGTATATCTAAAAAACTGAACCGGTTAAACATAAATGACAATAAAGACTACGGTTAGAATTATCACCTTAATACAAAACTAGGCAGCTAGATAAGTTCGTTCGCTCGGGAGGGAAGGTCAGGAACTTTGATATCTAAAACCAATACCCCTGCACAATAATGTACCTCAAAAAACTACGTGCTGTAAGACCTCAACATTTAGCACGGTTACAGACCATCCAAACAAATGAGATACAAATTAACTTATTTAACGCGGGGCTGTATACATTTGGGTTGAGTCATATTGGGGATACGTAGGCTGGGGGGACACAGTTTTCCCGTAACCAGCTGGTGCATTTCCAGGAGCTCCATAACCACCTGTTTGTTGGACAGATTGATCATAACTTGGTTGACTAGGCGTTTGAGAATAACCCTGTTGGGCACTTGGTGGTGGAACATATCCAGACCCTGGAACACTAGCATAACTGGAATCTTGATGTGTTTGATAGCCATAACCTGTGCTATTTGTAGTTGCCTGATCCGTATAACCTTGTTGTGCAGATGGGTATGACCCATAAGTTCCAGTTGGACCTTGCAAATAGCCAGCCGTCTGTTGTCCACTAGGTTGGCCAAAAGTTGGAACCGGTTGCCCAGCCTGCTGAGGATAGCCTGGGGCAGATGCAGCAGGAGTCTGACTGTACCCATCAGTAGCTGATGCAGAACCATACGCAGGATATGGCTGCTGCATGGATCCGCTTGATGCATATTGATGCTGCTGTTGTGATGCTACATTTGGACCAAATGATTGGCTCGGCAGTATTGGAGCTTGATAAGCATCCCCTGGCTGAGGAGCCCTTGGGTGACCATAAGATTGGTGGGTTGTCCCCTGTGATGGCATGCCAAATGATGGTTGTTTTCCATACTGTTGCTGCAACCCATAGCCTGGTTGACTCCCTACCTGAGGATAAATTGCCTGAGAACTTCCATGAGCATAAGGCGGCTGAGAGGATGCATAGTTTTCATAATTTTGTTCTTCATACCCTTGCCCATAGCTTTGCTGAGGAGGTCCTGCCTGTGAATATGGGGCTTGATGCCCATATTCTGGACCTTGTGTCTGTCCATAATTATAATTGGTATGAGACAAAGGCGGGCCGACAGCCTGGGCAAGAGAAGGGCCAGACACATGCCCCGGAATGGGAGATGAGATTGGACCAGAAACAGGGTGATCAGTTGCATGCCCTCCTTGGCCATAATAAGGATAGCCTCCACCCTGTACACTGGGAGGTCTATGTTCCCAACCAAAGTTGCCTCTTGGTGCCATCTGTTGTGGATGATAAGTACCATAAGCTGGGGGTGGGTATTGTGAACTTTGAGATGGATAGGCTCCTCTTTGCTGAAAATCATAAGGGGATGGCTGGGATGAATGAGGACCTCGTGGAGTCCAGTGAGATGGACCACTAAGTCCTCGAGGCCGGTAGGACTGCTGCTGATTAAAACCACCAGAGTGAGCTGATGGCCTGACAGTCTATCATAAGAAAATATAAAAGATCAACAAGTCAGCTGATTCAGACAAATTTAAATTAAATGAGAGAGAATGAGGTACATAGCATCAATGTAAAAGTTGCAACATCAAGAAACAGTATGCCCCCTCTTCTAGAAAAAGACTCCCACGTAATGACAATTATGTTCCCCACACAACTTTCACAGATCAAAACAGGTCAAATCAACGAAAGTTTTGATGAACATTGGGGGGAAAAAAGCTTCAATGTCAACATGTTATCATCACAAAACTTGTAGCAAAACATACAAAACAGAAAATCAAACAATATACAAGGCCATCAACACAAATGTAAATTTCCAACTTCCCTGAGTTGGAAGCAGTAAATATTCTTCTAATGCCTTTAACAGCTAATCAAGGACAATTCCCTCGTGTGTACTTCAGAAGGTCAGTTTTATTACTCAAGTTCATCAGCATAAGTTAGAATAAGTAACTAAGAAATCAATAGATGGGGAAAAGCACAGAAACACAAAGAATGTGAGGCATATGTTCATGAGAGCTTGTTTGATTCAAAAAATGGAAGTTCTAGAAAATGTATCTAAGAAGTCAATAGATAGGGAAAAGCAAAGAAACACAAAGAATGCAAGGCACATACTCTTGACAGCTTGTTTGATTCAAAGAATGGAAGTGCAAATTAACCACAAAGTCGAGGCACAGGAAAAAGCACATAGAATTTACAATCATACTTGTTAATGTTGGATATTATGCATGGAAGATGTGCAGTAATATGAGAACACACATAGTTAAGCGAGATGAGAGCAAATATTCAATTGCACTATCTGTCTCTCCCTACAAGTTGTATCAGACTTGTGCACTTAGCCACAAATGGGCAAGGATAACTTCAGAAGTTCAGAAAGATTGACACCGCCGTCTTCTGACCAGAATGAATCAAAACCATTCGGCTCCATAATTATAAAAAGTGGAATTCCCATGCAAGGATAAACTTAAGAAATTCAAAAGATTGGCCAAATCATCGTTTGATGAACATAAATGAATGTATCGACAGTACATGAGTACATGAAAATAAATGACGTGCCTTTCATATATGCTGCAAAAGGAAAGCTTATAGAATGAAGTACATGATTTCTCAGGAAGCCAGTCCCAAAAGAAATTCAGTCCACTGGTTTCCCAGCACTACCAGCAAGATTATAAGTGTAAAACATGGCACTTACACTGGTGGAACCATAAACCTAGTGGGTAGAAGCTTAGCACATACATAGAGTAGTTTGAAGTGCAGTATCTGCTGAGATATAATAGCTATGATAAAGCAACATATTGACATTAAAAAAAAACCTCTATTCAAGAATAGTTTTGTCAATAAGAGACAAACACTCCTAGATACCTTCATCAGTGAAAAATGGAACAGATACAGCTTATTTTCTAAAGATATGAATCATATCAAGATCTTGTATGCAGCATACCATATGTAAAATCATAGGACATGCCTAGCATTAATTATATCTAACAAATAAGGGCTTTACAGCAATAGTACTGCAGGTCAAAGCACACCATGTGCATGCATCAAATCCTTCAATTCTTTGACCACAACTAGGGTTGGAATTAACAAGCATCAGTCAAATAATCTTGATCTACAAGCACTTCACCTGACATTTTACTTTCTTCCAACAAATTTCTCATGCATAAAATGTGGGGTGCTAAAGAGCACTAAGGTCAATAGAGCAGTCTCACTGAATCATGACTTTTAACTTTGAAGACTCAAAGCAGTCTTACCAACTATTCACACCCTTCAATTGCGAGATTTAATGCCTGATACCTCTCTGCAGTGGATGAAAGTGAATGATGGTTGTCTATTGCTACACCAAGAAAGCAATGCTGACCCCATGGGAAAGGCAAAAGCCAAATCTGCATTTTTAAAGTCAACCAATTCGAATCGGCACCTTCAAGATATATAAATCATGGCAACCGACATCTTGGACTTTCAATATACAAGACTTTCCTAGCAGCACAGACAATCTTTGGAAAGGATCATTCATCAATGTCTCACACTCTTAGGTATCATGTAAGCATTCTCTCTTGGGGGAAAAAAAAAATCTCCTCCTTAAATGGACTAAAAGGCATCTCATACATGAAACACATAATTCATGGTTACAATACCGTGAGATACTCAGCTTAAACCATGAATCTGCAAAAGACTTGAACAGAACCAAGCGACATGAACTTGCCAACTGAGACCATGGATAATTCCTAGAACTATCAATTGGAAACAAAATTGCATGATACTAGAAGTAATTTAAGATAGAAGTTAAGAGAAAAGCTGAATAATCAATTCATATTTTTCAATGAATTAAACAGGAGTTATGGGATTTGCATGGACGGTTTTTCTCTACAAATGCAATACACCGTGTAAGAATAACTACTCAAGGCAGCCATCTCAGATATAGCAACTTAAATGATGAAATGATCAACATATCACCTACAGTCATAGCATATCCATACCATGACCAAAATATATCAACAAACCAACAAATTAAAATCGAGTGATTTACTCAGACATTAAACAAGTACAAATAATGGGCATCAATAGTTTTTCTTAATCTCAAACACCGTCACACATTTCACAGTAGACAACACACATTATACATGCCAAAACAAGTGCCATGTTACAAAACCTACACATGAATGCGGCAAAAATTAAGTGAAACAAATTCAGATGTATTATTCACAATGAAATAAGTACAAGATAAAATGGACATATATATAACTATTTGGTAAAGTTCGTTATGCAAAATACATCAACATAATGAACCAGATAATACAGATAACACTAATGCTATTGCAAATTAAAAGACCACAGATGAAAAAACAAAATGGTGGGGAAAAAGCCAGACCTGGTTCATCACATCCTTTATCATTTCTCTTGCAATTTCAATTTGTTTCTTATCGCCAGTCACTCGCACAGTTCTTTCCTTAGACCCGTCACCTTCTGGAAGATGTT
This sequence comes from Erythroxylum roigii, assembly GCA_027576455.1. Classification (NCBI taxonomy): domain Eukaryota; kingdom Viridiplantae; phylum Streptophyta; class Magnoliopsida; order Malpighiales; family Erythroxylaceae; genus Erythroxylum; species Erythroxylum roigii. Next base: position 17,208,617 of record JANZXV010000003.1, read on the forward strand.
GAGGTATAAGCTAAATCAAGACAATGAGATTCTCGACAGTCAGAGGATATATATTCTTTAGGAATCAAAATAACCTAAGTATTTTATCAGAAGATGAATATGTACATGAGAACAAGTACCTGAATGCGTGCCCCTGATTGAGCTTGGAGGTTTTTGATGGTCTCTCCACCTCTGCCGATAATTAAACCAACCTGGGCTCAAGAAAGCATATTTAATCACAGTTAGAAAATGAACTTAATTGGTGGATAATCAAAAAAGATATCAGATCAAGGGACCAAAAAAGCAGGTACCAACATAGACAAGAATCATAAAAAATATCAATAAACAAACCTTCTCATTTGGTACTTGCATCTCAAGTTGATCTGCCACTCCCATGGTCTCTGCCCTAGGAAGCCCCCTAGCAACAAGGGCTGGGGAACCACCAGCATCAGCCTGCATGAGGTGTCCACAAATGATTCAATGCAAAAGCAAGTCCAGTGGTTTAATTATATCACATTAAAATAATATGAAAAAGGAACAGAAATTACAAAATATCTAAGTCGTGAGTACAAAGATAATAGCATCAAGATTTAGGCATAGTTTCAGCTACCTCAGCTATGACCGCATTAATAAGTTTTTCAGCCTTGCTTATGCTACTTAAAGTCCCAATTAATTCAACTGGCCTCACTGCAGACCTTGGATCAGCATCAGCATCTCTTGTGATTTGAATTTTTGCCCCTGAATTGTATTGAAGATAACGAATAGTATCGCCACCCTTGCCAATAAGAACGCCAACCTGCCAACAGTATTTAAAGTATTTTAAACAATTTTTGTTAGACTTCAACGAGAAATGATAACATGTATAGCACGTCAAACCTAGTTTTCAAAGTGATACATTAAAGTACATACTCTCTTCAGCATACCTTATCATTGGGAACCTCCATTTTACGGGAAGTAGTGTGAGAATCAGAAATATGTTCCTCAGACCCCTGAAATGTTTTCTCAGATTCTCCTCCAGATGGCTTATGGGGTTCCTCTTCAAAGGATTTCTCAACATCATCTGCCTTCGAACCCTCAAAAGAAGCTTCATTGGTATCACCATCTACCGCAGTTGGGGCTTCTGTTTTACTCGTTAAATCCAAAGCTTCCTCCTTTCCTAAAGACGACAAGGGTCGAGCGTCATTGTCTGCTTGCTCGCTCTCTGCATGTGGTTCTTCTTTATCTGACTCCCCCACTTTGAAAAAAAAAAAACCATTTTCGTTAGCAGCTTGAATGTCAAACCAACAGCAACAAAAGAAACATTTTATATATACATATATAAGAAAAGTTGGCCTTCTGAGGACAAATTAATAAAATAAACAAAATGGGGAACCCTAATCACTTAAAATGGTGAGTGAAGAAGATACCTGAGTCATGGGGTTCATCATCATCGAGCCTTGGTCGCTTGGATTCTTGTGAATCGTCCTGTTCAACATCATCAATGCTGGAGTCGGGAATCTCGTTGGGACTCGGCTTTCGCTTGTGATCCCAAGGTAAGGTGACTGCCGTAGATGCCACAACAACTTGCTCCTCATTCTCCGCCATTTGAGTGTAAAGAGAAGTTTTCCAAAGATAAGTTGGATCGATTCCTCAAGAAAGAGAGATTTTGTTTGAGATGGTTAAACAGTGAGAACGATGATGCGATGAACAAGTATGGTCGGTTTGAGCCGTCTGTATATATTGCTGACTTAAATAAACATGGGCTAGGGTTTTGGTTGATTGATGGGCTTCGCATTTAATTGGGCGGGCATCAATTCCTCTGGGCACTAGATAGTACGAGCAAGTCTTGGATTCAAGAAATTTTAATTTTATAACTTAGTAGAGTAATTATTTCTATTTTAACTTCTTATATAATATTCATTAGTAAATTTTAATCATATTTTATTAATCTCTAATGCTAAATAAGTAATTTATTTTTAAAATATTAATTACTTATTAATATGTGTTTTAATTTTTAAATCAATGGTATTATTTATAATTGAATATTGAACTTTATTCATGAATAATTATTTCTAGAATTTTTGAATTTAGTTATTTAAGATATTTTAAATTTAAAAAAATATCTAATAATTATTTTTGAAAATATAAATTCTAAAAATTTTAAATTATATTCATTAAATAATGACAATTTTGAAAATATTTTACTTTTTCAAAATAATTTTAATTTCAAAATTTATATCAATTATAAAACTAAAATAAAATGAATCACTAAAATATATTAATCATAATTAGAACTAGTAGTTAATATTTAGTAATTATATTGTATTTATTTACTTAATAATAAAAATAAAAAACAAACTAAAACTACTTTTT
>JANZXV010000003.1:17216271-17233035 GCA_027576455.1 Erythroxylum roigii
TGAAGTTCCGGCAATGTCTGGAATCGGTCGGTCTGTGCGTTCCTCTATCACAATGAACACATATCCAAATTACTATTAGATATAGGTACAAATTTACTACTGTTTATTGCATATGTATAATGCATGTTCATGACAAATTTCCGGGATTCATCAAGAACGTACTCTATAGATTCGGATGTAGTATTCAATCGAAAAATGTCCAAATTAAAATAATTTAATATAGTCTAACGACTAGTTAATAACGGCTACATAACGGTCAAAAAAACGGCTAGATAATAACGGTCAAAAACGGCGATAATAACGGCTATAAACGGTCAAAAACGGCTAGGTATGTTCTATAAATAGAGACCACTCCCACATCATATACTTCATCCCTACACATTCTTTCTTTCTTACCTCACAATTTCTTCTAGACGAAAACCACATCTCAAAATGTTGTCTGTTATCGCATGTTTTTGTGTACTTATCTTTCTGTATCTTTGTTTGATTCTTAGTGTTAGTGTAGAGCCAAAAGAAGCTCACACTGTTTTTCTCTTCTTAGTAGTTCCTATGATCCTTATGTTACTTATTGGCATAGCATTTGAGAATTAATGTTATCTCTATGTGAATAAATGTATTGAGTATTTCTCTCTATTGCACTATTCACAAATACGTATACTACTGTTCACCAATACGTACGGATACTGTAGCGTAGTTACTGTTTGACTCGGTACTATTCAATACTGTTAGCCCAGTACTGTTGACCCAGTACTTTGCTGACACTGTTGACCCAATACTGTTGACCCAGTACTGTTGACCTAGTACTGTGCCGATACTGTTGGCCCGATACTATTATCGACATTGTTGGCCCGGTACTGTGTTGACCCGACACTATTCTAGGTACTGTTCATCGTCTCCTACCTTACGAAAATTCACTGTTCATTGCAATTTTTTTCTTTCTTTTCTTTTTCCTCTCATTTTCTTTAGCAATATCACTTAAAACCTAACCTATACAGGATTTCTAACCTATCAGAATCATCAGAAACATCCTAATCTTGAAACATTCGAAATCTAACAATTTCTTCCTCCTCTCTCTCCGAAACCTTCACCGTATGCATCATACTATCAACATAAACATAAAACAGTATGGACTTACCCGTGTAGCTATTATCACCAGGTTGATACTCGCAGAACCATAAAAACCGAGAGAAAAATCTTCAGATCCTCTGATTTGATAAACTTATTGATTGATATTATTGCGTACACGATATACATATACAAGTTGTCCAATTATTGTAGGTAATAGTAGTTTTATTATTATTTTATTAATCTATTATTTATTTAATCATCAATTACACGGTTATGAATTCTTCTATCAAATAAATACCCAGAAATTTCAGACAACTTCCAAAATTCACCAAAAATTCCGTTATAAAATAATAACAGTCAAATAATTGTTCAAAACTACTAAATACGTCACCAATAATTTCTAAAAATCATTGAAGTATCCAAAAATTACTAAAAATATATTAAGATTATCCGAATCAGTCCGAAGTTTCTTTAAACCAATGTACCCGGAAAGTGCCATGAATGCATGGCAAAATATTAATAGCCGTCATCATCTAACCCCTACTGTGGGGCGTTACATGGGTTGTATTGTTTGTGGATGGAACAACGTTTCGATTTTTATTTTATCTTAGTTTGCTTTACCTTAACATTAACTTGATTTTCTTACACTACTGTAGCTTAAACGATGTTGTCAACTTTTCTATTTTTTGGATTTTATCTATTTAGTGGACTTTGATTATTTTAGAGTAACTTCAGAGTTCTTCAGAAAAGACACATAATTTTAGTATGCTTGAAATTTATCCTTTATAGGATCAACTTAATTTTTTGAGTCCTTAAAGAGCGCAGCTAATGATGACAATGTTGACTTGCTAATTACTACCTTTATTTGATAATGTTGATAATGATATTATATGCATTTATGGAATGTAATTTGATAATGTTGAGTAATTTTGTTAGAGACCTTAGGATTGATTATTAGTAGACTCAAGTTTAACTACTAGCATACCATATTGATAGGTAATTTTCAATTTTTAAATTAAAACCTCTTATTCTGCAAGTATACAGATCGGAAATCTCAATATAGACAAATATCGTCTCGCAGGAATTGGTTAGTCGCCGAAATGATTCAAATTTCGTTTTGTTTAGGAAACTCAAATAATTACATTTGAAAGATCCAAAAATATAAAAATTAAGAGTCATACATATACACATTAGGGTTGTCACAAAAGTAAGAACACAAATTTAAAAAATGGTGAATCAAAGTATCAATTTAACAACTTAGGATTGTCACTACCTAACTATGTATTCTCTCACGTTAGCAATGTTCATTATGTTTAGTTCAAAATTTCTTAACGTCCTGATTCTTTTAGTTTCCTAATGTCCTGATTCTTTCGATCTCATTACTTGAACCAAATAAGCCCTGTTTAATGAAGTATATGAATTATGCAAGCTTTCACTTCCCATTTTTCACTTAACCATTAAAAGGATATAAACATATTTTTGAACAACCACTTTTTCATTTAAGATCTCTCTCTAAATGGCAAGGAAACTTGATATATGGAGTATTCTTGGTGTAAGTTCACTCACTTGGTACTTACTAACATATTTCTTAACTCCATATCTCTATGTGAGCTAAGTATGGAGAGCCATATACCATAAACATCAAACACATCCATAACATTGAATAAAGTGAGGTACTACGTAGTTTAGACAATAACAACCCAAATAACTACTTAGAAATCCATTGAAATATCATCCAACATGTTCATAACATATCAATACATCCTTCTCAATCAACAAAATACAACAAAGAAGCAAGAAAAGAGAAGAAGTAAGGCTTACATGTTAAAGAGCAAAGTTGGAATTGTATGGTGGTAGCTTTTGTCTCCTCGAAATCCTTTGATTCCACCTTGAATTCTCTTGGTTTTTCTCTAAAAAATGCATTTTTTTTCTCCCTTGGATGTCTTGCACGACCTCCTCCTTTCTAGGGTTTAAAATTAAGTTTTTATACCCCATTTAATGTTTAAAATGACGTAGGAAGGAGGAAATTGCCAATTGGATTTTTCCAAAAAAAACTCTATTTTCTGTCTTGACTTCAATCTGTGATGTCTTATTGATTTCTTATCCAAATTGGGCCGTTTTCATACCACTTTGAAACTGAATTTCTCCTTTCTTTTGGATAAAAAAAATCCAATAAGAATTGTATCTTGAGAAAGCTTAACGTTGGTGATGGGTCAGCCTAGGAAAATTCCAGCTTTCCTTTGGGTCAGATGACTTGCTTTCTCTTTGGTTCTTCCATCCTTCCATCCCTCAAAACCACCTTCAAACCAATTGATTAACAAAACATTAATCACTTAATCATGCCCAAAACATATGAAATTAATACCAACATAATGTAAGAAAAAGACGCACAACAATGCCATGCAAAATTCATGCAAAACCTAATCTTAAAGACCTAATTCACACACATTCAAGCATATTCACATACATTTAGACATAATCATGCAATTATATGAAACTAAGACAAAACATAAGCTAAACAAGTTATCAACATTCAATTTATCACAATTAACCAACAAATTATCCTAAGAAAAGTATGTACAAATGCCACTTATTAACTACCCCACACTTAAACTTTTGCTTGTCCTCAAACAAAATCAAACACAAAAATAGTGTCATCATCATCATTATCACACCTCGTCTGAAATCCCGCAATAAAGCAGGGTCTGGAGAGGTCTGATAGTACGCAGCCTTATCCTACATAGTAGAGAAGCTATTTCCCGTAGACCCACAATGCAAATGTGACAGGAAAAAATGATGCAGATTAAAAAGTAAATAAGTAAAACTAACATGCGAAATAATTATGTAAATAAAATTATAATAAATACATTAAAAATAAAAAATATATATATATAATGAAGAGATATACCGAATGATGGCCAGTCTTACATGCCTCTTAGTCAATCCTAAAAAAAGAACTACCTGTTTACATACCTCGTCGAAGAAGAGGGCATAACCTTCGTAAGAAAAAAGGGCGAGAGGATTGGCAGAGATCCTGTGCTCCTTCATCTTGTACAGAAACTAAGGACAGAGACTTGGGGTTGGAAAAGAAGACCAAGCCAAAGACTGAAGAGATATTCAGAACCATAAATGGGAAACAACATCATTATTTATCTTTATAGTATGCCAAAACAATAGGATGACTCTTTGGAAGACAATCAATCATGACATTTCTCAAATGATAATAAAAATACCAAAAACTCCAGATAGAAGTAAAATAAATGCAAATAATGCTAATACTACTAATACTCAAAAGTGCTAATTATATGAATAATAAATCTAATACATATACGAGAAGACAGTAACATAAAATAGTACTAAAATAAAACGAAGGATAGTAAAAAAATTAGTGAACTACTAACGGAGGACTTGTAATGGAAAAGGTGAGTGTAACTAACAGTAAAAAATAGGAAAAGACTGATGCACAATCTCCAGTTGTAAAAGAAAAACGTGCAGGAAGAAGGTGTGCGGCACAGTTGGTGGTATTGGAATCGCCGAAATTTGTAAGTTCCCAAAGTAACAATAGAGTATAATAAATGCCTGACTAAATGACAAAAACAATATGCAAGACACCCAATCTTTCTTCCTCTCCCTCTCTCCCACCGTCTATAGTCTACACGCACACTCTGCAACTTTCTAAGTGCAGAACTCCAAAACTACAAGACATAACTTGCTATGCAATCCTAGCCTTCAAGCAATAAAAACAACTACCGTGGCAAACTGTCTAACTTAAACTTGCTAACTCTCAACCAATGAATAACTAACTAACAATTAGGGAAGAAACTACATTAGGTAAGAGCAACATTGAATAAACAAGCCCGTTAAAAATAGGGAAGAAGAAGCAAACCTCCTAACCCCACATTGCGTAGCAAAAGAATGGAAAAGCACAACTGCAACCAATTCAGAACCATGAATGCAGAGAAAAAATGTCAGACTACATAAGGAAAAAAAAAAAGACTCCTCCTGCCCAAAAACCTCGAAGCTCATGACATACAGAAATGGGGAGCTGTAATTCAGTAACTCAAGAAGGATACTAGTTGAAAAGCATATTATTGCTAAGCACCTCTAAGACATAAAAACATACACGCATACAGTGTCAAAATTGATGGCTACTGACTCGAAACGTTATGCAATCAACTTAATCGTAAACAATAGTTATATCACAAGTTCAATGTATTGACTTATTTCGTTATGCCTAACTACTTTAATATAAACATACACATCGATCAAGATGTAAACAACTCAATTTTAAATCTATGTCACTTATAGACGTGTATTTACAATTATCGATCATTTAAATGGTTAATTATCCAAGTTATCCTTTTATGAAAATTTTTAGCTAATTTATCAGATCAATAGGGTTTTTATTACACACACTCACTTTTCTCATTTTTATAATATTGACTTAGTCTTTTGACACGATGAAAAGCATTGGTGATGAATGTCCCCAGTTACTCAACTAGGCCACGTTTTTTATTTATTAAGCTGGCTTAGATGCAACGTCATTCTAGCGTTTTGACGTGAAGACAAACATTTACGAATGCCCCCGGTTACTTAACTAGATCATAGCTCACAATCAGCTACTAGCTATATGCTTAACCATTTTTGGGTCAGTGGAATAGTTATTAACATACACTCTTTTCTTTTCTTTTCTTTTTTCGTTTCTTTTAGCTTATTATTTTCATGAAAGGGAAACTGAGATTGTCTACCAGTTTAATGACTTCTAACGGTAACTACATGTGAATTAGCAACATTAAGTGTAAAACCAAGTGTCCTATCCTAATCAACACACATGTTTATGTTAAAGCTACTTATAATCTAACTTCCTAAGTTAACACACATCACCAGTTCAACAACATTGTTCAAATTAAGCTAATTCACATAAAATTCCAGCCACTAAACATCCACGCAGTCACACAATTTCACACAAAAATTGAAAACAAATTGACACGTTAATACAAAAACATGAAAAATCATGCAAAACATGCAAAAAAATGCATACCACTCCCCCACACTTGAACAACACATTGTCCTCAATGTGTAAAAGTGATACACAATAAACAACAACCACACATAATATATCAAACAATCATAAATGAATAAATAAATAAAGAGGCATGAGAAAGCTTGTTAGTATCAGTGTCAAGGATCGTGTTGGTGATGGCTCACACATTCCTCATAGCTCACACTTTACTTCTTCTTTTCCTGTATCAAAGAAAACAAAAATAACATAAATAAAATATAAACACAAACATCCAACAAACATAAACAAAAACAACCCATGCTAGTTTTTAAAGTTGCTAGAAAAACTTTGATCACTCTCTAGTCATGGGTGGGGTTCGAGTAATATTCTTTCTCACTTGGTGGGCACTTGTCCTCCATAGTAGGGCTTGCAACAGTGGCCATTCACCCTGAGAGTTTCTCCATGCTCGTTTTACAACTCCAGAACTCCAAATGGGAATGCATTAATTACTGTGAAAGGTTTGCTCTATTCGAGTGGTAGCAATATCAAAATAGAGAGATAGTTTTCCAAAAAAAATTAAGTATACACATAGTGTACATTGAATAATTCCTATATGAAGTTGTTGATATTGAAAGGGAATCCTTTATTGTAGCTTCACAATTAACTTATGAGCAAAGAAATGTGAAAAAGGCTTTATCCAATTTTGCTAAGGATGAATGATTTATAGTAATAGAAAAAGGAATGAAATTTAACAAGCTTAATCTAAGTATGATGAATGGTTAACCTTCCTCAAGGATGTAAAACCTTTAAGACAAATGAGTTCTCAAATGTTAAATAAAAGATTGATGGCATCTTTGAAAGATACAAAGCATGTCCAATGGCAAAAGAATACACACAACAGAAGAGATTTGTTATAATAAAACATTCTCACATGTTGTGAGGTTTATATTAGTTCAATTAATTCTAGCTTTATTAATCAAATGGATCTTCAAATACATTAGATGGATGTCAATAATGCATGTTTAAATTAAGATTAAATAAAGGAATCTATATCCCCTAGGTTTGTTTTAGAAAGGCCAAGAGCGATACATGTTTAGATCGTTAAAGTCAATCTATGTTCTTAAGCAGTCTTGAATTTAGTGGTATATTATCATATTGTAATCATGTCATATAATTTTAATATTATTAACAAAGCCCACTAAGTATATGTTAAAATATATAATGATAAAAGTGTATTTTATCATTTTACATGGATAATATTTTGATAGTTGGTGATAGTAGTTAGTTTGTCAAGCAATTAAATAAATTAGCTATCAAACGCGTTTAAGATGAAGAACATAGGTAAGGTTATATACCTTTTAGGGATAAGATTGCCAATTATCTTTAAAGAACGTCATTGTCACATTTACAAGTTACATATATATCAAGCAAATACTTAAAAACTTCTATATACTAGATGGAAACTGCTTTATTATGGTCATTACTAAAGGTAAGTGCCTAAGCAATAGATAGTATCCACAGATGTTATAAAAAGGAAGAGAAAAATACGGTTTCTTATTTTTTTGCAATTAGTAATCACATTTACAATATGTTATATATAAATAAGTATATTGAAAGGCAGTATTAGGGAGCTCAAGGATAAATATTAAACCAAACAGATACACATCAAGTATAATGATGTGAATGAAATATTACTACAAAGAGGGATGAATATGCCATGTGACTATTCATAATACTTGTTATTAATGATAATAGTTTATTTGTCGTTGATTATTTGATGCAATATATGTTTAATCAAGTATTAAATGGAATTTTTCTAGAATGAATTTTAAACAATAATTAAGTTACAAAAATACTAGAACGCTTAATTTTGAATTGAAATTTCAATTCTAGAATGAATGTGAGAGTAAGTATTAAACATTGGCATCTAGATACAAGAAGTTTGTTGAACAGATACGAGATATCTTCCCACAGATAATCGCCTCCATTACTTTGTAAGAATGAAGGTGAGACAAGTTTTAAGTAGTTTTATTAAGGTGACAAACAAGAGCTTAAGGCTGAAAATACTAATGTCATTATGAAGTATATTAAAAGGTATAAGAAGTTATTAGTAATGACATGACCTATAGAAATGGTGTATTCACCCAATATTTTATAATATTTTATATATGAGTTCTAAAAAGTTAATTTTTTTTTTGGTCAAAAATAAAAAGTTAATTGAATAAATAAAAAAGTGAACTTGAGTTAGGCATTAAAGATGTATGACATATCCTCTCTACAATATTTAAGAAAGACATATGTTTTGATGAAATAGAGTTAATGCTGTAACATATGAATTATAATATGTGTTCATTTCTAACCAATAAGTATATTATAAGTCAAATTCTCAACATATATTGTTTGAGGATCTTTTGAGGCTATGTGAACCTCAAATTAAAATACTCTTTTTTTCACTCCACTTTAGTTCTAGAGAATTGAGTTAATGGTTGCTACTTAGAATGTTACTAGAAAATCATGAATAATTTGATAAAATGGGATATTCTATAAAATCAAATTAATTTGACTCAAAGGATCGAAGAACGAGAAAGATAATTATAAATTTAAGTTTGCATCAAGATGTATTCAAAAGGGTCCACCTTCTATATGGAAGGCAATATGGATAAGCATTTATATAATGAGAATAAGATGGTGATGATTGATGTAGTAAATGATTTAGAGCATAGCATTATAAATCTAATTAAGGATTGATTCATTAACCGAGAAGCCATATATTCCTAACATGTGTATTTCAATGGGTTCTCATCACATACTAGTCGTAGGGGTCATTAGATAAGTATTAGATACACCAATGGTGAAATTAAATGTTAGTGATTGCTTCAACAATCTAAATAGTTGAAGCAAATCTAATAATCTTCTAATATAAAAAAGGGTTTGTTCCTTTTGGTTAAAAAAGATAATAAGATAAGGATAAAAAAAGAGGAAAAGAGTAAAAAATTATGATAAGATAATATCAAGTATCCAAAGATTTAAAAAATTAAATAATGGCTGAAAATTTCTATTTTGAAAAAAAATCTTTAATCAGTAAACAAGAAAGAAAAATGTCTATTTTTTTAAAATATTAGCAATACAAATATTTCTCGATCCTACTTTATTATTTACATTTAAATTCAATAATATTGAATATTCCTCCGCCCGAGACATTTACGAATTCTCTTTGTTTGATGGCTATTTTCCTCCATATCTTTCTTCTTTTTTTGGTTTTTTTCCTTTCGCCCTCCTTTATGATTCCACAATCACAACCTTCAATAGAAAAACCAAGTTAAGAAACATGTCAACAATATTAAGAAAATAAGATTGGAAAAGTTTAGAGAACATCAAAGAAATCAAAGTACAAAATCACTGAAAAGATAGCACAATGAATATAAGGAGACTCTCTCACTATGCAGAAGTCTCTATTTGAGCACTAACAACTTAAATCTCTCGACCCCCGTGATGTCTCCAGCATAAAAGAAATGCAAAGCATTGATTGAGAATTGTAGGTGACGTAACGAGATTTAGAAACATTACAGAATATAGTGTTCCAAAACCATGAGCCATATATTACCTCACTGAGTATTGATTTATTAAAGAAAAGTTGTGAGAGAACTTGAGAGAAGAAAGAGGTGAAAATATCCCACAAAGAGGGAGTTGGAGTGTAATGAACAAAAGAAACCTCCCCTTAAAAATATCCGAGGGGAATTGGATTTTTTTCTTTTTCTCAGTGTATCTTTATATATCTTCATGTCCTTCCTTTTTAGCTAGTAGTTGGTTATCTTTTTCTTACTCCATGGATTTCACTCTCTAGTTTGCTGTTAATGATTCTAATAATGTTATAAATATCGTACTGATACTGGTATCATATTTGACTCTGGTACGATATTGTATTAGTATTGGTCAATATCAGGTATCATTTATGATAATTTTTAAATTTATGAAATAGTCCCTAAATTTTTTAAAAATTGCAGAATAGTGCTTAAATATATTGTACTGTATACTTTATAATTTTACATTAACCTTGTCTTCAAAAATCATAATAATAGAAATTTAAAATAACAATTTATTTATTTTTATTAACATTATTTTTCACATATAAATAACAATCACAATTAATATAAAAAATTATTCAATCATTATACTAATATAAAATTAAGAAAAATGAAAAGTATTTAAAATATTAAAATTTCATCATATAATAAATAATAATTATATTAAAAACATCAAATAAAAATAATAATAAATATTCATTATTCTCTAACGATTACGATTTACAACAAGAGTTCTTGTTGAAGAATCAATTATATTTGAAACCTAAAACAAAAATATTTACAATTATATTATATATGTAGAATTTAAAATATACATGAAATATAAGTGAAAATAAAAGAAAATGAGAAATAAAAACATGAAACTTCATTCAATCAGATACCCGTTATAATTTCATTGACCTCAATTCTCATTTGGTATAGAATCCTCATTATTAAGAGGAGTCTCATCATCACCATCATTCGAACTCATTGAACCAAATGACATGTCAATACTTTCCCATTCAAGATTAGCTTCCAAGTCACTCTCATCTATCAAACCTGGTTCCTCAGAAACCCAATATGCCAAAAGATTGATATTATCAATGCAAATTGGATTTATTGAACTATTTGTTCTATTAAAAGTCCTAATAAACAATAAAATTAAATTATTAAAAATTATAAGAAGATATATCTAACTTAATAATCATAATAACATTAATAGGCCCCTCTCTTGAAACGACTAGGCGGCCTGCTTGATATCCCAAGGTGACCCTCCAATTGATATTTGATCTAGTTGAAAAGTTCTCATGGAGCTAAGCCTATTGCTTTTTTTGTTAAGAAAAGCCTTAACTCAACATTAATAAATATAAATAGTGGAGTTTTTTATTTAATCTTTTTATTAAAAATTTCAGCAACATAACAATTGCATTTTGATATTTCCAAAATTTCCAAAGTCCTTGTAAAAGTTCTAAACACTTTATATTCACACCAATTTCTCCATTACAAATTTTGGACTTTGAGTTCTCTCACAAACAACCTCAAATAATCTAATCAATTAATTTTAAAAAGCTAAAATATATTCATGCATTTAATTTAAAAACATTTACATATATGCATTCTTTATACAAAATTACATTCAAAACATATTCATAGATATACAATAGTTCCTAAAAAGTATTTACAAGGCAAAAATGTCTGCAAAGCAACACGTGACGAAGTTGACTACTCATGGGGTGAAGTCCCTACTGTTGAAGCCCCTGAGCGTGCATCTAGGAGGTTTTATTTTAAAAACATAAAGTAGAGTATAAGTTAAATAAGCTCAATGAGTGTTAGATTTTGTATTCAAATCATTTTTAACAATTTAAACTTCCCTAAAACAAATTCATTTTATTTTGTAAACACAATTTCAATTTTTCTGAAACACTATTTCGAAATTAAAATCATAATATAAAAGTTTCTATTTTCCTTTTTCCTTTTTCCTTTAATAATAAACAGTGGTGGCAGTAAGTTTTTTGAAAACTTTTATACTGAAAATAAGTCAACCACTATAATTGGTACCATATTGTGCCCTAGATATAAAGTCACGGAGCTGGTTTTGCATCGCTTACTCATGATCGATTAACTACTAGTTGTAGAGTTAGTTCTACATCGCTTACCTACAATAGGTTAACAATTATAAACCGGTAGTTACAGAGTTGGTTTTCTATCGCTTACTCATAACAATTTTTGGCTACCACTATATACACCTAATACGTGCAGAAGGAGACTCACTAGACTACCGATAGACATAATAACACCCCCTGCTAGTAACTGACAGCCCCCAGACCCTGCCATGCACATTTTAGGGTACTCTGTTCTGTAAATTTGTAACACCATGAAGGCATACCATAGGCTAAAAATTCATTTCCTTTTTATCACCAAATAACATAATTTCAATGACGATACTAATAAAATTCATAATCATACAATTTAATGCATAATTTAAAATAATGTCATCAATTATTCTGCAAAGAATTTATTCATATAGAACAATTCAAATACACTCACTGTTTTGTAAATTCATCACCAAGTACACTCACGTGTTCTGTGCCTCTCCTTTACCTACATAAATCACATTTTGCTTGTTGGACCCCACACTCCACCCGTAGGTGTTTGGGGGTGATACCCTCGGCGTGTGTTTGCGGGTGATACCGCGGCATCCAACACAAATCGGTATTGTCCTCTTTGGTCAAGGGTGAGGCCACGCCTCAAACCCAAGACCTCAAGGTTTTGTTGTTATCTAGCAACACGCCTCTCACCATTGAGCCAATTGTGGGGTCCAACATGTGCACTGCATATGCATTAAAGGAGTGATTAAATTGTATTAAATGAGAAGTGCAAAATGTGTAAGATTGTGAATATTGTGTTATGTGATTGGGTGAGCCATCGATAATGGTCACTCACTGAGTTCGCAAAACTCACCCAAAATTTGCAACTATTTTTCAGGACTCAGAAGAATACCCCGTAGGCAACGGGAGTATACCTACTGCTTGTGAGTGAAGGAAGAGGTTGGGATCAGTTGCGTCTGCATTCTGTATTTTATTGTTTATGTAAATTGTATTCCACAATTTTCTGTAAAATAGTGCTTGTATTTATAGTGGGCCTCAATGGGCTATTGAAACTCTAATGAGTGTAATGGGTTGACTGAAAATGTTTATGAATGAAAGTGGACCCAAATGGGTTATTGGTTTCTAAGCATATGATTGAGTGCTCTAGCATGCCACCCTCGTGGGGCACGGACTCGGATATCACCATCGATGTCGGGTTCGAGTCTTGTGGGAGTGGGGTGTTACACGGAGAAAGTTAGAAATGCGCCTAAGCTGGTATTTTATGTATGAACATGATTAAGGAAAGGATTATGAATCAAATGAAACAAGTGAATGCACTCAAAACGATAGTTCAATTATTATGAAATGATGTAGCATTAGAAGAGGTACATTATGGAAAATTAGAGTAGAATTGACGTTAATAAGTGTGTTAATGTGAGGAAAAAAAGTGTAGGGCATGGTAGTGGCCCACAACAAATAGGTTTATGCCACGATTGTGTTGAGATACCCTAATTGTAGGTAGGAACAAAGATAGAAGTGTTGTCTGGAATCAATTTGCATTCAAGGATCATTAGCAAATGTTATTAATTGGTTAATTGATGGGGGCATATGCCAAGGTACTGGAGTAAATGAATTTGCGTGAGCCTTATTAGAAGGATGTTTTGATCATAAAAGTTATGATGTTAATTGATCTTATTAAGATATTATGAAATATTGAAATTGATTTTTTTCTTGAGTTACTAAGAATAATTGATAGATAATCATGGGAAATAGCTGATTGATAATGATTTTATGAACAATATCAAAGATAGTACCGAGAAATCGCTAAGATAGGGTCAGTAAACCAGATGATTCAATTTAAGAATGACCAATGAAGGACAAATTGGAAATGAATAAATAATGAGTTAAAAGTGAATATTGGCTTTACATCCCTAGTGAAGATTCAAGCATAAGAGTAAGAAAATGCTACTGAGAGTGTATGCATGTTGGTGATGCAGAGTACCAACTATGTAAGTGGATTTGTGAATTCAAGGGGACACCCTGCTAATGTAAGGGGAACTTAGGTCTATAGTATAGTCTGTATAAATATGTTTGGGAAATACACAATATATGATGAATGTTTTACCAACACAGGAAGTTATGTTTGCAAATAAAGTGAAATGTGTGGAGAAACTGGTATGAATGAGCAGACATTAGAATAAGTCAATGTGAAATCAAAGGAAATTGAATGAAATGAGGAAATCAGTCGAGAAAGGGAGTTAATTGGGAAATTGAGAATAACGTGTGATAATACTACTGCACTGAGAAATTAATCACTGAAAGAATTATTCAAACGAATTATGGGCATAAAGAGTCTTAGCTATATTTGTTGGAGTTAACAATGTTCCCGACAGTATTATGTTATTGGAGGTTCAAATGATCCAAACAAAATTGTATCAATTAGTGACTGTGAGCATAGATGGTATTGTGCAAGTTTTTGAAAAAGTGAGATGAAATTTCAAATATTTGAAGAAAAATATGTAAGTCGGATCAGTGATGAATGTAAAAAGAATTTTTGAGGAATTTATAACCCCAGTGTTAATTGTACCGCTTCGATTTGGAGATTTTTCCGTATATAACGAAGTTTCCCATTAAAGAGTGAGAAGCAATCTGTTGCAATAGTATCAAGTGATTTTGTGTACCTAGGGACAATTATAGCCTCATGAGCTGAATTCGGATACTTGATTTGAAATTTGCTGCAATAGTAACTGGTTTGAAAGCTTGGAGACACTATATGTACAAAAACATTTTGGATATATATGAATATGCATATTAGCAAAGATTGAGGTAATTAGTGAGTTTGAAAGGATTGAAAGGGGATTGTGCAATTGAGTATTTTCCCAAACAAGCTAGTGTTGTAAATTGATGCATGGAAGAGAAAATTCAATAGTAGAGTATCACAAAGTTGGATGTTAAGATTATCAAATCTAGTGGATTAATGAGTTTAGAAGGTCGAGTTAAAAAAGGGGCAAAAAGAAAGTATGACTAGCCATCGACATTTAAACTCAGTTTTGTATAAGCGAATTGGCAAAGCTTAAATTGTAGATGTAGAAATTGTGAACCTTATCGAGGAAATGAAAATGGATCCAACTTTTGAGTACATGATATTTATGACTGGATTAAGAAGTATGAGTGATACCTGATAAAGATATTGTTAGAAAACATACAGAGACAATCGAAGCTATATGTCCCAAATCGGAATGCATCGAAAGAACAATTGATGGCTAAGAATGTAGCACTGAGTGATTTTGCGTTTGATTACCAATAGTCATGATTAATGGAGACAGGTGTAAAGCTTTTATTTTGGAAGATTATAAGAATATGAGATTATTGTTTAGTTCAAATTGACTACAGGCATATCAAACGTGATATTGGCAATACCATTACAATAGTGTCTAAGGGGTCATATGACAAAAAGAGAGTTATTCGCCCCTACATTGAAATGAAGAGGGTATAAAATTGGTTGAAAGCTAGAATTGTTTTGAGATAATATTGATGAGCGAAATGAACCTTTAATAGGGGTTAAGGGATTCAAGATAATGATAGATGAGTTAAATGGATTAACATTGAGGCTATGGAATATCGTGGGAAAAATCTGAAAGTTAAGTGTATTAACACCGATCAGAAGTGAAACAAATGACTTGTCTTTGAGAGTATCACCTTTGCCAAGGTGCAATTGGATGGAGATACAGAAGTAAATAGGGGAGAATTAAGTTTGACATAAATTGGTCTATATGAAATTATGGTGAGAATAGGATCATGAAATTATGAGTCAATATAACTCATCAAAGATGTTTTGGATTCTCATAGTGTTACACGGATATGGTTAGGAAATATTGTTATGATCCGATTGGTGTGGTATTGAAATTGGAAGTGAAATTTTGAGTAATCTGGAACTCATTAAGGAAATAATTAAGTGTCATAGTTAAACCAGGGATAATCTATCAACTGTGGTCTTTTCAAAAGAAAGTACTCGAATGGTGAAGTGATAGAGTAAACGGAGGAGTACATGTAATAATACCCCTACCTTATTGCTTAATCAGATATTAATTTTGAGGACGAAATGTCTTTAAGGAGGGAAGAATTGTAATATCCCAGTTCCATACAAAGGGTTAGAACCCTAGAAATTTGGTACATGTGAGATCAATCAGAGAAATTGGGATAACTGTTGGGCCCCGATTCGCATTAAGCATGTTTACTTATTCTGAGGTTTAGTTTCCTTTTGTTCCTTTTAATTAGATTAAATTGGGGTTTTAGTACTTAGTTTATAGAATTAAGGGACGGGATTAGTTAGAATTAGAATTTTGGATAAGTTGTTAGAGTTAAATAAAATAGGAGGGTGTTAGGGAAAATTAGGAAGTTTATATATGGTTTTAAGGCTTAAGGTAAATAAAGTGGGCTTTTAGCCCTTTTAATTGTCATTTAAATGAAGAAGAAAGGAAATAATTGTTGGGTTGCCGTGAATGAAGAGGAAGCAACTTAATCTACCTAAGTCTTTTAATAGACTTACGAAAATTAAGGGAAAAAGAAGAAAAGAATGAAGACTTGTCATTGGATGAGAGGAAGCCAACGAAAATTGCTTGGATAAAGAGAGGTATGATACTACAACGTTTTTAGCTTAGGTTTTTAAGTTAGAAATAAGTCTTGCCCTAAGTCTTTTAAGAAGACTCACGAAACATTACAAAGACAAGAGAGGGAGAGGACTTTCGGTTGAAGAGAGAAGAAGAAGAAGAAGAAGAAGAAGAAGAAGAAGAAGAAGAGGTAGGCTTTGTGATTTTCTTGCTTGAGAAAAGTGATTCTAAGAGTTTCTTTAAGAAGAAAAGGAAGAGAAAGAGTTTAACCTTCCAATAGAAGCAAGAAGAGAATTTCGTGGGTTTCATATAGGTAAGGGAAGTTTCGAAATTTTTGAAGTTTCTTGATGGGTTTTAGGTTTAAATAGCTTAGTTAAGGTATGGGTAAGGTTAGGTAGGTGTTAATTCATGTTTTCCCATTCCTTAGAAATTCC
>JANZXV010000003.1:17318562-17330596 GCA_027576455.1 Erythroxylum roigii
CCAACCCTGTCCAAGTAACCTTACGACGCTGTTTCTTTTAAAAGAATGCAAACCACGCTAATAATGCCAAGCTTGGCGGCTTGGCATTATTAGTTTCAGAACTTGCACGCCCTCTGTTTGGCACGCATGCGTGCGTGGTTTGCATTCTTTTAAAAGAAACGGCGTCGTAAGGTTACTTGGACAGGGTTGGACAGAGTTACTTAGACAGGTGATCTGTTCTCCTAAAACATTTATTTTGTTTTTTCTTCTCTCTTTTTGATGTTTCTTACTCTGTTTGTCATTCAAGTCCCCGTCCATAATACCTCTTCAGATTAGTTGTGCAAGTCTGATGGTTTTATACGGTTTGAACTCCCTACATGTAAGATTATGAGCTTCCTCTACTTTTTTCTATTTTAATCCCCATGTTTTTATCTAAGCATTGTTTACAGTTTTAAGTTTGATGCTTGATGATCTATCATTTTTCTTCCTCTCTAGTGATGCTTCTTTCTTAAATTCTGCATTGATTTTTAAATTAGATTCCATCTTATTCCAATAGTTGAGCTGTAATGTATGTGTAACCTTTTTCTGATTATGATTCCCCGTATGCTTCTCTAAATTTGCTGTACCTATATTTTTGCCTCTTACTTTGTATTTTGGAATCTTTTGCAAGTTCTCTCCCTTTAGGTTTCATATATCACTAGATTTGTGCATAATTGAACTATTTTCAGATCGCTAGTGTTGTCGAGTTTCAATCTCAAAATCCAGTTTATGGTGTCCTTTATTGTTGTAAGGCCAGATTATATGTTGAACGTTCCCATTATAGTTCTCCATATGGCTCGTGTAAAATCATATGAAAAAAGAATGTAATTTTTTCTCATTGTGTGATTCACAAAGTATACATCTCTTTGTTCCTATCAAACTCATTATATCAAGTGTAGAAAGTCTATTCTTGATGGCTAACCACATTATGAATGAGTGTTTAGGAACTCTATTTTTAAACTAGACTATTTTATACCACTCTTCTTTTTGGTTTAGTATGACTGAACATATTTGTGCATGTTGTGAATCCTTTGGAAGGATCTGATCCTATCTTTTTTTACCTTGCTTAGGCAAATATGTTAGAAAGCAGCGGAGAAGAGTACTTAAACCTCTTGTAGGAGAGTACCATTAGTTGTTCTGTATAACATAATTGACCTTTAAGTCCAGTGATAAGGAATGTTATCTTAAAAGGTAGGTAGGGTGTAGATCTAGAGGGCCTTGCTTTGCCCAATTATCAAACCAAAAGCTGATTTGTTTCCCATTTCAAATTATATGCTTCATTTCCTTCCTCATTACCTTTCTTAGGCTCAAAATTAGTTCTATGGCCAAAGAATAGTTGGTTAGGGGTTTCGTTGTCCAATAGTTAGAGCCTCTTATATAGTCTTCATTTATCCATTTTACCCCCATTGTTTCTTTATCATTGAATAGACCTTAAATTCACATTGCCTTAAATTTGCTACTTTTATTGACTTTATTGCTAACCCTCCATGCATTTTAGGATGCATAAATCTCTCCATTTAACGTTGGAACATCCTTTGTTGTTTCCTATCTTAGTCCATAAGTAGTTCTTGAAGATCCTTTCGATTTCCTTGATGGTTTTTGTTGGCATAACTAATAAGAGCTCCAATATATATGCATTCCACTAAGAATTGACTCTATTAGTTGGATTCTTCCTGTATTAGAAAGTTTCTTAAATATTTAACATCAAGTTCTATTTAGTATTGAGTTATGTAGGAGCTTACGGCCTTAGAATGTTAGTCTTGAAGTTGAAATTGGTAAACCCATATATTTGATTGGAGCTGTTGAGAGTTAAAGACCTGAGATTTAAGCCAAGTATTGGTGTCGCTGCTCAGAATTTGATGAAACTATAATTTGGCTCTTCCCCTTATTGATAATCAATCTAGATATTCTTGCAAATTCTTCTAGCTCTTTAAGTAGTAACCTTACTGATTGTGTGTCAACCCCATAAAGTAGTATTATATCATCAGCAAATGATATATTGAGGAGTTTAATTCTTTTGGATTTTTAGTGGTATCTGAAGTATCTCCTTTGAGCTATCTTATGGTTTATCATCATTATAAAAACCTTTATAGTTAGTGCAAATCTATAAAGAGATATAGGATCTCCTTGTCTGATGATTTTTGCTCCTCTAAATACTTATGTCGCTTCTATATTGATTAGATCACTGTCAGATAGGGTGGAAATGGACTGTTGTATCTAATTAGTAAACTTAGTAGGGAATCCAAAAGCTTGGTGAATGTGAAGCAAAAAAGAGCAGTTAAGTGAGTCAAAAGAATTGGTAAAGCCAATCTTTATGGTGCAGGTTCTGATGTCTTTATTTGAGTGGTAATCCTCAAACACTTGTTGAGCTATCAATAAGATGTCTCCAATGCTCCTACCTGCAATAAAACCAATTTGAGGGTAATTTATTAGAGAGTTCACTATGAGTTTAAGCCTTTAAGCCAAAATCTTTGAAATAATTTTGTGGGGTATGTTGCAATAAGATATTGGCCTGAAGTTTAGGGGTGAAGAGGGATTAGGGATTTTGGGTGTTAAAGAAAGGAATGTTTTGATTAACACTTTGATAAGAGTTCCAGAGTTAAAGAATTCTTTGACTATCTTACATATATGGGGTCTAATAATTCCAGGACTTTTAAAAAAAGAAAGCATTGAAGCAATCAGGACTTGGAGATTTATTTGGATGGAAACTAAAAGAGCTTTCTTTATTTCTGAATTGGTGATGGGTGCTAGTAAGAATTCTGATTAGGATTGAATAAATATGTAAAGTTGTGCTAATAAGCTTATGGAAGGGCTTTCTGATCCTAGGAAGGCTTGAAAGTGATTAAGTGCTAACTGTTTTAGTTTATCCTGGTCAAAAGTGAGAATTTCTATTGAATCAAAGATCATTGTGATTTTGTTTGAATTTCTTCTATCTTGAATGAATCTAAAGAAGTAAGTCGTGTTTGAGTTTTCGTCCTTGAAAAAATTAGTTCTAGATTTTTGTCTTAAAAGAGAATTGTGAGATTCTAGGACCAATAGTTAGTGATTAAGCTTGATTTTCTCCTTTATTCTCAATCCCTAATTTATTGGATCTAGATTTAGCTAGTTCTAGATGTCATTTAGTTCCTTCCTTGCTTGTTCCACTTCCTAATGAATTTCCAACTTCAAATTTTATTTGTGAAACATTTAAGATCTTCTTTAATGAGCTTTAGCTTGTTTACTAATTTGTAAGACTCATATGCTTTAATTGGTTTTTCCAATCCCTGAGTAATGATATTATCAAATCCTTCCAATTCTGCTAAAAGTTTGAAGAATATGAATGGAGTCTTAAGCATTCTTGCTTGTGGCTCCATATTAGTTTCAAGTGGAGTGTTATTTGAAAGCCTATAAATTGCTGAACCAGGCTATTAAATTTGAAAATTTTAACATCTAATCAAATTTACTAACCCTCTGTCTAGCTTCTTTATGATGAAATATTGGCCTTCTCATTTATTAGTCCAAGTATATATGTTTCCTCTAAATGAGAGATCATTCAACCCTGAGCTGCTTAAGCATTTTTTGAAGTCATTATCTATCTTTCCTTTATTACCTCCTGGGCCTTCAAATTCATAAGGGTAGAATATACAATTGAAATCTTTTATGACTGTCTATGGCTCTTTGATTGTTTTAGCTATATCCTCAATGTCTCCCTATAACTTATTTCTTTGGAAAGCATGATTTGCACCAGGTATAAATGTGATCTTAATTTTTTCTTACATCAACATTAAGTATATCTCTATATGAATGAACTAATATGATTGCTTTGTTCCAAGAATTTGATTTGTTTTTTATTTATTAGCTAGAGTGATTATCTTTAACCTATGAAATGCATGATTTGAAATTATGTTCCATTATTCTCCTGAGAACCTTAAGCCTTTATTCAACATTGTCGCCTTGATTTTGTTTTCTAGCAAGCCTATTAAACTTGGATTTTTGTTCTTTATGTAAACTTTTGTTGCTTGTTGTTTTTTTGGAGCAATTTAAGCATTTTAGGCTATAAACATGGTTATCACGCCCTTACCTTTTTACTTCCTACTCGATCTTCTTTGTGAGATTCCATTAAGATTCACTTTTTTTCTACATGTTTTTATAGAATACATTACAAAAAAAGCAAGAATTAACAACGGAAAATTATTGAGACAGGAAAAACTTCGTTTAGCAGCGGTACTAATATCCGTTACTAAAGATGGAGGGAAATTATCTCGGTAAAATTTGAGATGAATTTTAGCGACAGTATTTTTCAAGGTAAATGTTGTCGTCTATTTCGTCTTCAGCATTTTAATGCAAAAGAACATGACATCGTTTTCTTTTACATTAAACCTCCCCCCCGAACCTGCGTCTTCTTCTTCCTTCTTCCTGCTATGTCTCCTCTCGTGCAATTTTCTTCTCTTCAGTTTCTCTGTCGTGGACTCCTCTTCTACTCGTCAGCGTTGTCTTCTCCGGCCATTGTCATCGTGTCCTTTGGTGGAGGTATTTTGGCAACCACTGTCATGTGTTTTTTTGTATATTGGATGAAAGTTAATTTGGATATTTGATTACTTTTGTTTATTTGTGTATGTTGTGATTGGAAAACAACGTTAAGGTATAAATGTTAGTGATAGAAGGGATAAGACGTGATTTTAGTTATAATGTTGAGATGAATTTCTGATGCATGTAAGGTGTTTGATGAAATGTTTGTTCTTTGAAAAAATGATTTCAGTTCCTTTTTGATATGAATGAGGAGTAAGAGGAGGATTGTCCTTAAGGAAATTTGAATCCTCAAAATTCATGTTCCTTCCCTCAGTTTCTTTTTGCTACTCTATCACTGGAGTTTTATCAGTGATCTTCTCTTACTCTTTAGGGAGCGACCTTTCTATTGTGCCTTTTGGGGAATGGCAAGTTGACAGATTTATCATTAAAGATACCATTTAAGTGTTATCTTTTCTTCCTTTTTAAAGAAAAAATATGCACAGTTAAGAGCTTTAGGTTGTAGTCCTCCGTAAAACAAAAGCAAGAATGACAACACCAACACATATACCTTACAGAACTTCTTGAAGATAGGAAAAACTACATTGTCATTTACAATAATTTGCACATGTCTTCTGACCAAGGTTATCCATTAAAATTCACACACATCAATAAGTTATAGTAGCCATGTCTTGCCTCTACAACTTTCTGGACCATAAATCTCCATCAATTGTTTGTACATATATGTTAATGTGAACAGAAGCTAACAGTGTAAGTTATGATCTCTTAGTTTCCTCTCTTTTGCTAATCTTTTTTTTCTTGCTGCATCTTTCCCGAATTTTTAACGGTGGACGGAGGACATCCACGTAATCACTTCAATACCATGTAAACATTTCATATTCAATTGTGCAATCAATGGCATATAATACATAAGATCCTTTTCTCCATTTTTCCTTTGGTATGCTAGGTGACATCTCAGGAATATAAAGGCTTTCTTCAATGTTGATAAAGCTATAAAGCACGTAGATACACTTCGAACTTGAATGTTTCAAATAAAATTGCAACAATACAAATCATATGTTGAGATAAAAATGTTGCGTAAAAAAATGTCGCGTAAAAAGATGTTGATATAGAGATAGATAGTTATAAGAAAACTTATTTTGTTTCAGTTGGGTTTATTTTTGCATGTGTACCTATCAACAAAGCTCTTTGGAGAAGACATGAGATAGCTGTAAGTGTAGCTGAAATTGTACAAAGCTACACAACTGCATTATAACTCTTATCTTATAGGAATTTACATAAATTGGAATGCTAGTTCTATAGGTTTATTGGAATGCTAGTTCTGTAGGTTTAGTCCAAAGAGAGGACCAGTGTTTGCTTCTGAATGAATGGGGGCATTCCTTAAAAGTGTCGTCACTAAGTAAGCTTTCCGACAGAATGCGCAGACATTTTGTTGGTAATTTCCGTCATCAAACTCCATTTTTCTTGTAGTGCTAGGTGTTCTTAAAACTTCTTCATTAATATTTTGAGTTTGTTGGTTTGAGTGGATAGAAGAGTTTGGATATATTGAATGGGATTGAGGTAATTTATGGATGTTGTTTCTAGTTTGGTGTTTACAGTAGTCTCTAGATTGTCTAATTTATTTAGTAGGATGAGATAAGGATAGTCAAGGGCCTCTATGCAAGAGAGTTCAAATTTTTAGGCATATTTCCTAGTAAGGGTAGAGAAGGAGGGTTTAAAATTTCTAGGGTTAGATTAAGGAAATTTTGGGATGAAGATTGAATTGGGTTAGGAGGGTTAGAAGAAGACTAAGGGTTGGCTTTAGGTTTCCATACCTTTCCCACAATTGGTTGGTCCAATGTCTAAGGGTAAGATACTTCAATTTTTGTAGTTTATAGTTACCTTCCTCTTCTGGTTTTTAAATGGAATGTTATTTGGGTGTTTGTAGATTTTTCAATTATAATGGTTGCATAATTGATCATTAAATTCGAAATTATCAAGATAATTTTTATGAGAATTATTATGTTTTGATGTTATTCATTAGCTATTCTATTTATAATAACTCAGTTGGTGGTACTTAGATATATAGTATGAATTATATATGGATAACTGAGTAAGTTAATAAATGCTTAATAACCCTTAACTAATTAGGAAGAATATTGTCCCGTTCTTAATTGGTAGCAATTTAAATAATTTTCTAGTTATAGTGAATTGAGATTAAGATAGTTAATTTGAAAAAAAATTGCATATTATTTACATACATGAAACCTATTAGTAAGCTTTTGAGCCTAAGAGCAATATGTCATTATTTAATGTTCTTTTATATTTTTTATTATGTTTCATCATGCATAGTTGGATGAATTTAGATTTTGCTTTTATTATTCGTATTAAGACCACATTTTAAACTAGAGGCATTACAGTGATAATGGCTTTTAGATTTAACTCTCTGTTTTGACCTATTTTATTTGATTATTATTTAACCTATTCTATCTTTTAGGAGTAACCACCTTTGAGACTATGCTTTTTGATTGATTATAGCCATATTGATAGCCTTTAATCTATTTTTCTTAAAAATCTGTCATTATTTTTAAACGCTAAGGAATTTGCATTTACTTGATTGCTTGAGACGTGTGAAATTTTAAAGGAAATGTCTGATATGCCTATGATTGTTAGTACATGGTGATTGTTATTTTTTTTTTCTTAAGTGCTTCATTGTTATAATTTGATATTATCTCCTAAGTTACCCGAACAAGTCCAAAATTTGAAACTTATTTGTTTTAACTATATCAATTGAAAAGAAAAAGAAAAAAAGTTGTGATACTTGTTAAAGAATGAGAAGCATTAGTTTGTGCCAATGAAATTATTGTTTAAAGGAATTATACTATAAAAAATCAAGTTTTATTTAATCTTGTTTATGAATATTTTCTTTAGTATTATTATCCCTACCATTGCTTTACCTAACCCTCTTTAAACTATTTAAAAGACCATTTTATTTTTGTTGTTTGAAAGGGATGGAATGGTTCATAATGTAATATAATGAAATGTTGTTTATCATTTTGCATTCCATCATAAATCTTCCAAATCGAAGGTAACTTATTTTTACTATTTATGATGGAAGGAGATGTAATATGAAACTCTCTCCTTTCATCTCATTTCATTTCATTCCAGTATAAACTCTTATCTCAAACGATAGAATAATATTACATTTCATTTCATTGCATTAATAATTACTCAACCAAAAATAGCCTAAAATTCTATTATTTTCTCTTCATTACCGCTTGATGTTATAGCTACTCTAATGAAAAAAAAAAACACATGTATAACTACTCTATTACGCTTTGTGATTGTGTTAGATGTGTTATTGTCTAGTTATCATATGTGGGTGTTTGAGGTACAATTAAAATCGACCTATTATTCTTGCTATGAACATTTTTTGTTGAACCTCATCAATTGTTGCAGTTGATATAAATTGACTTTTTTCACAAATTTTGTTAAGAAGTATATGGTTTTGGAATAAGAAATTGAGATAACAAATTTATAGTCTTTTGTTGCATATAATTATATGGACTATGTGAACGGTACTATGTTTATTACAACTCTTACGTTCCTTCGTATGGTTACATAGATGGTGTGGAGGGTACTATGTTATTTAATTATATTTATTAATAAAAGTTACATAAAATTATTAGATAAAATTAAATTATTTATACTTCTTATTAATAATTAATTTTAATTAATTAAATATTAAATTAAATTATTTATAATTCTTATTAAAATCAATAAAAACAAAAACAAAAACTATTCATGACGGCCAAGCTATAGGAATTTTCTTATGTGATAAACAGCCTTTGGAGTTTATTTATGAGGCATTTCCGCTATAACGATACTATGTACAGACACAAAAGGTTCCCCAGTTCCTCAGTTCCTACCCTACTTGAACGCAGCCGGAGCTTTTTGCTGATACTAGGAAGGCTGAATTTGCTTCAGATTCTGGACAACTTGCTTCATGGTCGGCCTGTGTGTAAGGCTATCAACAGTGCATGTGACAGCGACATGCAGCATCTCCACCAGATCATCATGGGGGCTCGAGTCCCAGAGCCCAGCATTGAAGACCTCCTTTGCTCGACCATGCCTCAACAGCATGCAGGCCCAAGAGACAATGTTGAAACCGTTCTCATGCTCAGAAAAGGAGGGATCCAAGGCTTTCTTATCTGATAGCAACTCCAACAACACCACTCCATAGCTGTAAACATCAGCCTTCTCGGACACACGGCATGTCATAGCGTATTCTGGTGCAACATATCCAAAGGTTCCGGCTACACCAGTTGTTGCATGAGTTTCAGAAGTCCCCAAAAGCCTAGCTAATCCAAAATCAGACAGATAAGCATTAAGATCATTGTCCAACAATATGTTACTAGGTTTGACATCTCGGTGCAGGACTTTAGGATTGCAACGATCGTGTAGGTAAGCAAGTGCACTGGCAATATGCAACGCAATCTTGTGAAGGATCTTCCAACTAATACCTCTTGTTGATCTTTCGTTAATAAGGTCCTCCAAATTACCTCCAGGAAAATAATTATATATAAGGAACATCTCTGTTTCACTGGCATGATACCCTATTAATGTGACAAGGTTAGGATGCCTCACTCTTCCCAGAGCCTTTATCTCAGCATGGAATTGTTGAGCACCTTGGAACCTTCCAATAGCAAGCCTCTTAATGGCTACTAGTGTTCCTGGAGAAAGTTCAGCCATGTATGTGGAACCAAAACCTCCGTTACCAATGCAGTTGCTAGCGTTAAAATTCCCTGTTGCTCGTACAATATTCTCGTATAGCAAGGGAACCCCAACATCAACAAAAACTTTAACTTGCTTTGGTTCAGCAACCTCAACTCTGGCATTTGGGGTCTTTCTTTTGGTATAAAAGAACAGAAAGACAAGAACTAAAAGAACAGTGACAATAGCTGAAGCACATACAATTGATACAATCTCAATTGTGTTAAACCCACTGTCATTAGCTTTTGATTGTAATGAATCATCAGTCTCTCGTTGATAATCACTGCTGTTTGAGGATGGTGAAGATGCCTTGGAGAGTCTCATAGTAAACCATGCATTCTGAAAAGAAATTTTGCTGTTATTGCCGCAATTTATACCCTTACTACTTTTGGGCAATGCCACATAGAGACTGTTGGACTCGTTAACTGTAAACAAGGATCTAACATATTGGAAACCTGAAAAATTTTGCCCTGAAATATTGCTTCTCTCAAGCACAGGGGCAGTTAGGTTTTGGGAATTCACGATATCCTCAGTGAAACCAGTTACATTGTTGCCAGCAAAAGAGACATGCTTTAAGAACTTCAATTGATAGAGAGTAGAAGGAATTTGACCCTGCAGCTTGTTACCGCTGAAGTCAAGGGTAACAAGGGACTTCAATTCTCCAAGACTTTCAGGTATGGTCCCGGAAATTTGATTATTAGACGCATCCAAATATCGAAGAGATCTGCACATTGCACCAATCTTCAATGGAATGCTACCACGTATTCTGTTTTTGCTAATGTTAACAATCATGCCATATAGTTCACTGCACTTAGCAAATATGGCTCCAGGGAATGCTCCAGTGAGCTGGTTTCCACTGGCAAGGAAAGCATAATCAGTACGTATTCCAAATCCACCTGGTCTAACAGGGATCCATCTGATTGAGCCAGTGAAGTTGTTTCCACTGAAATTGTGAATCATTGGTGAGCTAGCAGCAGAAAATGGCAAATGACTTGCTTTCAGAGTTCGGTGCGTAAAGAGGGACAAATACCTAGATAATGGATCAGTATTTTTGACAAGGTCCAAACCTGGGTACGACGAATGGTAGCGGGAGCAAATTCTGTAATTAAATCTGGGGATGGGACCAGACATGAGGTTCTGACTAACATCAAATATAATCATACAAGGCACTGGAAGTTCCTCATCAAGCTGCCCACTTAGCCTGTTTGAGCTCAAATCAAGGTGATACAGCTTCTTGCATCTTTTAAAAGCTCCATTTACTTCTCCACTCAAACCATTATGAGCTAGGTTCACCATCTGCAAGCTCTTACAAGCACCCCAATCAGCAGGAACTGTCCCTTTAAGGCTTGCTTTTGGTGCCCACAGTATTCCTAGCTTCGGAAGGGTAGTAATCTTCGTAGGAATTGGCCCCTGAAATTGATTAAACTCATAATTAGCAACATTTGTCAGCCGATCAGGTGCTTTACCAATTATATCATTTTCATTCAGCCACGTTTCAAAAAGGTTTGAAAGGACTAGAACTGCCAAATCAAGACAATTTCCAAGATCAGCAGGGATTGATCCACTAATGTTGTTTCTTGAAACATCCAGAACTGCGAGCCTCCTAAGCCGGCCAAGTTCATGAGGAATGGGACCTGAAAAAATATTTGAAGACAGCAAAAGTGTCCTTAAGCGCCGACAATTCCCCAAATTACCAGGAATTCGACCAATCAAAAAGTTCCCAGACAGATCAAGATGCTCAAGATAGTGACAGCTACTTTCAAAAACAGGTGAAATTGTGCCACTAAACTCATTATTTGCCAAGTAAAGCCCCCTCAACTGCTTAAAAGCACCAAGGAAAATCGGAACCGATCCCTTCAGCCTGTTACCGGCTAAGTTCAAAACTTCCAAATCCACACAAGTCGACAGAGAAACGGGAATCTCATCATCAAGTCTATTGAAACCAAGATTCAAAACCCGTAATCTCTTCACCTCAATGAATCCCTTTGGCAACTTCCCAGTGAACAAATTCCCTTCAAGATTTATCACTTCCAATTTCTTTAAACCCCATATCTCCACAGGTATGTCACCACTCAGTTCATTAAAAGGCAGTGATAAAACTTCAAGCTCACTAAGCATACCAATCAAAGGCAGTAACTTTCCCCTCAGTTTCCCACCAAGGTTCAAACATGTTCTTTCAATTCCAGATCCACGAAAAGGAAACTGTGAATACTTTAAACTAGAAAGTTCTGGCGATAAATTACCTCTCCATTGATCACAATCACCGGGGATATTCAACGAGACAACCTCGTGCTTGGAGTTGCATGAGACACCATGCCAGGAACAGCAATCAGTGTTATTAGGGTCCCAGCTAGAGAGAACTCCACGAGGATCAGAAAAAGAGGACTTGAGTTCCAGCAAAACCGACTTCTCTCCATAAACCCAAGAGAGAGAACAGAACAAAAAACAGAAAAGGGTTGCCTTTTGCAACAGATTACACATCATTTTCACAAGATAACAGTCGGAGTAAACGAGACAATTAAACCAACCCAGAACAGAAAATCACTTCCAGACCTCCCCTTCCCTAACGAAGAAAGGAGAGAGACTAGAACAGGTAAAGAAAAGTACTTTCTTGTTTTATAGGGAACAGGAAACCGCGTTTTTAAGCTGCTTCTTCCTCCAGTCTGGTTCAAGGGAAAATCAGGAAACAGGAGAAGAAAAGCTTTGTTTGTCTTTCTCAATAAACAAACATAAAAGTCCAATTTTCATTGAAGCAGTG
>JANZXV010000003.1:17357089-17374708 GCA_027576455.1 Erythroxylum roigii
TGTTGAGATAAAAAGAGAAAATAAATGTCTATTAATTTATAATAATAAATTTAATAATTCTAACTAAAAATTGATTATAAAATAAAAATAACATTAACATTAACATTAACATTAACAACTAAAATTGTGTTTCTAAGAATGTTGTACTTCATTATCATTAAAAGTTCTAAATTCTCTATCGTTATTTAAAGACTCATAAATTACGCTTTAATCCAAAGCATAATTTATGAGTCTGCTTCATCCTATACTGCATTTAAATAAATTGCAAATCAATAATAGAGAGTTACTTTTTATTTTAATACATTATACTTGTAATTTTTAAATATTAAAAAATAAGATATTAACTAACTTTCAGTAGATATTCTTACTTTATTTGTAATGACAAATGCATTTTCTTTATAAATCACCTTTTCAAATTCACTATACTCAAGCTCAGGTGATAGTTTTTCTTCTTCAATTCAAAAATCATCATGGCCAATACAATCAATATGAATTGGATTATACGTTCTCTTCTTACTAAGTATTTCGAATGCATAATAGAGAAATTATATAATTAATGTTTTTTTAATAATTATTAAAATATAATTCAATCAATATAATATTTATTCTTCATCCTTAGATTATAAGTAACGCAAATAAGGTTATTGAGTTTTTGATGTTCCAAATAATTTTGTTTTTGTATGAATACATTAAAAAATTGTTTTAATTTGTTCTACAATCTGATGTAAAAGTTGTCTGGCCAAGTAATATAGTAGCAGGTTTTTTCATTGTTGGAGCATTTTCACTAAATAACCTTCACCACTCATCTTTATTTTAAAGTATTATTTATAAGGAATAAAAATATATTATTAATAAGTAAATAATAAACTAAAAGTATGAAAACTTACTGGGCAGCATCTTTTTTATTGTAAGTTCTCTCTTTGCAGATTTTCAAGTAAAACTTTTTAAACCTTTATGATATAATTTAATTTCATTTGTCACTTTTGATTGCTCTTTATTAGAGAAAACATATTTGCATCCAATCATATTAAAGAAAAAGACCACCTATAATATCAACTTCTATATGTACATCTCCACCATATATGCAATAAGGATTGACAAAGTAAGCTGCGAACGAATCCTTTTAATAAGATACTTATCCGATTATTAATCAAGAATATATGTATAAGAATTGTACAATTTCTCCTTATTTTTAAAAATATTATAATTATTTTACAAACTTTAAACATACCATTATATAAATACCCTAAAGATGGTTTTGATATGAGTTAACAATCGTCAACAACCATATAAGTAAAGGCATAATCTTCATAATAATCAAGCAAGCATCCCAAAATTTAATATCTAGAATAATTGTTTAAAAATCTTTTCTTTTTCTGTCCTTTGCTAACTTATGACTTGAAAAGTTTTTACTTGTCAATAAATTTTGAAGTACTATTTATAATCATAAACACTTTTTAAACTTATAAATGTAGTTATAAACCTAGTAATAGTAGGACCCACAATCTTAACCTAATTGTTTTGTTTTCTTATGGATTCATAAAAGGTATAGGAGTTAGACAGATGGAGAAATAAGCAATCCAAGAGTTGTGTGATATTAATATATATGCATTAGGAAAAGTGGAGCTGAAAAGTGGTTGGTGTATGAATTCTCTTAATGTGGTTTTTGAAGTATTTGACTAATCTAAATTAGAAAATGTTGATATTTGGAATGAGAATAAGTTATACAATAGAGACTCCACCAGTGATCTTATGTGAGTGAAATGCAAATTTCAATCATCAATCCATTGGATTGAAAGAACTTGGCTTGGACTGTAAGAGGAATAAAAGATTCTCTAGAGTTTAAGCTTTTTTAGGCATCACTCTTGGTTATTTAAAGTTCAAATATGTCAAAGATAAGAAAATTGATAGCTTCAATATCTATCGATAAGAGTACCAGCAATAAGAGATTTCTTCTTTAAACTTACTTCCTTGATTATTCTTTACCTTTTTTTACTTTATTTCAACTTAATCCCTTTTGGTTTTGGGTTACATATAATCTTATGGTATTATTTTTCTAAAATCAAAAAAGATATTTGATAACAGTTGGATAAGATTTTATCTCATAGACACTCGACCAATTGAAGTAGAGCAAAATTAGAAGAGTTTGATAAGTGATTTAAAGTGGAATAGACTTAGGAGAGTTTAATAAGTGAGTATAATCAAGTTCTTTGCTTTTAGTCACCATTATGCTTTTGGGTCACCTTGGTGTATATGGATACTAATTTTAGGTTTATAGAGATGTAATAGTTTTGTTTGATAAAATGACTAAGGGATGTTCCTAAATTTGTAAAGAGGTCATGCTATTTTATTGTTATTTTTTATTTTAAGTCAATTTGTACTACCAACTGAAGCATTGCTTTTATTAGTTTTAATGAGTTATAGACTTATAGGCTATAACAACAAAATCTTATAATTAAAAGAAACATAATTAGCTTTTTTCTTCATCAGGAACTTCTATTCTAATATATTCTTTTAAAATTATAATATGTATATAGGGAATTATGTTTAAAGTTACTTATTTGTGTAGTAACTAGTAATGATAATATCTTCAGAAGTGACTTTAGTACTTTATTATTGTACTCTCACTATAGGCTATAATTAAGGAAAATAAAAGAACTAGAGTAACAAGTTTTGTCCTTCTCCTTAGTTGCCCATATGCTTTCACTTTAATTAATAATACTTTTCGAGTGCTCTTTTAGTGTCTAATTCAATTACTTCATTTTATGTGTGTGTGTTTTGTATTTTTTAACTTTCTTTAAACCTTATTTGAACTATATTTTTTAATTGAACCACATTTTAATTTAATTTGAAATTATTGGAAGTTATGTTGACTCCTTTCAATGTTTGCAATGAATTTTATTTTCTAAAAAATTTAAGTTTAAGAAAATAATAATATAGTTGACAATAATTACTTGTACAATAGTTATGAATTGAGCTATATGTTTTACTTATTGTAATCAATTGCTTTTTCACTATAATATAAGCTATTAAGTTTAGTATGACCTTTAATTCATTAGTTTTACTTTTTCATCATTATGAGTTGCATTTAAATTAATACATACTTTTTATTGGAACCAATTAATATAAATAGAAAATTTATCCTTTTTTATAAATATTCATGTCATAGATATTCTTTATTGTATAAAATGCAAAAGATCTTTTAATCTTCTTTTGGCTATTTTGGTAGATATTGCAAATTATTTTTTTCATTTTGGTTGAAATTAGAGTGGGGAATAATAAATCATTAAACAACGATTAGGTAAACTTAACATCTTCCATTCATGTTAAGGTTGATTCAATATGAAATAAATTTTCTTCTTCTCAAACATCTGATGAAAATATTCAATATAATTATATGTCTTATTGTAGAATGTCTAAAGAGGGGCAGAATTTATCAAATGAAAGAATATCTTGCTGGTGTTAAAGGTAATACTGCTTATTGTAAAAATGTACCATTTAATGTAAATAAGAGGATTGGAAATTACTTGCTTTAACAAGTAAAAAGAAAGAGAAAAAAAAGATACTCTTAGTGTATCTTTTGGAGATGATAAAACATAACAGGTTTTAGGTAAAGGAAAGAGGAAAACTATTATCGACATTATTCTTATTTTCCTTTAAGTAGTTGAAATTCAC
Organism: Erythroxylum roigii; assembly: GCA_027576455.1. Taxonomy (NCBI): domain Eukaryota; kingdom Viridiplantae; phylum Streptophyta; class Magnoliopsida; order Malpighiales; family Erythroxylaceae; genus Erythroxylum; species Erythroxylum roigii. Next base: position 17,360,765 of record JANZXV010000003.1, read on the forward strand.
CCTCCTTTTAGAAAGCAATAAATGTTAAAATAATGCTAAGTATAGGATTTAAGCCACCTTCTTATTATTAGATTCATATGCATCTAATTTAACATTTAGAAAAAGGATTTACATTGGAAATGTAGCCTAATAATCAATGAAAATTGGGTCCTCAATTAACTAAACAAAGATTATGCATGCAAGGCTAAACTATAAAGAGAGAAGCAAGAAAGGAGGTTCATTCATATAGATAAGTTACTGAAAAGTATGAGCCATTAATGTATAATACTATGAGGATAATATTTACTAGAGAAAGAGATATAAAATACTACTATTAGAGGGGCTATATCTAATGAACAACAGGGTAACCAGATAATACATAACTAAAAGAAGGACACTTGAACAGTTAATCATAATCCAATAGGGATCAAAAATGGAGAACAAGACATTACATAGTACTACTTCTACTAACTTTTGATAAGATATTCACATATTAAAAATAACCAAGTCACTTATGTGAGGAGTTAACTAATGGTATTTCTATATTGTCTTTAAACGAATTCCTTTGCATGATTAGTGATTGTATTTTTTATACATTAATATAGTATTAAGTATTCAAATTTTTGGTATTGGTTGTATTAAGACATGGTATTCTTAGTACACATTCATATATTTCTATATTAATGTAAAGGTGTTACTTATCTATAATGGGTACTAGTATTATATATTCACAATAGAGGTATTGAATGTATAAAGGTTGTACACGATATTCTTTATATTGAGTAATGGTATTCTCATATTAAAATGAATATATGTGACTTATTTGTTATAGGTGGTCATAATTTTTTTGTACATATACATGGTATTTGATTTATAGTCCCGATATAGTTTATATTAAAGCATGGTATTCTTTGTACTTGGTAATGATATTTTCATATTAAAATGAAGGTGTGACTTATCTATTAGGGGTGGTGGTGTTTTACGTACATAGGCATAGTATTGGATGTATAACGTCCTAGTATAGTTTGTATTGAGTCATGATATTCTTTGTAACTCAATGGTGGTATTCTCTATTAAATTGAAGGTGTGACTTATCTGTTATGAGTGGTGGTATTTTTTGCATATTAGCATAGTATTTGATAGATGGGATCCTAGTATAGTTTGTATCAAGGTATGGTATTCTTGATACTCATATATGAATCTCTATAAGTGAAGTTGTTACTTATATGTAATGAGTGTTGGTATTATTTATACATATGACTAGCATTAAATGTATGAAGATTATACATAGTATTCTTTATACTACATTGTGGTATTCTCATATTAAATTGAAGTGTGACTCATTTGTTATGAGTGGTAGTATTTTTTGTAAAGAGGCATGATGTTAAATGTATAGAGTCCTCATATAATTTTTATTAAGGCTAGTATTCTTTGTACTTAATGATGATATTTTCATATCGAAGTGAAAATGAGACTTATATGTGATGAGTTGTGGTATTATATATATGTGTGTGTGTGTGCGTGTGCGTGTGTGTGGTATTGGATGTATGTAATCATAGTATAGTTTGTAATGAGTCATGTTATTCTTTGTACTCGGTAATGATATTCTCGTATTAAATTAAAGATTTGACTTATCTATTATGAATGGTGATATTTTTTATTCAAATAAGTGATAATAAATGTATGGAGTTCTGGTATAGTTTATATTAAAATATGATATTTTCATATTAAAGTGAAGTTGTGACTTATCTGTTAAGATGACAATATGTTTTTTACAGATAGGTGCTTATTATTTTTATGGGATGGTAATATTTTTTAATATATTTGATGTTATTTTTATCTTTTTAATATTTTCAACTTGTCAATGAAACTTTATAAGGTTCGCATAAGCTAAACCATCAATGACCAAGTTCCTAGGCTCAATCTTGAAATTGAAGATAACATAAGATAGTAGTTCATCTTTATTGTCCCTCATTGAACTTAAGATGTTTGACAAAACCCAATGGTGACTGTGTTTAACGAAAAGGAAAAAAGGAAGAAGAGAAAGATTAGTAGAAATAAAAATTAAAAAACTATTATTCATCTAATAAAAAATATTGATGTTTTGGACATCAATTATCCCAATTAACAAAAACAAAAGTATTATTTTATTCATTTATAAATAAAATTACTCATTTAATCTCTATTATATATTTCAATTTAAAATATGTACTCAGTAAGTGGGTGATTATGAATAACCACCACTAATGTGCTATGCGAGCAGTCCTGGTTGAAAATTGTATTACAAGTGAATTTTGATCACTTTGGAATGACAATTCTTCTAAATTGATCCAAAGGTGCCTTCAGGAGAGATGATGATTAGCGTACTAAGTAGTCAATTTCTTTAGCAACAACCACAACGTGGTATAGAGCACCATGACCAACATGAGTAGCGACGAAACCAACGGCAAGAAGCGAGTTTTCCAATCACTGCTGACTCTAATTGCTGACTTTGTAGCTCCTCAATATTTGGTTTTTGATTTCTGGTCCTTGTCCCTTCCGAGAAGCTACAAAAACCAAATAAATTCGATCAGCATGTTAAAAGTACTAGTAAGGAAAATGCTCATGGGTAAATGGCATACTTATTTGGAGAAGGAGAATGCCATCTTTTTCAGTTACTATTCTAATTGTAGCAACATGGCCAACTACAATTAGAAGTAGAACAGAAGTTTCTTGAACACCTAAACGTGCACTTTAGCCATGTATAGTAGCATAATTGTTGGCTACAATTAGAACATAGCCTGATGGCCATAAAATTTCTTTCTTCTGTAATATACAAAGGTTTTTTTCATTTAAATGTGTGCATAACATTGATGTGGATATTAGAATATATATTTTGTTTACTGATACATGCACAAACAATTAATGTATATCAACAAATATTCACATAATCCTTATTCAGTCAACTATCCCTTATAATTAGCCTTTATTTTCTCCTGAAATCATGTGCATTAATGCTAGATTGATTTGTTACTTTAGTTAGAGACACCTAGAGTATATAAATAGGTAGATGTACATCATATTATTCACACACTAAAATATAGAGAGCATTTATATATTTTCTATTCATTCGCTATTTCTACATGGTATTAGAGTCTCATGTATAATAAAAGGACTCAAAATTTTAGAGCCTTCTCCATTCTTTCTCTCAAGCATTTTGCTTTCATATTCTGGGTTCTTAAATCTGCTCCAAAAATAATTTGTCATATACCAAATTGCTAATCTTCTTAAGTAGATAACAACAACATAAAATTCAGCTTCAAAATTAGTTCCACAGGCCCCCACTCGTCGTCAATAGCTATTGATCTCTAAAACCCTAGTTACAGGTTTTTTTTAGGAAGAAGACAACCTAAACAATGTAGTTTCACTCCAAGGCAAAAAGATGTTGTTTAGATTCATGTCACTGCCGTGTTATCTTTACGAGTTTCATTTCCTTATTTGTCCTCGTGTTGTCTCCTTCTCTATTCGGTTCAAACCGATCGGTTTGGTCTGATAAGAAGTTGACTAACCCTTTGACCACCCAATTCAGTATATTTTAATTTGGGTTTTCTGCAAACCAGAGCAGTTCCTAAGGTTTTTGGATGCTTTGAATCCAATTATGAGATTAAAATAACTAAATTTTTTCTCTATAAGTAGTTTTCTCCTATTTTATTGTCTTCTTTCATTATGGATGCCTTTAAACTTCCTTAATACATTCAAACACTATTAATATCATCTTTGATGGCTCTAATTATGATCTTTGGGTGGAGGAGATGTGTAGCTTTCTCAAGGGGAGACTCTTTTGACGTATTGTTAATGGAGAAATATCTAAACCCACTTAAAAAAAAGATGAAGACATTGACATATTCACCAAATGATCAGTGGCATGATATGGAATGAACCATCAAATCTTAACGTCGTTTTGAAATACATGTGCCAAAGCCATCAAACTTGACTTTTGACAATTTGACATAACTCAGGAGGTATGAAATTTCTTGAAAAATCGTTACTTTGCATCAAATGATGTCCACCGATTTAAGTTGTATAGGAGACTTCATTGCACGCAACATGTACAAATAATATCTGGTTATGTGTCTAAATGGCAAGAACTTTGATATCAACTAGCACTTGGTGATCATGTCTGGCCTAGTCCTAATGCTACTATGCTTTATGCAAATCTTCAAGATCATCAACATATACAAACATTTGCTTATGACTCTCAAGAATGAAATTGAACTTATTCTCAATTCTCTTCTTCGTAAAGGAACTCTGCCCAATCTCGTCATTGTTATTAAGGAGCTCATATCAGAGGAAAGTCACCTCAATAGGCTCTGCATTGAAAAATCTATCAACTTATACTTCATCTCAAACTTCTCACAACTTAAGTAAGAAGTTTTATAAAGGATCTCGTAGCTACTATAAAAAGCTCGAACATCACATTTTTGAATGTAGAAAATGAGTCAAATAGAACTTTGGACAAGATAATTCTTCCAATTCTCTCTAGCCTACTTCCACTGATGATGTTGTTGTCACTTAGGGTCAATAAAAAACACCTCTCCTAAATTCTCTTTAAAGGACCTCCATGCCTTTCTTCAACAACTTCAACTAGATTCTGGTACAACCTCCTCCTTTGCCCTATCTATCACATCAGGTATCTCAAACTCTTGGTACCTCAATTCTACCTGTTGCAACCATATTACCTTTGATTCTTCTATTCTTGAATATTTAACAATACCATCTATTCCATAAATTGTTCACACTGTCGATAAATCTACTATGTATGTACAACATATAGGTACTGTTAACACATACACTGTCGATAAATCTACCTGTTACAACTACCTGAAACTTTTCTTGTTCCCAAACTGTAACTAAATCTTATTTCTATTGGACAATTATATGAACTTGGTGTTAATCCTTTTCGAATTGTGGTTGTATTGTATAGGATCCAAAAATGGGTAAGATCATTGGGAACAATTATATGAACTTGGTGTTAACAACTATTTGAGCTTACTTTACTAAATCTTCCTTGCTATCACCTCTCATATATGACACTCTCGTTTGGGTCATCTTTCTATCTCTAGATTAGGCTTTAATCCCTAGCGGTAACTTAGGTCATGTTAAGATTGAATATTTTGATTGTGTCCTTTGTCAACTATCTAAAAATCATCCTTTACTATCATGCTTTACTATCTATCTCTTAATGATTCTATCTCTTTAGCACATTTTGATCTAATTCATTATGATATTTAGGGTCCTACTACTCATGAAACTATGGGTGGCATTAAATATTATATGATCTTTATCGATGATTTATTCTCGCTATACATGGATCTATCTAATGCCCCATAGATTTGAACTATTGTCCATTTACTCTCCTTTGGCTAATATGATTCACACTCAATCCTCTTACATGATTAAAAGTATTTTGGATTGATAAAGAAAAGGAATACAAAGATACAAATTTCATCAATTTTCTTAATCAGCAGGGGACCATCTTTCAAAGATCCTGTCCAAACACATCTTAACAAAATGGTCAGCCCGAACACAAACATAAACATATTCTTGACCCTACTCATGCCCTCATTATATCATCTTATTGTCCTGAAATCCTTTAAGGAGAAGTAGCCTTTACTACTATCTATACCATCAAGTGTATTCTCTCTCCATTCATAGTTAATATCACTCCATATGGGTGCTTATTTAATCATGCTCATAATTATCAGTCTCTTAAAGTTTTTGGATGGTGTGTTTTGTTCTATTACAACCTTATGAGCACACCAAACTTGAATCGATAGCACATTTATGTTGTTTTCTAAGGTGTGGGATAAAGCATAAAGGATATAGATGTTGGGATCCACTATCTCAAATACTACGAATCTCTCGATATGTCATTTTTAGGAACATAAAATGTTTTTCACAATATCGAAATTCTAAGTTGGCGATCACACAATTTTTTTAATCATACCATACATTTGTTTTCTGATATTTCTTTTATAGGTCCATCTTACAGCTATAGCAACTTAAAACAATTGACACTTAATTCTAATATATCTTCTCCGGCTGCAGATCCTCCAACATCACCATATAGTTCTTCCTCTCTTATTCATTCATCATGATCTAATGAGTGTTCACCCCTTCATCGATCCTCTCAAGAAAATGAACCATCTATTAGTTTTAAAGACTTCTATGTTTATTCCACTATTATTTCTCTATATAAACCTTGCACCTATCACGAGGCCAGCTCTAACCTTTTATGGCAACAAGCAATGGCAGAAGAATTACAGTTCTCTACAACACCAGCGCTTGGGATTTAGTTGACCTACCTTCAGATAAACCTGTCATTGGCTATAAATGGGTCTACAAAATCAAGACCTGAGTTGATGGATCAGACGAAAGATAAAAAGCATGAATGGTTGATGGATCAGACGAAAGATAAAAAGCATGAATGGTTGCAAAAGGGTTTACTCAAGAATATGGCATCAACTATAAGGAGACCTTTACTCAATTGGCTCACCTAACTTTAGTCCGTAGCCTTATTGTCGTAGCAACAAGCAAGCATTGGGAATTGTTCCAAATAGATGTCAAGAATGTCTTTCTTAATGGTCAATTTTTTTAAAAAGTATATATGCAACCTCCAACCTCTACCTGGCTATTCTTCTCCACCTAATAAAGTTTGTCATCTTCGCAAAGCCTTGTATGGCCTTAAGCAAGCTCCTCCAACATGGTTTGCTAAATTTAGCTCCACCATTAATCGTCTTGGCATTACACCCAGTTCTTATGATCATGCTTTGTTTATATGGAAAACATATCAAGGGTGCACTCTTCTTATGTTTTTATGTTGATGACATAATAATAATCAGTGATGAAAGTTAGGTGATCACTACTCTTAAATCTTGTCTTCATCAACAATTTAAAATGAAAGATTTAGGTCCACTGAGCTATTTTTTAGGCCTTGAAGTATCTTATGATGATTCAAGCTACTACTTATCTCATGCAAAGTATACTACTCATCTTATCTCTCGTACTGGTCTCACTAACACTAAGATTGCTAGCACTCCACTCGACTTTAATGATCATATCTCTGCCATTGATGGAACTCCTCTGAGTGATGTTGCAATTTATCAACAACTAGTTGGTAGTCTTATATACCTTACTATCACTTGTCCAGACTACATTTTCAGTCAGTTTATGTCTACATTTCGTACCATTCACTTTTCTGTTGTTCTTCGTATACTCTAATACATTCGAGGCACTTTATTTCATGAACTTCACTCCAGTCATTCATATTTATTAAATTTACGTGCATATTCAAATACTAACCAAGCTGGAGACCTAATTGATCATCAATTTACCATTGGGTACTGTTTCTTTCTTAACACATATCTCATTTCTTAGCATAGCAAAAAGCAAGAGACAATTTGTCTCTTGCTCAAGCACTAAATCAGAATATTGAACCCTAGCTGATACTACCTCTAAACTTTTATGGTTACGATGGCTACTTCAAGATATCTGTGTCACCTTTTCTTCATCAGTTCCTCTTTTTTATAATAATCATAGTGTCATACAGGTTGCTCACAATGATGTCTTTCATGAATGAGCTAAACACATTGAGATCGATTGTCATCTTGTGCGTCATCATGTGCTTCACATAATTATACAACTTCCCCCAATCTCATCTTAAGCACAAATAGCAAATTTTTTTACCAAATCACTTCCGCCCCGACATTGTTAATATCTTCTTTCTAAACTCAAGTTATCATCTTCTCTACCACCTTGAGTTTAAGGGCGATATTAACGTATAAGAAAAGATATTTCCCTTGTAATTGGCTTTTATTTTCCTTTAAAATCATATACATTAATGTTGTGTTGATTTGCTACTTTAATTAGAGACAACTAAAGTGTATAAATAGGTAAATGTACATCATATTATTCACAAACAGAAATACAGATAGCATTTCTAGATTTTCTATTCGTTCATTGTTTCTACATTAAAATATTTTAGTGACATACATAGATGTCACACATATAAACTATAAAGCTCATGCACGTAAAAGTTTGTTTTCGCATGGCAGTCACATAACAAAGAGACAGTCGGATACCTCTTATGTAAGCATGCAACAATTAAATGCATTAAGACGAGGAACAAAAATGTTAGTAGACTGGAAACTGTAATAACTTACGTTGGAAAAGAAAAGGAGCTTGTGCTCTTTCCACTTTCACCAGAAAGGTTGGAAGTGGCTGTAGATTTCCAAGACACAGCTGGAGCTTGTTTCTTTTGTTCCGTCTGAGGACTCTGAACTTTAGTGGTTTCTTTTGTTTCATCTTTAACGGTCTCATCCATTGATCCGGTTTCTGCAATGTCCTCAAGTTTTTCATTAAGTTCATCAGTTTTATTGGCTTGTTCATTAATTTTGGCTTGTGTACTTGGAGACTGATTTTCGACTCTTAATATTGCAAGTGGAGGTGGTGGGCTAAGCGTAACCAAGTCATTTGAACTTGGAAGTTCTCCACTCTTTGTTAGATTACTCATCGCAAAAGCATGGTCTCTAGCCAAACTGTTAGCTTGAATGCTGAAAAGAGACTCGTCGGAAGCAATACTCCATTCCAGTGGAGTTAGCGGTTTGTCGAATATGTCTGAAGGAATCCTAAATGGATCAAAAGCTTTTGGTCGTTCCATGACCTGGATATGAGGGCACTGAGTTGGTGCAAGACCACGTTCCAGGGATTCATGGGTTATATCAGAAACTGGAGATGTTGTTGAGAAACCTGGAGAGCCGTTTCCATCTTCTTCCGAGTTTGAGGAATTACTACTAGAGGTATCATTTTCATCATTTTTCAATGCTGTTGAAATATCCTCTTTCGCTTTGTCAGAGATAGTAATGCTATATATAGGACTGAAATCTTCAATTGCATTCATCGGAAAAAGATCGTCCAAGGATGAGGCAAATGATGAATGAGAACCTAATTTAGTAACTGGCATGACTGCAGAATCTTTATTACTAATGTAATCTGGTGTTGAATGTTTACTGCTGTTAAATCCATCAAAAAGATCTGGGCCTGAGTCATAATGTATACTGTTGTTACTCCCATCGATTACCTCCGGATGTATTGTTAAATGATTAGAATCATTACTTGCTGCCCGAATATGAACCTTTAAATGATCAGAATCATTACTTGGTACTCGAAAATGAAGCTTTAAATGATCAGAGTCATTGCTTGCTACTCGAACATGAAGCCTTGGATATGGCAGAAAATGAGTTATGCTCTCATTTCCATCAATAAACTCTGGTTGTGAATCTGAATGCTTAGTACCACTCTCGTATTCGAAGTCCATCACTGAGAATATCGATAGAATTCAGATTTCATAAAGTACAGAAGTAATGAAAATTCTAACATTGCATACAGATGAAAGGCCAGTGTGTATACATGTATCCCAAAAACTTGCTCAGCAGAATGATAATCATGACTAGTCTAAAAGAAAAGGATAATATCTTCGTTAAGCAAGTATAGAATGTTTGGTTGAAGGTGCAATAATTCGAATACCTAATTTCTAAGGAACATTATCAAGAATTCAATAACCACAAACATATATATAACAGCGTCTATCAAGTAAAACAAAACCAAAGGGCTTCTTAACTTGCTCTTATAAACCTTCATACATCAGTTTTCATGAAGCTCATATCATTCAGGCAAAAGGGTAAAAGACAAATCTTAATTGTTTGTAAGAGAATAAGAGACCGTTCTTGTATTTGAATTAGGATTAAGATGACTAACAACTACCCTATAACACAAATTCATCTTTTAAGTTCGATCCTAACTCCTAAGTTGATGAGGGGCAAATTCAGAAATTCAGAATTTTGCGCAAAAGATAATATTCCTTAAAAAACTGGAACTTAAATCTCATAATAACTCGAGTTTGTAAACCAACCCTATTTATTACCCATTCTGATGCAATCACTGCACAACTATCTGCATTAATTTTACCAATTATCCTTCTAATCTCTCTTTGCATACCCAGAAAGGAAATGGATGAATAGAAAAACACAAGGATCAAACACAAAAAAAAAACTTACTTTTTTATGCCATGAAATGCTATTCTGGTCCAATAATCTTAGCAAAATTACAAATGCAGGAGTTGATCACCTCCGCATTGAGAAAGAAGATGAAGGGTTGGATTAATATACCAACCAGAACAGAATCCACTACCTGAGGTTAAAGGTTAGAGTTTTAGGTAACAGAGATTGCTCCGAGATCCAAATTGGTCTGACTTGTTGGTATGAAATCTTTTTGACTTTATTTTCTTGTTCAATGTGGTAGATCTTTGTTTTTTTGAATTATAATTAAATAGGTAGTGGGAATTTTAGGGATTAGTGCAAAGAAAACCTGGTGTTAGCGAAAATTTAGGGATTGGTGTTGAAGGATGTTTTAACTAACGATCGAAGATGCTTTTCGCTTCATTTTTAACCACTTTCTTGTTCTTCTTCTCTCAATAGATATCTTGATGCCCAACAGCTACGAAGATGAGTATTCTCATTTTCTTGAAAATGGGGAGACCCTGAAACTATATTAACACAATTGCCTTATGTTGGTAGTGTTAATATTTCAGATTGAATCATTATAGCCTAATCGTTTTGGTCCAAGCACGTTGAAACATTAATGTTGGAATTGAACAAGATCTGATTCAACATGCAGCAAAATAAATACAAAACTCTTTTATTTGATTTTTTGAAAGCTAAAATCGACTAAATTTTATAACACATCAAATATAATAAAGATTGAATTATAATTCATATACCTTATTACAAAGTTCAATTCTTTTTTATCATTTTTCTTGAATTGTTTCTAAAATTAATTTATCTCAACCACTATAGTAGCACATGTATGGCCTCTAATAGTGTACATATATAGAAAGTGTTAAGACAACTTTACAAATGTTTTAGGGAGGTTTAGGCAAGAAGTGTTAGCTACCTTAAAGTCTAAGCCTACTTATATTATGATTTGAGCCTTTTAGTAATTAAATTGAGATAAATTCTAAATTTAATTAAAATTTAATGAGAATTAATTTTAATTCCAATTAAATATAAATTGGTTCTAATAAGATATAATATCTAATATTTGTCCTTATTTATTAAATATCTTATATTTATCATAAAGTTTCACAAACATTACACATTAAGTTCTACATTATTAAAGCATCTTTTTTCTCTTTAAATCGTTCTTTATATGTAACTCATTAAGTTTTCAAATATATTGATAATGAATATAAATTACAAGCTCAAATTAAGTTAGGATTAGATAAATTAAATTCTTTTAATTCATATTTAGTTCTTTAATTAAATAACTTGTATCTATAAATCAAAATTGACATCTAGCAATACATTATGACTACTCAAATATTTAGTACCGTCAAAATAGTTTAGACTAACCTTTCCTTGGATAATTTTTTTTGTAAAATTTAATTATTTCATCATACAATGTACCAATTAAACATAAAACATGAAATTAATGTCTATTTTATTTTAGTCTACATAATTAATTCTATTAATAATATTTGTAAATTGTTTTACAAAGTGTCTTTTCACCTTAACTAAGGACTTCTTAAATCAATACTAATTGAGAATAACGAAAAATTCTTCCTAATCACTTTAGGGTGATGAATCATATATTAATTACTCAACTACCTCAATATATAGTTCATGTTATATTCAATGACTACTGATAAAGCAAAACATTGAATACAATAGGTCATAAGTAGTATCAAAACCTAACAATCTCCATATAAGATACTTTGGAGATCTAAAGTAAAAGGATAACTTATATAATAATCACAATAAGAATTTCCATAGATATATAAATAATGTTCTTAATAGAATTCTCATATATGGTCAATTTAGTAGATTTGTTTTCTAAAAAGCACCCACATATTTGTTTAATTATCTTAGTACTTTAATCTATAAGATACAACTTTCTTGAGAAAAAAAGAAACATAACATGTACTAGACTTTTCAAGCTCTATTAATGTCCAATCTTAATAAAACAATGATTAGGAACAATTTAATGATAATATATAAATGCAATATTAATCTTATAATTATTATCTCATCATAATTTGTTTGTAATGTACATTAACTTATGGATTTTATCATATACATTTGAATATATACAAAAAATGCATTTAAATAATTATGTCATTAAATTACAATCAACCGATTAGCTATAAGGCATAAACCAATAACGAATGGTTACATCACAATTCCTTAAACATATTCTTACACTTTATAAGAACATATTTCTTATAACCTTAAGATGAAGATGCATTCAAAAGAGTTTCTACTATGGTGATTCTAGTTAGACTGACATAATTTGTTGTTTTGATTTGAATGTGTCGATAGAAAACTTAGTTTAACAATCCATATTTCTCCATCTAAAGACATATATTTTCAGTTAATTATTGCGTATCACCTAAGTAAGTGCTAACAAATAGGAAGATAACTAATGAAAATAGAAGAAAGGATCAACAAGAATGATAGGCCATTTTTTCTTTTCAAGTTGTTAGTAGCCAGGGTGTAGAGGAAGGTCTTTAGAGGAATTTAAAAGATCTTTGTACGTGGGGTATCCAATTTTATTATATAAATGGACTTATTTTGAAGTTATTCATAGATTCAGTCACATCCTTATATATCTTTTAGTTATAATTTTTTAGAAGCTTTAACCTAGAAGTTAGATGTTAGACCCCTAAGTCCTAATAGAGGAATCGTGCAGGCATTGGTAAGCCTTAACCAATGCTTGATACGCGGAACAACAGAACAAGGCAAAGACTTGCACGCAGGCAAGAGAAAAGGGGCAATGTTAAGCATTGACGTGCATTGGTGCACTTTGGCGAAAATATTCGACCAGATGCAAGATTCGGATGTGGGACCAAAAGAAGACTTGAAATGGATATCGAGTGAAAGGTTAGCTGGATCACACGCATGAATGTGGCATACGAGAGTTCCAAAATGACTTAGCAAGTTAGATCAAACTTGGTGAGAGTTTCAGACCTTGTACGAGTTGATTTGCTAAGACTAGGTTCTTGAAGGATTAAAGACTTAGTGTGTGCTCAAATGGATGGATCATGGCTAATGTAGTTGGTATGGGAAAGCATTAGGTAGACAAGTGTGCTATTGGCTTGGATGAATTATCATCAATGGATAGAGATGAGGAGATCTTGGATGATGTGGCAGATAAGATCACAATGGATGAACATTAGCTCTAAGAGATAAAGGGTGTGTTTGGTAAAGAGCTGATCAGCACTTTTTTAGCTGGTCAACTCATTTTAGCTGGTTGACCAGCAAAAAAAAATCCATAAGCTTGTTTGGTAAATAGCTGATTGGTTGGCTGATTGAACCTAATCAGCTATTTTTCAACCAGCTCCAAAGAGGAGTGTTTCACACAATCAGCTGATTTGTTTTCAGCCGAATCTCCAAAATGCCCTAACCCTCTCGCGTCTCACTTCTCATCTCTCAAGTCTCCAGAGTCTTCTCCTTCTTTCGTTCCTTTCTCACCACTCACCCACTCGCGATTGTCGGAAAATATTTCTTTCGTTCACTCCCACGCATCAACGAAGGATGTCGACCAAATAGAGAGAAGGTTTGAAGTCGATTTCGGTGTCATTGAGGAGTTCAGTCGCAAAGTGCCATTGAGGAGTCGATTTCTGCTAAGAGGTGGGTTCCTATTGAAGCTTACCCCAACGTCATGAATCAGGTCAGTAACTCATCCATGGTTTTCTTCTTAACCTTTCTGTTTGTTTGTTGAGATTTAGGGTTTTCTTCTTAACCTTTTTGTCTGTTTGTTTATTGAGTTTTAAGGTTTTTTCTGTCGCCGGAGAAGTGTTACAGCTGTGTCAACGAGGAAGCTTTCCACCGGGTTGTGGCGATTGCAGCTGCCGGAGGCCGAAGTTGATGG
>JANZXV010000003.1:17387583-17407224 GCA_027576455.1 Erythroxylum roigii
TTAATGAATTACATCTACTATTCTTATTATACTATAGGGGCATTTCCGTCATTAACACTATTTTCTGTTCTGTCCTAGGCAACCAAACATATTTTTGTACTCAGGACGAAGACAATTATCTCTGTTCTGTCTACCGCAACCAAACATCTCACTGTCTTCAATTCTTGTTCTGTTCCATCCCGTCCTGCCTAGTTACGTTCCGTCCCTATCTGCTGAAGACGCTAACCAAACGCTGCGTTTGTTAACGACAATAGACCTGGTTTTCCAGTTTTTATTTTGTCATTGAACTAATGACACAAAGATCAAACTTTATGTACTCTGGTCTACCACAATTTGAACCAAAGAAGATTGATCATCTGTAGGATACAATCTTTTGGGAAAAAAACAACATTACACCTTTGCTACACTACTGCCATCACAACGGAAGCGGTAAATAACACTGTAAATTCTTTGTTATCCTGCCCAACGAGAGTAATGTAATACAGAGGACTGACTATTTCAACAGATTCCACAAATAAATTTATTAAAGACTATATCAGCTCAAGCTTGCAGAAGCATCAAACTGCGGCATGGAAGCATAATCATTAACTCATTGTATGTCTTATATGACGTTGTCAACCAGAATCGTGGTCCTTTTTACATCATCCCAGACGGAAAAATATGGATTCAATTTTGCTAAGATCATTTGTGTCATTCACATTATGATTCTCAGAAGAAACAATCTTCACGGTCACAGCAATTACCGCTGCTGAACATGGCTGCTTCAGCATCTGAACAGTCCACTATTGCAAAGAGTGCTAGCTTCTTAAAACCACTCAGAATTTACTTTGCCATCCAAAGCTTCAAACTTGCGCCATTTCAAAGGAATTAAATCCAAAAGCTAGAAATCTTCACTTTCTCTGACTGTCATGCAGTGTCCATCGAGGTTAACAAAATGATAGGCCCCCTGTCAAACTCATGCATTGAGAAGTTTAAGACCAGACACTTCCACTTTAAACTCTGAGCAGAGTGCAATCTCAAGCAGCCAACTGGTGCTCGAATGAACTCTTCATGCATTAAGACCAGCCCAGTTCTTGAAAGCAACGAGAGATTCCATTTTTCTTAGGTTCCTTTTTCTCAATTTTGACACTTTCAGCTTCTTATGTGTTTCCATGAATGCTTGTTTGTACTTCCACTTATCCACAAAAACCTTCATCTCCTTAGATTTCTCCACAACTTGCATCACTGCATCAAAGTAACCCCCCTTAACAAGAGCATACAGAAATGCATCAACCAAGTTCTGGTCAAATCTAACCCCTTTATCTTTATCTGTTGAAAACTTCCGCTTTACCTCATTCCAGAGCATCAACACATTGAAATATTTTCCTGCAGCAACATAACCATTAATAACGGACAAATATGTTTGGTCATTTGGCTCATACTCTAGGAATGTCATTCTTCGAAAAGTCCTCCTCGCATCTTCTATCCTCCCGGCTTTACAAAAGGCATGAATTATTGAATTCCAGTCATGTGTTGTAACTTCAACACGAGGGTCCTCAATAACTTCATCTAGAAATGCAGCCATTAACTCAGGCCGTTGGTTCTCCATCAGTCCTGTCATAATAGTCAAATAACTCCCCTTCAAGTTGGGTATTATTGACTCTCTCATATCCCTGAACAAAGCGAAAGCAGATTGGAAATCTTGACTTGTCATGGATGCCTCAATTAGAGCATCATAGCTTACTGCATCTAAATGATGCCCTGTGTTGCTTATCTCCATGACCAATTGAGTAGCTTCTGCTGTTCTATGCTCTTTGCAACATGATTTCAAAATTGGAATGTAGACCCCTAGCCCCACAGTACCACCTAAAACATTCATTTCATCAACAATGCTATGAGCTTTATCAGAAAGTCCAAGATTGACACACGCACTAATTACACCAAAGCCAACTGATTTGTCAACCGCATTTGCTGCTGCCTCCAACTTTTGAGATTCAACAATCAATGTTGCTAAACCCTTAATTCCAGCGTCCTTCAGGAAACCTTTCACAACTTCACAATAAGTTTCTTCACTGAAATCTAAACCTTCTCCAGTCCGTTCATTTAAGCTACAAAGAATAGTTTCTGAAACTAAGTCTAAATTCCTCGACTTTACATACCCACTAATCAAATTACTATGTATCAGCCTCTTATTTGAAAATCCAAATCCTCTCATTAGATTCTGTAACTCAACAATCTTATCTTTTAATCCTTTCAATGCATACAAATAAGCAAGAGACCCAAAACTCATCTCATCAGGCCTAATATTCAAAACTGACATCTTCTCAATGACTTTTTCAGCATCAGTAACCGATTCAAGTTCTCGACAACAACCATCTAAAGCCACATTACACGCAGCCAAGTCAGGTTTCATGAAGTCCAACTTCTCATCTATGGCAACCCCACAACTCTCCATAAAAACTCGCAGGAATGCACCAAAACTTCCGTTCTTTTTACTAATATCAACAATAAAATGACCCCACAACCCAAAGGGCAGATAGTACCTGTTCTTAAACATACACTTGACCAAAGCAAAAGCAGGAGCAGCAGCATTAGCACGTTCCATAGAAAGAAGAAGCCTTTCGACAGTCTCAAACTCCAAAAGTTTTGGGTTCTTCTCCATAAAATAGACAACGGAGGCAAATGCCCTTTTGAGGTTGAGAGTGTCATTGAGAGACGCGAGGTGGGCAATCAAATCGTTGGACAGAGTCTTTGGTGGGAAAACGGAGTTAGTGGTTAAGGACTTGAAGGACTTCCATGCCTCATCGGTCTTGTTGTGAAGAAGAGAACTTTGAATGGTGGACTCTAAGTCGTCTACAGATTCTTGGGTTAAGGAAGATGGTGGGGCAGCTGTGATGGTACTGGTGGTAGTGGTCTGTGGTGGAGTTTTCTTACCGGCGAAAAGACAAGGTTTAAGGAAGGAGTATAGTGTCGGAGTTTCAGGGGCGGAGGATAAGCGTCTATGTGGAAGCGACGACACCGCTCTTCTCCACATGCTGTGCTTCAATAACGGCGTAAGCTGTGTGACCTTTCTTGCGTTGTAAAATGAATACATCTACATAAACCTTAATCTATATTTTGGAAAGCCTACCCAGTGCTGGAATAGCTGAGTTGGTTAGAGCGTGTGGCTGTTAACCACAAGGTCGGAGGTTCAAGCCCTCCTTCTAGCGATTTTTTGTATATTTTTGTTCAATTTTCTATTTTCTTAATACGACAACGAAACGATGAGAAGGATCAACTCTCAACAAGAAGAAGTATGTTTGGAGTCAATCGGCAGCTCCGGTGAGAGGAAGTTGTTTTATCAACCATGGAAGAAGCCAAAAGGAACAATCAATCAATGCAGCAGCAGCAGCTCACAGTTGAAGAATGGAATGGCTGTTCTTCTACCAAACTCTCCAAGACGGCTACTATAACTGTTGCTGGTGCTTCTGCTTCTTCTTCTTCTTTTTCAATCCAAAGGTTGGATCTTTAACCCTCAACTTACACTTTCCCATCTAAAACTTCGTTTGTTTCTGAAATTCTGAGATTTCCGTTATAATCAGATCTGGAAACCCTTTTGAACACGTTTGGAGACGAGTTCTTCAAGCATTTGTACCGGAGGCGAGTTTTCTTCTTTCTTCCTTAGTTTCTCCTATTGCTATTGTACTTCATCAGCTATTTATAGGTGTTTGTCTCCTCGTAAGTGCAGGGTTTTCCGGGCAGTGTAACTCCAGATTATGTTCCGTTTCAAGTGTGGGATTCGCTGCAGGTATTGGATACATAAGCTCAATGACTTTGTTTGTGGCAAAAGGGTATGTGGACTTGGCTATGAATCCTTGTCTTTTACTAACCAAATTGGGGATTTTGATATTTCTTTCCATATAGGGCCTTTCAACTTATATACGGACCATGCTTTCTACACAAGTAGGTTCCAATTTGTCCGATTCAAATTCATTCTCAGTATGTTGTAGCAATGTCTGTTATACTTGTTTTAATTTGCTCTTTTCTGTCTTTTTTCTTCAAGGCTCTCTTAAGTGCAATTGGGGTTGGTGAGAAATCAGCCACTGTCATTGGGGCCACTTTTCAAGTATAAGCTTAGATGGGTAATATCAAATTAGTTTTCAGCAAATAGACGTGATTGAATTATCTACTTGTTCTTGATTGGAAATTTGAAACTAATATTCAGAAGCAAGAGTTTTCCACTTTGCAGTATTGATCTTGGAATCTGTGGTTTCTAAGGGATTTAACTGGAATGCTTGGTGGCATACTTTTTACCTTTTACCAGGTAAGATATGATGTTTCATATTCATGATACTTTTTTGTTTCTAATTTGTAGAGTTTGTCCAATGTATATACAATTAAGATGCTTTGAGGTTTTGAAGCTTAGCACTTGATGAAAGTAAGAAATTTCCAGCTGTCTACGTTAATGTGGAAATGATGGTATAAGATTTATTTTCTTTTACTTATTCTGATTGCATAGAGGGATTATCACTTTTTATCTTTTCTTTTCTCTTTTACTTGAGAATATCACTCTTGATTAGGGATTTCTCTGCTTCTCAGGGATCAAATCTGGATAGTGACGCCAAAATGTGGCGTTTGGTGGCAGATCTTATGAATGATCTCGGTATTCCTCCCCCACCCCCCTTCTGTCTCTCTCTCACAACACTGTATGCATGGATACAGACATTTTGAATACATTGCAGTTTATTTTTCCAATTTGATATGCCCTAGAGACTGACAAGGATGCCTGCTATGTTTGTTGCAGGAATGCTTATGGATCTTGTATCTCCATTATTTCCTTCAGCATTTGTTTTTATAGTTTGCTTAGGAAGCCTTTCAAGATCATTCAGTAAGTATTTTGGCTGGTTAACATGTGGGTAGAGCACTTTAGAAATCTAGTAAATGCTGATAGTTATTGTCAACCTTTTTCTCTCACCAATCGCGGTGATGTCCATATGTGTGCTTGTTTTGTTTGTTGTTTATGCTAAAAGAATAAATTAAATGAATCTCCATATTTAATCAAGATTCATTGATATTGTTTCTCTACATAGCTGGTGTTGCTAGTGGTGCAACTAGAGCTGCTTTAACACAGCACTTTGCCCTTCAAAATAATGCAGCGGATATATCAGCCAAGGTACCAATATAATCAATTACTTTTCTCAAAGTCGTATAAGGTTTTAATTTATGGCTATTTGCTTTTCTCTAATGTCTATGCAGGAAGGAAGTCAAGAAACAATGGCAACAATGATTGGAATGGCAGTGGGCATGCTCCTTGCTCACTTGACAATGGGATATCCCTTGGTAGTTTGGTTTGCCTTCCTCTCTTTAACAACATTCCATGTTTATGGTAAGAAAACCTTTTCTGGTGATTAAATGTAACTGCTAAAATTCAGATATAGTTGGAAGACATCCTTCATATTGTGTAAATTTACATGTAGCTGGAAGAAATGCTTCTAATTGTGTAAATTGGTCACAGAGATATTTCTTAGATGACAATTTGAATTCATACACATAATATGTCCTCTTCTTTTCTTGATGACAATTTCATCAATGATATTGTTAGATCTTACTGCTGCAAGTGGCTACTTATTATCTTGTGATCTTTGTTGACCAGCTAACTATAGGGCTGTTTGTTGCCTTGCGTTAACTTCTTTGAACATTAAGAGGAGCTCAATTCTTTTACAGTATTTCTTCGAGACTGGCCAAGGTACTAGGTACAACCTGAAATACTTTCTGAAATATGTTAAGGATCCAAGGTCCATTTAGATGACAGAACCATTTGATCCATGTTATCTGCTACATTTATTATGAATGAAGCAGAAAGATATGTGGTGACATATACTATTGCTATCTCGAGGTAACTTGTGTTTGGTTCGCTTATGCAAATAGAACAAGAACAAATCTTGGTTTAAGAGAACTTGGGTTAAAACTCCACTTTTTTTATGTCTTACCGTGTCCATCATTGCTTTCAATTTATGTTATTTTGCTTTCCATGTATATTCCTTGAGCTCCTAGATGTACATTAACATGGTTTAATTGCCAACATTTGAATTTGTTTCCAGTTCTCTCCCCTGAACAGGTCTCTAAGATGGAGCATATTTTACCCATGTGGACAAGTTCCTGGTATTCTAAGAAGGTGAAATTGCTGCATACCCAAGTTCTATTGGGTGTGAGAGTTTCTTCACTTGATCACGGGGACATGTGAGTTTTGAAGTTTTTCAGCCAACTTTTTGACTGTCACATGCACATGAATCTGCATACCCCAAATGAGACACCTTTTTTCCCAAACTATTATTTCTTCAATTCCAGATTAAGTATCGGTTAGAATCATTTGCAGAATTATGATTTCTTTATTTGATTAAGTGATGGCCCTAATCTAATAGGTTACATACAACTGTAAGTATAGTTATGAAGTGTTTATGAGTCGAGCATGATGAACTTTGTGTCATGTGAACTACTTTGACCTTAGTGCTGCAAAATCTTAAAATACTTCTGCAAAAACCTGACAGTTTTATTAATATTCTGAAACAGGGTGGAGCTACTGCTTTGTGCAGGATCTCATTATAGAAAAGGTTGACTCCATGTTCTTCTTCCCAGTCATTGTTTTTTAAATATAAAACAAGTGATCAATGTTATGTGTTATTTTCATTGCTTTTTTTTAGCAAAGTATTTGTTACTGGAGAGGAACAGAATCATCTCTATCATACTACACAAAGATTCCACAGCTTCGGATGTCTTGCAATCATTTATTCATGCACTTGCTGCGGTAAAACTTAAGGAAAAATGTAATTCCGTGCATATGGAGAGCCAATTATGGATGAATGCACATTATGAAGTTTTCCTTCAGAAGGTATCTCTTTCATTTCTTCTCCTAATAATTTTGCTCTTTAGAATGAACTGGCTCTGAAATCATCAATTGCAATATGTTCGACGTTAGGTGAACTAATTTTGAGAGGAAATACTTCATTTGCTATGATGCAGCAACATAGTGAACTAGTTTTTGATGGCTCTCTCTTCTCTTGTTTTACTGAAAGAGTAAAAAAGTGAAAGTTTGATCGAGGGAGAGAACTCAGACATCTAGATGGTTGGAATTAACAAGAACAACTAGTTCGGTATTGAGATCAGCTGAATTGAGAATGTAATGTCCCCTGGAAATTGGAATTTGTTTTCATCCTTGAAGAAAGTTGGTGACAAGCTAGCACTTAGATTGTAACTTTAATCTTTTTGGATATCATCTAATTTCTTTTGCTTTTGGCATCTGGCAGCTAAGGTCTTCAGGTTGGAAAACAGAACGCCTGCTTTCCTCTTCAATTGTTTGGAAGGCAAACTGGATATCTGAGCCTTCAGATGATAAGACGGACTAGAGTAAAACTTGATGCGCTGATATCACTTGATTTGACTCTAGGATTGCCATTGAAGATTGACGACAAGAATTCTCTATTGGCAGAAAAATGTTATTACAGAACATAACACTGAACATCAAGAGAGATCCAACAGCTTCCTCAATTTATATTTTATTGGA
This sequence comes from Erythroxylum roigii, assembly GCA_027576455.1. Classification (NCBI taxonomy): domain Eukaryota; kingdom Viridiplantae; phylum Streptophyta; class Magnoliopsida; order Malpighiales; family Erythroxylaceae; genus Erythroxylum; species Erythroxylum roigii. The sequence goes on from JANZXV010000003.1 coordinate 17,395,103, forward strand.
TAGCATATTGAATTTGCCTTAAATTGACTTCATCAAGCCATCGCCATTTCGATTTATGTTTATCCGCTGTGTATACAACTAATCAATGTTTGTTTCATTTGTACTTGGGCTGCAAAACTTCACAAGTCATGATGATTATGTCTGAATCGTAATCCCTTAGCTGAAATGATAATTGAAAAGTGTGTGGTCGACATTCCTAATTTTTTTATTAGCATCTCCAGATGTCGCAACCTAAAAAATGGAAGATAAAATATTAGAAACACAATTTGTAATTCTTCGTAAAAAACACATTGCTTACAATATTACTTTGTTGACCCAGTACAACATTATCATCAACTAAATTTGCGTCGCTTAATTGTAGTTATAATGAAAATACATTTTTCAGTCATTAAAATCAATAATAAGTAATATAAAACTGAAAACTGATATATCTTTGAAGTTGCCTCTATTTAAACCTGATTAACATAATGAAAACTGATATATCTTTGAAGTTGCCTGGCCTAGCCTGCCCTTTGATTAACATAATATCTCACTTTCTGTGCCCTGAAGATGCCATAAGCACCCCAACAGCCACAATGAACATGGCCAGCATAGCTGCAAGTAAGATGTACGTTCTTCTTGACGACTTTCGGTACTCTCCGAAGACGATGATACCCCAAAATGTGCTTACTAGTGGCAGCGCCTGATACCGGTAATCCAGTTTTTTGACATGTCATTCAAAAATTTTCTACACTTCATAATTATTAAAACAACTCAGTGTTCATGAATGCCACTGACCTGAACAGCATCTGCTGCTGCATATCCTGCTGCTTGACCTCCCATAAATTGGAGACCGTTCCCAAAACCACATAGTAAACCAGCCAGAAACGCCCAGCCTCTGCCTTTCCAGTCTTTAAGATAAGCTTCTAGAGACGATTTGGGCACTTTCAGCACAGGAAGGTAAAGAAAGGTTATGTTCAGGATGATGGCAATAACAAAACAGGATACTGAGAACCAGAAAAATGCAGTGTAGACAACCAAATGAGGAACGCCGTTCTTCAATTTGTGCCACTGATCATTTGTTGCTAGGTTAAAGGCTGGTGAGAAAAGAGAGAAGCAGACACCGGCAAAAAAAGTTATGGCCAGTCCCAGTACTGTTCCCTTCCCAAACACCTGCAGAAAGAGCCCATCGTACTTGTTTTAGTTTTTGGGATCAATAACAAAATTTTGCAGAACTAGATATATTTCAGCAGCAGAATAGCATTTTCACATCAGCTTAAATGCCATAAGCTATGACTTAAAACCTACATTTGGCTAGTTCGGTGACATCATAATGATTTTCCAAGTCTGAGAACCGCCATAAGAGGATGAAGATTAGGTAGAACCACAAACCTTGATTGATCTTCTGCTTTCCAGCTCGACGAGGAAATCTGCTGTTCCAGCTTTAGCCTTCTGTGCAATACCATTTGTGTTGCCATTCTCCATATCCCCTGTTAACTCCCACCAAGAAAAGAAAGCAACATACACTATCTCTGTCACGGTTTAAGAAAGAGTGATTGATCCATTACCCAATGAATGACGAGAGTCTTGCAACAATTATAAGCTTATATTTAAAAAAAAAAAAACAATTATAAGCTTAAAAAATTGATATCTGATTTGACTATAGAACTTCACCGAGCTTCATACCCTTGTTTGAAAATGATTCCTTAGGCATGGACGAATCTGTAGCTCTGTCCAAGGACAAATCCAGTCGTGACATGAGGGCGATGTCAGAACTTAAGAGCAGAAAGCTTAAATATTATAATAAAAAGGGAGCAAATTTTGAAAGGATTTGAAATTATGTACGTGGAAAAACAAAGAGAAATACACTTCTTGTTTCTGATGGCTTGAGCTATTCAGCTTTGTTCTATTGTCAGCTGAATTAGATGAATGAACAGCTGAGCCAAGACAAACTGCAATCAAGAAGCAACCAACACCTGGAAAGAGAATCTCCGCTCTATTTATTTTGTCATCTAAGAAGTAATTCATGGTAGTTCCTGTGACCCGGAAAGGAAGTGAAGATCAAAATCCAGAACCCATCCAAAAGTATCGCAATCATTGTGACAGACACAAACCTAGAAGAACAGCCATACTACAAGCGATGACTTCTGTCACAGATATGCCAACAAAAGGCCAAGCATACTGTGTCGCCAGGTTTCCGATACTCAGGACCACGCCACCAGCCATGGCAAACATAACAGATGGCCAATTATCCTGCACCAACTTCACATTGTTGATGAAGTAACTGGGAACTGTATAACTTTAGCAGCTAAAAGAACAAACCTGAGAAAGTTGAGTAAAAAAGTTTGGTCTTTCAGGAGTGTCTTTGCCAATCTGACCAAATGTTAAAGCTATAATCACAGCAGCCAAGAGATTTGTGATGGAATAGTCAAGGTAAGTATGTTGAGGAAGCCTGCCCCGTCGTTCCAGAAGAGTCATAATAGCAGGCCATGTGCCTAAGAAGGAGAGTGAAAATAACATACATGCTATGGCTCCTCCTTTGTTCTCAATCAGGTACATTTTAATCAGATCACCAACGAAAAAGATGATAACTGGCAGTGTACACCAAAAATGGGATTAGCAGACTTGTTTGCACTTGTATCGACTTGCTTCAGTGAAAAGAAACAGAAGACAAAGTTGTACTCCGAACTGAATGATAATATAAAGTACACAATTTTACGTTAACAAAAGCGAATAGTTAAGACATTGGTCAGTTACATGTGCTTTATATTTAATAAAAACTTCTTGGGTGTATATTTATAAAAATAAGTGGCCGTACTACATTAGAAATGCATAAAGTTGTTCAAACAAGGAAAAGGTTATTATAAAAATGTCATATGAATTGTTGCAGGTGTGCTGTTTATAAACCAAACATATTTATGAGTACAAGGTCAACTTAACGATCGATCAAATTTATACCTGCAACAAAGAAATGATTACATATTATATTATTGCTAATAAACATCATTAGTGTTAAGTGACCGTTTCAACACAACAGCTTAAGCTGTTGTGTGAGGCCAACTTAATTGGTTTTATATATTCACTAACATACCCCCTCAAGTGAAATCCCTTTGAGCTTGAAACTTGCACAAGTTCACTCTACCTTGTGCTGAATAATAAGTGGGTGGTAGGATTTGAACTCACGACCACTTGGTCATAAAGGCTCTAATACCATATTAAGTGACCGTTTCAACACAAAAGCTTAAGCTGTTGTGTGAGACCAACTTAATTGGTTTTATATATTCACTAACAATTAGATATATAATTCCGTTTAAGGCATACTATTCATTAATATTAGTTTAAAGTTGATAAAATTAGTGACACCCAAGTATCGACTTGATTTATTAAAATTGGAAAATGATAAACTTGATGGTATAAGACTATTTATGATATGGAATGTAAATAATAATGGTTTAAGTACTTAACCTTGTGTTAAAAAACAATAATCAACTTTAATTTATTGGTCTAAATTGTTTTAGGGTTGTAATTATATATATATAGAAAGACATTGCCTTACTTATAAAGCCCTTTTTCTCTAAGTGATGTTCAATTATTACTGACTTGACTTTGTTCCATTAGTATTTGCTGTGCATTTTGATGCTAGCGGCTGTCCTTCTAAGCTACCTACTTAGTCTATATATATATATACATATACAAACACAAATTTGTCTTCTTGTGCCAAAATTTTCAAGCATGAGCATGACAATATATATATGTATGTATAGAAGAGACATTGACTTACATTACATGTTGAATGCCCTTTTTTATATCTTCTCCCTCTATATAAATATATAAGTATAGGAGGGAAGTCCAACGCAACGCGTCAACAATTATCAAACATTGCAACGCGTGGAGCAGTCTCGTAGTCAGCCGAGGAAGAATTTATCAAACATTGCAACAGTACCCAGGATGAGAATCGAACGTGTCAACAAATTAGTAATGAACAATTTGCAGCTTAGTTGACTGCTAGCTGATTAAGTTATCTGAAAGTAAAACAATTCCTTTCTGTAGCTATCAGATGCAAGCCATAATAATTGAATATTTCTTATTATGTCTGCTTGGATAGCTTAGAAAAATGACAGCTTTGTAAAATATTTATGGATTCGATTGAGTTTTGCGTACATGTATCCATAATTATTTTTAGTTTCGTAAGATGTTGATTTATTCCCTTTTTGCTTCTTTTCTTTAATGTGTTTCCTCACTGGTTAAGAATTATTGAGGTTTCTATCCATAAGTTTTTGTTTCTAAAACTTATATACTCAATCACCAACCATCATGTTCATTGATGGAAGAGAGAGAGAAAGGGTCTTTGACCCATTTGAAATCCATTCTGTAACATTCAATAACCATTATTTTGGGTAATTTCATGGGACCCAAATCTATAAGTCATGGAACATTAAATAGTTTAACAATCTCCCGCTTAGCCCATATTACGACTTGGTGATCTAATAATAAAACTTTAAATGTGCACAATACATTGAATCGATCAAGTCATCCTTAACTGAATTAAGCTGATGGGATCATGGCGGTCATAAGTTATATAACTTGATTCCTTTCATGTATCACATAATCAACTCATCTCAACTCAACAAACTTTAAATGGGTAATTCGGTAATTGTTATCTCACAAATCATAATTATTGTATACAACATAATATGGATAACCAGAAAGTGAGCAAAAACATGTGACAGTAATTAAATTCACAAGTGTCATAACAATTCAAGCAAGACAATGATATGTATATATACATGTCTGAATACTATGCTAACAAGGACTTATCTATAAGGCCCATCCGTTCAACATGACCAATAAATGTTTTAGGCGGTAAGCCTTTCGTTAACGGATCTGCTATCATGAGATCGGTACTAATATGCTTAATTGACACTTTATGTTTTTGCTATCACATAGGATGGCTCACCTATATCTTTCATTGCAAAATTATTAGAAAGAAAATTCTTTACATCATGTAACAAAACAACATTATTTGTAGCAAGAAGAATATCATCAACATATAGAACTAATATTATGAACTTGCTCTCACTAATCTTCATATAGATACACCGATCAACAGTGTTCTCTATAAAACCGTAAGACGTAATGATATCATTAAACTTAAGATATCATTGTCGGGAAACTTATTTCAGTCTATATATTGACTTCTTTAATTTACACACTAATCGTTCCTTTTCTGTGGTCACAAAACCTTCTGATTAATCCATATATACTTCTTCTTCCAAGTCACCATTTAGAAATGCGGTTTTTACGTCCATTTGGTGAAGCTCTAAATCATAATGAGCCACTAGTGCTATAATAATTCTTTCCTTGACTATCCCCCCAAACTATTCCAAGTTTCCTGATAGAAAAAGCCATTCAATCCATTCGGACCTGGACCTTTAGAGCCATTCATGCTGAAGACAACCTTATTTATTTCCTAATCTGTAACATGTTTTATTAACCAATAAACTGCATGATCAGAAATCGTAACAGTTACAAACTGACTAAGGTCTTAATCCAACTTAAATGGGAGAGATTCTGGTCCAAGTAGATTACTGTAGAAATTCATAGCTTCCTTAGCTAAGTCATCTTGTCCAAAAACATCCACTCCAGCTTCTATTTTAATGGAGGTAATTCTGTTAGTATTCTTTCGAGCTAACATAGAATTGAAGAAGAACATTATACATCTATCTCCCTCTCTTAACCAATTTATTCTAGCTCTCTGCTTCAGTAAAGAGTGTTGATTGTCCATTACTTCCAAATAGTTTTTAAGAGCTTCCTTCTCTGCTGTAGCTAGAGCTCCATCTAAGGGGTTTTTCTGCCAATGCTTTTTGAATAGAAGAGTGTTTATCCCTAGATATATCAATCTCCTTTGTAAGATTAAGAACTTTCTTACCATTAAGAATCTTCAGCTCCTGTTTTATAGCCTTGAGCTTTTGGACACAAATGTATTGCTTAGTCCCACAATATCCATGCTCCAATCCCTTCTGTCTTGGTTCTTGAAAACCCTCCATGTTAACCAAAAAATTGTTAAATCTGAAAGGATGATGGACTCTGGAGGAGGTGAACAAGATAACTATCTTTATAAGAGTATGATCTGAGATACCAGGGTTTAGGAATTTTGTTGAGCTTCTTGAGAAAGAATGTAGCCATTCCACATTAACCAAAGCTCTATCTAGTTTTTCCCTGGTGTGCCAAATAGAACTTTGTTTATTTGTCCAAGTAAACTTATGACCTTCAGCTTTTAGATCTATAAGTTCCACCTCCTGCATACAATCAAACATATAAGGGGAGTAGTTGAGTAGGTTATAATTACCTTCAGCCTCTGATATGAACAAAGTAGTGTTAAAATCTCCGCATTCCATCCAAGGGGAATTTACTGAAGCCTTGATCCTTCTTAGGTAATTCCAGTGGTCAGGTCTTTGAAACACAATGTTGAATCCATAGACAAAAGTAGCTCAAGAATTTTCCATTTTGAAATAAAGCTTAGTGTGAATATGCTGTTGACTATATTCCAACACATTTAGTTTCAAAAAATCACCATCATAAGCTATAGTAATCCTTCCGTAAGCACGACTTTGATGGTTTGTAATGAACCGCCAGTTGCTGCCTAGATAAACCAATTTATTCAGATTAACTTCTCTAATTTTAGTCTCCAACATACAAAAAACCCAAGGCTTTTCCTTTAGCACAAAATCCCTTAAAGCAATAAGCTTTGAAGGATTATTTATTTCACGCACGTTCCATACAATCAAAGTCACAATCAATTTGCTTTACTTTTAGAGCTTTTCTTATTGCTCCTCCTACTTTTCTGAGAAATGACCTGCTCAAACTGCTCATCTTGATTATTACCATTTAGCACATCAACCCTTGATAGACTGTGTTCATTCTGTTGAACCCCCGACAAACCTTCATTTTGATTAGTTCCAATAGATTCAAGATCATTTCCTCCTTTAGTCATAGTAGACTTGTAGAAATCTTCTGATGGATTATGAAAAACTTCATTTAGCTAAACAAAAACTGTATTTTTTTCCTTTGGAACGTCCTCCCTTATTTTAGGGGAGACATTTACTATCTGAACCATCTCTTGGTTTTCTACTACTTGTTCTATTTCCTCAATCTCCTTGATTTCTTCAGCCTCATTTTTTTTATTCCCATCACTTCCCAGTAACCACCTTTTATGAAGAGCTTTCCCGTCGGTTTCTTTGCCTTGAGCTCTAAGAGATGGTTTCCATTGATAAGTCACTAGGACTTTATCTTTTCTTAGAGATTTTTCATTCGCCGACCTTAGAATAGGGATATTATCCTTCATTTCCTTAGCCATATCCATACTCACACATAATCGAGCAAATCCAACTCTTTTCTTCGATGCAGTATTTTCATCCATGCAAATCGGTTTCCTCAAGTAGCTTGCAAGCATACTCAACCCCTTTGTAGTCCAATACTTCAAGGGGATATTGTGAATGTTCACCCATAGGGGAATGTTCTTCGTTTAAATTTTTTTGAGCTCCACACCCGGTTGTCAATTTTGTAGAAATAGTGGAAGTTGAGAGATATGCCAGGGGCCCTCTTCTATTACCTTTTGAGCTTCCGATTTGGAAGAAAATGTAAAGATTATGTTGTCTTCTTCGGTTAGCATTACCTCCATTAGCCCTCTTCCTTTCCAATTCCTCAAAGCCCATGCTTGTATAACCGAAAATGCAGGCCTTTTTTTCCATAAAAAATCCCACAAGTAGCTTCCCATGTTTTAGCTCCTTAGTGTAAAACTTTTAAACTAGGAACCACCATTAGCTTACCATCCATCTCTATAGGAAGGCTGAAAACCAAAGAGGAGTCTGAGTTATCCCCAACCACCTATTTTCATGTTTTCCTATATTCTTTAACATTGTCTACTACAATAGGGATATATCCCTTAGGAGGAGGAGCAGCCATAGTAAGGGGTGGAATAGTTGTTGAAAAGGATGGGGAATAAGGGAGAGGTGCAGCGGGTTTAGGAGGGGAAGGAAGAATAGATTTAGATTTAGGGTTTGGTGAGATGGTTTGTTAGATGGTTGAAAGAAGGATTGGAAAATCTGTGTCTATTTGTATTTGGGAACTAAATTTTCTGGTTGTTTGTAGGCTTGCAGGTTTGGACAAGAGCAAGAGATCTGGAAAACAAAAGGATTGAGCTAAGTTTTCTTTTTTACTTTGTTTGCTAGATTTGAAAAGAAAGCAAAAACTATTGCGTTTGTTATGCTGTGCGGGAGATTTGGAAATGGTTAGGGGAAGAAAAGTGGGAGTGGTGGAGGTGATGTCAGGATTCAAGTAGCCGAGGTCATGGCAGTCTCCGGTGACCAAGGTCATGGCAGCGCTTTGATTAAAGCACAGTGAGAACAACTAGCACAAAAGCCATGCAGGAAAAGAAACAGGAGAGCTTTTCTTGCTTTACCAATTCTTGTTCATAAATCATGCGCCTCCTTGGAAAATCACTGGAAGGATCCAAGGTAACTTTGAGTTTTCTGTTTCTAACTTCCAACTCATTTTTGCATTGTGTCCAGTTTCTTTTTTCGTTCCAGTAATTAATTAGTTTAGAGTGAAATACGTACTTTTTAATAGTTTATTTTTAAAATTTTAATACAATTTAATATTATAAAATATTTTCAAATTATATTGAATAGATAATAAGTCTATTTTACGTTAGTTTTTTGTTAAGTTTTTAATAAAAAGTTAATACAAGTATTATCTATATTAACTTATTAAAATATGATAATTTTTGTAATATTAAATTATTAAAAATTAAGAATTAATTAGATCACATTAGAAACACTATTATGTTAGATTTAATTTAACTTATAAAATCAATAAAAAAGATGTATATATTCATTTAATAAAATTTGACATTTTTTAAAATTACTAAATCATAAGAAAATTTTAAAAATAAATCAAATTATAAAAATAGCGTCTCAATTCTTAAATTTACTTTGTTGCATTACTTGTTAATGTAAAATTATTGTATTATTTAGTTTAAATCCTATCCAATTGATTAAACTTTTAGGTTAAAACAAACTTTACTAGAAGTCTCGTTGAGAAAACAGATCCAAGGAAATGTGAGATTGCGATCAATCCGAACAGTTTCTCCGAAAAAATAAAAAATATTTAGGAATGACAATTTTTTATCCATTAGCGTAAATTTAGTTTTTAAAATGGACCAGCTTATAGGCCATGCTCGGATTTATAATAACTCGAGACCTAATTATTGTAAACAAAATAATATAATTTTACTTAAAAGAGTTAAATCTCAAATAAATCTAAACCTAATTTTTTAATTTAGAAAAATTGATAGAAGTGACCATTCAGGAGATTAATCTATATTGTAAACATAAAAAATTGAAAATCTTTTATCTCTCGCCACTCTCCTGTACAATCCAAATTTACGTGAATTATGAAAGAACAAGAATACAATCAAATTTAGAAAACTATATCAACAATCAGAAATCCTCAGAAGAAATGAAATTACAATCTGACAAAACAGAACACCTGTGTCCCAGAACAAAAATGTACAAGAAAAACCAAACAAGTGAAGAGGATGTTTGAGAAACCTGTGGTTTTTGTTCTTGGTTTTATTCCTGAAAGAGCATGATAAGAAAGTTTCAATTTTTGCAGGGCCCCCTGGAAGCTGCCACTTTACGTGTACTATCGTCCGTCTCCATAGCAGCCAACCCAAGTCTTATTATGAAATTTTCAATTCCAAAAGCCAATTACAGGCCTTTGTAGCAGATGCAATCGTAATTACAAAGTGGTGATGTGAGATGTTTCAAAAAAAAAAACATAGGTTTACATCACCAAGTAGACGTCCCCCAAGAATCTCCAGGAGAACAATTCCGAACAGCAATAACTATTGATCATGGAGACGTTGAAGTGGAGCCATTTCCTTGCAAATACTTCAGCTCCAGAGATACCTGTCTCTCAATCCGGAGCTGCCTGCGAAAATTCTCTATAAACGTTTCAGCCCTCTTATCAATATCATCTTCTGATTGGTAGCTAATAGTTCTGCGAAGTCCATTTGGTGACGAAACTGAATTTTCTGATGATTCTACGTCATCTGTGCATGCCCTTAAGCCAGGTCTATCATTGAAGCTAAACCTGTACCTCCTTGAATAAACACCGATCATGGAAGCTAAACGCCAACGGTTCATTTCAAAGCTTAACAGGATCTTTACCTTGTTTACTACTCGCCTGAGGCGCCCTAGCAAAGAGCTGCTGTCCGTGCCCATGTTAAGAGAATCGTATTCGGTGACAATGATACAAGTTGGAGAGGAAAGCACGAGACAGGTGTATATATAGTTGTGGAAGCATGCTCTTGTTTAGACAGGGACAAGTGATTCGAAGTTTGGGAAAACAATAATACGTTTCAAATCGGATAACCGTGTCTAGGAAACAGCATGAAAGCCGAAAGTTTGAATATGGTCAAATATTTGAATGGTTACAACGGCTGAGGAACTATAAGTAATTATTATTATTTTTTATCTTAGACCAGGGTATCTATAGGAGAATTCAGTTACTAATCCCCTCGCTGGTTTGTAGGCACCTTACAGGGTGGGACAGCTGGCCCAAGGATTTAAGACTGCTCCATACCCAAAGTCAAGAATCGAACCCTTGACCTTTGGTTAAGGATGAATGAGTCCCTGCCACTCAACCACACCCCTTGAATTTTGTAAGTAATTATTATGATTAAGAAAGTGTAAAATATTCCATACTCTAATCATCATTTTATTGATTATCATACTTATTAAGATTAATATTATCTGAATTAGTCTGCATATTAATGTGAACTTCTAATCTGAAGCTTGAAAAGCAAAGACTAATTATACTATTAGAAACTAATGTAAGAGTTGGTCCAATCAAACATACCACTCTTAGTCTTCATGATATCATTAGAGATCGTATTTCCTATACACATATATATTTAATGACTATTTCTGGAAGAAGAGTATATAAATTATTAAATGTAAGTGATAATATATTTAATTATGTGATTGAGTTAATTAATAAATAATTCAAAACCAATCTACAAGTTCGAACTAACCGAGATTAGAGGATCTAACAATTTTGGTTACCTAATCCAACCAATATTATAAGTCTTACAGTGATAAAGCACATAAAGGATTTAGAAAACCCACTTATGTGCAACCGTTTAACACCAAGGATGTGCTCCGTAATCCGTGTTCTGGATTTTGGAACCAGTCAAACTCCGCGAGACTGCATAAAAAGACAAAACAGAGTTATGTTTTACTAGTCTAACATAACTCTGTTTTGTTTTTTTACGGAGTTTACTAGTCAAACTCCGTAAAGGACGATTCTTTTTAGTCTAATTTATTTGTAAATTAGATGTTTTTTTCTTTATTTCTTAAAAAACATCTAATCTTTTTGTTTCCTATTTTCATTAATTTGTTTGTTAGAAATATTGAAAGATTTTATATTTGCAAGAAAGTGTCTTAGTTGTCAGTTTTATCAAAAGTTTAGTGACTATTGTTAAATATGAAGATCTTTTCCATATAAATCAAATAAACAATATATGGGCAATGTTTGACAAACCGAAATTTGAAATTTAATTGAGTTTTAATTTAATAAAATTTTTCAATAATTTAATTAATTATAAAATAATTTTAATTTAATATCTTGAAATTTATGAATTAAGTCAAAAAAATTTACTATCTCTAAATTTTATAAACTTTTATAGATTTTGGCCCTATTTAGCAAACAGCTGATTGCATTATCTGTTAACTGATTTTATCAGCTGATTTGACTAGCGGATTGTATTAGTGGTTTGTTAGAGATATTTGGTAAAATTAGGTGTTTATGTGTAAAATGACTTATAAGGACATGACTTTAAAAAAATTATGAAGGTATGAATATTATATATATTAGTATTTCGTTGAATATTCTTATAGGAATTTAAATTATAGATATTCAATTCCACAAAAATTAAGTTTATAACTTTAATAAAAAACATAGAAAATTTAATAATCATAATCATCATAATCATAATCATCGTCATCGTAATATTGATATTTATTACTTAATTTAAAATTATTTGAACTCTTAATTTAAATTGAGTAATAGAATTAACT
>JANZXV010000003.1:17476091-17494548 GCA_027576455.1 Erythroxylum roigii
TTGAAAGACTACTCAATCTAGATCAAGAACAATTCAAGATAATGAAGATGTTCAATTCAAGAAGGAAGCTGGGATTGTCGTTTATATATATGGGCTTGGATTAAACAAAGAGGAAGCTGCCATAGGTTAGCATAGGTTTTAGGGTAGATTAGGTTTAGATTATTTTCTTCTTGACTTTTCCAGCAACTGCCGCACTCTTTATTCTCTTCTTATTTTTCGTTAACCATCGCATATCTGCTCTTTTCTTTAGTTGCCGCACCTGTGATTTCTCCTTGCCATGTTGATTCATCGTCCCATCATCATCCAGCACATTGCCTCATCTCCTTTGATTTTTATTTCATCATCGCACGTCCTTCTTACTTCTCCAACATCGACGCACTTGACTTCTTCTTTTGATTTCTTGTTCTTCAAATAGCTTCATCATCGCAAATCCCTTGTTCTGCCGCACCTTTGTCTACGTCTCTCAATTCCTCCATCAGCCACATCATCGCACTCTTCTGTTGCTTAAAGCTGCCGCACTTTGCTTTTCTTCATTATTTCAACATCATCAGCGCAATTCATTCTCTCTTGGAGGCTACCGCATCATGACTTCTCTTTTTAGTTTATGATTTAATTCTTTTATAATTTTCAATTAGTTTAAACATAGGCTTAGGGTTTAGTCAATTTAATTTTCTGTTTTTTTTGTTTTTTAAATTTATGCATAGATTTCAATTAGGGATTTTTGTTAATTTTATTAAAAGTCAAGTTATAGAGTTTGTTTATTTTATTATTTCTTTGCTTTCAATTTAATTATGCTTAATTAATTTTCTTGTCGACTTAATTATTTTAATTTGCAATTTCTTTTGATTTTTATTTTTATCGCTGTGACAAAACCCCCCTCGCTATTTTCGTTTGAACTAGCTAACCTTTACTGTTAAAGATTCCTCGTGGGAACGATATCCGCTTACCGCTACTACATTAATTTGTTTTAACGGAAGTGATTTCTTTTATATTTGGTTGCAGGCGACAACATCACCAACATCTATTTAAGAGATTGATGGAATGCATTAGGGAAAGGAAACGGGATTTGCATATAGTTTTTGTAGACTTGAAGAAAGCATATGACAGGGTTCCTAGAGAACTCATATGGAGGTGTTTGGAGGCAAAGGGCATTCCTAGCACTTATATCAAAGTCGTAAAGGATATGTATGAAGGAGCATTGACTAGTATAAAGACGATTGGAGGTAACACGGAAGCGTTCGCTATTGGTGTTGGACTACACCAAGGCTCAGCTTTAAGCCCTTTTTTGTTCACATTAGTGTTGGATGAACTTACTAAGCATATTCAAGGAGAGGTGCCGTGGTGTATGTTATTTGCGGACGATATAGTCCTGGTGGATGAGACAAAGGAGGGGGTAAATGCCAAGTTGGAATGTTGGAGAGAAGTGTTGGAGTTGAAAGGTTTTCTAATGAGCAGGTCCAAGATGGAATATTTAGAATGCACCTTTTCGGGTCGCCAGATGGTACATAAGGCGAAGGTAGCAATTGGTACTGATATCGTACCACAGAAATCGAGTTTCCAATACTTAGGATCCATCATTCAGAGCGATGGTAATATTGATAACGATTTAGTACATTGTATCAGATCTAGGTGGGTCAAATGGCGGAGTGCGTCAGGTGTTCTTTGTGATAAAAAGGTCCCTATCAGACTTAAAGGGAAGTTCTATATAATGGTGATTCGACCAACCATGTCATATAGGGCAGAGTGCTGGCCTATTAAGCGTAGACATATGCAATAGTTGTTGGTAGCAGAAATGCGAATGCTTAGGTGGATGTGTGATATTACCCAAAGAGATAGGGTGCGAAATAGGGTAGTGAGGTCAGGCTACAGGTGGCTAGTATTAATGACAAGTTGTGAGAGAAAAGGCTTCGGTGGTTTGGGCATGTGAGCAGGATGCCTTCTGATGCTCTGGTTCGTCGCGGCAAGAGAATTACCCTTAATGAATATAAGAGGAGGAGATAGAGGCCTTATAAGACCTGGAGGGAGGTGATCAAGAGAGATCTGTCAAAGTTGGCACTCACAACCGTAGTGGCTCGAATTAGAACAGTCTGGTATGATAGGATAAGGGTAAACGATATGCCATAGAGCCCTCGCATTTTTTTGTAGGTCTTTGGGGAGATTCCTACGCTGGACGAGTAACACTGTAGATTTGTTGCACGCTCAGGGCGCTGATCAGGGAAAATGCATAGCGCAGAGGGCAACGAGAAAAGATGGTCTTGGCAAGGAAAAAGGTAACAGCGGATTATGGCCACATCAGGTATATATATTTCAATGTATTACCAAGCTTTACTAATTTATTCCTTGTACCCTACATCTTTGTTATCATGTCACATATGCATGTGGGCCTATTGAAAATAGCCTCTTTACATTATAGGGGTAAGGCTGCGTACTATCAGGCCCCCCAAATCCTGCTTCAATGCGGGAATTCGGGGGTATGATGATGATTGGTTATATGAAGAAGTTAAATTCAAATAAAGGGTTTTTACAATGCAAAACTTGAGGGGTTTAAGAAGTAAGAGGATACCATTGAAGACTGCTATAAAAAGTTTTAAGGAAGTGGTTTTGTGATTGATTAACATATTAATTACAAGAATGGTTACAGAGAGGCAATAATGATGAATGTATCCTATATTTGACAAGTATCAGACTAAAAGGAAAGAATGGGACTAGATATTTAGAAGGTTGTTATTGATGGGTTCGAGTGAGATTTGCATCTTAGTTTCACTAATTGGTATGTATGTGGAATATGGGTGTGAATTGATTGATGAAAGGATGAACACAGACTTGCTTATATAAAGGGATATACTTGTTATGTGCACTCAGTATGATTTCATGAAGTCTATAAATAATTTTTTTTGGTGAACTTCTTATGAGAAGTATAGTTACTTGGGTTTTAATGATCATAGATCTAACATAAAATATTAGGCCTCTGAAAGTAATAGGATACTTTAAGAAGAAAATGAATATGCTGAAATAAAGATCATCTCGACTTATACTTAGTTTGTCTTGGCTAGGTATGTTAATTGGATATGAAATGTCTAGGGATCAATTTTGGAGTTGATAAGAACTTTCTAATGATATAGATATTAAAGGATAATAATAACTTGGAGGTTTAAAAAATTATTAGTATAGAAAACATTCTCATTTAGACAATGGCTTATCAACGTTATTAATAGGATTATGTAGTTGCTAGATAAGTGAGCCTTTCTCTATTCCATTTGATAACTGAAATAACTACTATCATTCACAAGTTCAAGAAATTGACAAAATTTTATTTAAACAAAGAGAAAGAGAAGCATCTTCTCATTGGTCCCTCTCAAATATCAAGAGAAATTAAACTATGGATTTGTAAACTCGATAGTTTTGGAATTGATAAGGAGACATATTCCAAAATTGGTTGTGAAGATAATTGTTCTAGTGGGTTAAAGCTAATTGAAAGTGAGGGATGTAACTTTATGGCTTAAATATGAATTGATTTGATATTGTCTATGGTTGTTAAGAGTCTACACATGTGACATTGGCTTGCAACATTCTTGTATCCATTTTCAAGTTTTTTGTCTTCTTATAGGAATGAACAATGTTCTTATATTTATAACTCACATACATATTTAGAACTGTTAGTCGCTAGTTTAGAATGTTATATATTGCTAATTTTAATGAATGAATCAAATAGTATATTTTATGATGTGTTAGCTTTTGTTATATTAAAGTCCAAATTGAGAAACAATAGTTGGTCCATAACAACTGGAATTATTAGTGTTTTACATAATATATTTAAATATTTAAAAATGGAGTATGATGATTGAAATTGTTTAGCTCAATCATGGATGATGTTAATATGAGTAGTGATACTCAAAAAAGTAATTCACAAATTCTAGTAATTTATTTATTAGAATTAGTGATGAGGAGCTAATTTTTTTTAAGGTTTCTCATTTAATTCATTTATTCATTAGCTGAACACAAAGTATTTCAAATGTAAATTTTTATGTTAAATATGAGGCTCAATTATCATTCTCATCTAGATTGCTCTATCCTTACCTCATGGTTGTAACTTCTTCATGTTTAATTTAGGATGAATATCTTTAAGACTCACCTTTCTATATAGTTTTTTTAAGGTAAAGGTAGATAAGATCTATTCCTTCTTTTATAGAGGCAGATTGTTATTATTTTCTTAAGATGTTGCTTAACTTTGATAAACTTAAGTAAACAATACACATGCGCAACTATTAACTCTTATTTGATGCTTAACTAATTTACAAATATAACTCTTAAAATGTTACTTATAATTTTTTATATTCATCATCAAACTCAATAGATACATAAGAGAATGACATGTAAACTCTTATAAACAATATTCTTTAAAGGAGATAATATTGTTATGATGAAAAATAATTTAATAATAAATGAAATACAAATTTATTATGCAAGTCCAATAATAAATGTTAGTTTGGGACTTAGTGGAGAAGACTATTAAAATTATATTATAATATAATCCATCTGTTAGTTATGCGATAAATATAAGTAAAAAGTACATTTTTAACTTTAAGATTTACACTAAAATACTAGTTAGGTCTTAATATTTAAAAATATTCAAAAAGAGTCATAAGGCTTCAAATCAAATCAATTTTAATTACGAATTAATAGGACCTTTAATGAGATTAATGGTCTCTCAATTTGTTATTATATCCATATTGACGTGACATTTTTTATTTTTATTATTTATGTGAGATTTACAGTATTATGTAAAAGGCACAAGATTTTGCTTATTTAAATTAATAATTTTTATCAAACATATTTAATTTTAATTAAGCATATAATTAGATTAACCTTAAATAGTATAAAATGCATAAAATCTATCAATCTAAAACCTATAAAATTTGTCATTATTGTAACACGATGCACACCAATGTTCATCAGCCAAGTGGTTGAAAATGCAATGAGTTGTGTTATCTCCCTAATGTGTATGTTGGGCTTTTGGTGAAAGCTTTCCCTAACCTGATTTGTAGCACACTACACACCTATGTTCATCATTCAAATGGTCAAAAATGCAATAAGCTATATTATCTCCCAATGTGTATATTGGGCTTTTGGTAAAAGCTTTCCTTGACCTGATTTCAGTTAACCCACTTTAGAATATCCAATCGCTTATGCTCTTATATATAGAAATATCGCGATATTAGCAATTAAGTGGTTTTCAACCTTACCAAGGCACTCTCACACAACCATACCAAGGGACTCTCACACATTCTAACTCTGGTGTTCATTCTTCATAGTAGCCATATTTATTAATGCAATAAGAGAATTGGGGTTAGTAAGTAAGATTTGCCCTTGTTGAAACACCGATGCATTTAAATATGTGTCAGCTTTGTGGGGATGAGATTCAGACTTTGCCAAATTCGATTCTTAACTTAGCTAGTGTGTAGCCACCAATCTTTTAACTTCTTAGAAATTGTCATTCATGATGTTTTCTATATATAATTTACTCTAGGAGTGGGAGGGAGTTCACCAGTTTTCATAATTATTTAATTAAATTAATAATTTACCAAATTAGTGTTAATAGGACAATGAATAAGTTATACTAGGTGTTCCAAAGGTCTTCTCAGAGACCAAACTTGTATTGCACGCTACACTTACTCCTTTGTATGATAATCTCTTCAAGTAAGATTCAACCTTCCCACATGATCGTTGACCAGGAAAACCTTATTCTCGAACACCTCACAACCTTATTAGTGTTTAACTCTCATAATCTTGTAACAAACTACGAAAACACTAGACTATTAATGGCAATAATAAAAGCACAAATGAGATACATAAAATGCTAACCTTTATTACTTCCCTCAAAGTATATAAAGGAATGTTATCTCAATCTCTGTATGTGAGGATTAAGGCTCAACTACCTAGATCACATCTTATTCTTATCAGATACATCACATTATCCAATTAGATGACGTCCCCATTTAAATAGGATTTTATCTGATAATATTTATCCACATCACAACTAATAAGATAAAAGATAACATCTATCTAGGAATGATCTGTCGATATCTACGAAAATCTCCACTATCTTTAGATGATTCTCCCACGTGATCTTTATCTTTCAAAGCTTTTGTCTTTCTACTGTGATCTTATCCACCACTTCATCCAAGATCTTGCTATGATCTCTATCTGTTGATGATGAGTCATTCAAACCTAAAGCCTATCATAGCACACTAGTTCGATCAAATGCTTATCCTTATCAAGTACATTAGCCATGGTCTATTCATTTGAGCATAAACTAAGTCCTTACTGCATCAAAAACCTAGCTTTAGCCAAGTTAACTTGTACAAAGTCTGAAACTTTACCAAAATTTGCACCAATCTTGATTTAACTTGCTAAGTTACCTTACAACTCTTGCATGTCATCGTCATGTGTGTGATCCAGCTAACTTTCCACCAAAGGAATATTTCTAACTAGCTTTGAAGTGTCTACATATGCTAGGGGCTAACAAACCACCCTTACCAGAAGAACTCAACACCCTTATCGAAATAATTTATGGGCACTCTTCTAAATGTGTTTTTCTCGAAGACTCATTAGTCATTGAAATATCTACTACGTACCATTTCCCCTCTTTGTTGGGTTTATCTTTTCTTTTATTTGGATGTTCCTTCATAAGGTCCATTGTACCCAATATAACATAATTATTGAGGTAGACTTCTTTCGTCGAGTCATCCTCTCCTACTTTTTGATCCTTTGAAACTATGGAATTAACTTACTCCTTTACCATTTTCCATTTTGGGCATTCACGAGCAAAGTTTATAAATGAAACAATCAATATCTCTTTTTTTTTGGGACTTACATTGAGAAGATTCACTTACCTTTTCTTTGCTTTCTTCAAGCCATTCCATGTCCCGCCATTCTTCTTGCCCTCATTGCTAGTTTGAATTGATGGTGGCATTTAAAGCTCTACTAAGGTATCTGCAGCCACTATCGCGCTTGAAAAATCTTTCACATTCTACCTTCAAAAGCTCCATTTATGCCAAACCTTGCAAGTCACTTATAAAGTTGAACAACTTGCCTTCCTCAAACATGTTTTGCACGTCCAACATCAAAGATGTGAATTTTCTCACATGCTCCCATACTGAATTGTCTTGTTTTAACCTCTTCAAAGCTTCTATTGCAGCCACGAAGTGTTGTTGTGGAGGAATTGGTCCATTAGCTCCTTCTTCATCTTCTCCAAAATGTCAATGGGAGGTCTACCCACACTGATGTTGTTGGAAGTTCTTATTCTCCACCACAACTTTGCATCCTATACCATATACATAACGGTGATTGATATCTTCTCTGAATCAGAAACCTTTGCTGCTGCAAAGTATTGTTCTATGTCCTATAAGAAATTTTCGAGCTCTTTGATACTTCGTTTGCCATCGAAAACTTGTGGATCTCGCACTTTCATCAAAGTGCCTTTGGCACATCCAACATCTTGTGTTGCAACAACATGCCTTAGGATCGTCATCTCGAACCTAGTCTCCTCTTGTGCCTTTATCAAATCTACTATTTGATGCTACAACTATTGGATTTGTTCTACCAACATCTCTAATCGAGTATTGTAGGAAGTGACCTCCTCTTCTCCTTGAGGAATTGACTCAATGAGGGCTTCCACGCTATTGACACGCTTCGTCAATTTGATAACTCCCGCCATCTAGAAATATGGCTCTGATACAAGTTGTTACAAAGGTGTTCTTGGACACCAAACTTGTATTGTAAGTTATGCCTACTCTTTTGCACGACAATCTCACTTAGTCCATTCAAGTAAGATTCAGCCTTCCCATGTGATCGCTGATCAAATAAACCTTGTTCTTGAACACTTCACGATCCTCGCAGTATTTAACTCTCACACTTTTGCAAGAAACTACGAAACCACTAGATTATTAATGGCAACAATAAAAGCGCAAATGAGATACAAAAAATGCTAACCTTTATAACTTCCCTTCAAGTATACAAAGAAATGCTCTCTCAATCTTTATGTGTGAGGAGCAAGGCTTAAATGAGCTACTTATAGCCATCTCTAGCTTGATGGCCAAATTAAAATCCTAACATAACTTAACTACCTATGTCACATCTTATCTTTATCAGATTACATCACATTATTCAATTAGATGACATCCCTTTCTAAATAGCACTCTATCTGATAAAATTTAGCTACATCACAACTAACAAGATAAAAAATAACATCTATCTAGGAATGATCCATCCATATTCACAAAGATCTCTACTATCTTCAAATGATCCTCCCATATGGTCTTTATCTTTTAAAGTTGATTTATATCTGCTATGATCTTATCTACCACTTCATCTAAGATCTTTTCATGATCTCTATCCGTTGATGATGAGTCATCCAAGCCAAAAGTCTGTCATAGCACACTGGCTCAAACCAATGCTTACTTATGTCAAGTTCATTAGCCATGATCCATTCATTTGAGCATATACTAAGCCCTTACTCTATCAAGAACCCAACCTTAGCCAAGTTAACTCGTACAAGGTCTAAAACTCTACCAAAACTCACACCAAACTTAATATAACTTGCTAATTTACCTTAGAACTCTTACATGCCACCGTCATGTGTGGATCCAACTAATCTTCCACCCAAGGCCATATCCAGCCAGTTCTGAAATGTCTACATGTTCTAGGAGCTAACATTAGGCCTCATTCTTTCTCTTGTCTTCTCCTATGTTGGCGTGCTTTCTTCTTTTAGCATAACTTTTCATCACATCTCCACATTCACCTTTCTATCACAAGAACCCTAACTTGCCGCTTATTGACCTTTGGTTGCCGCCTCTCTCCTGTCAAACCGGGCTCATTGTACCACAATTACTAGTGAAATCCAACCCATTTCCCATCTCAACACTAGCTCAATCATAATTCCATTGGGTCTCCTCCACAACATTCCCAGAGGTTGATTCACTTAATGGTCTAAACCCTAGATCTTAGTATGCTTTTAAAAGTGTTCTCCGATTGGATGACATCACAATGGTGGTCCAATATAATGGAGTTGTTTGAGTTTTGGCTACGGTCGTTGGACATAAATGGGAAGCCAAATAAACCTGACATTAGCTAGTATAATTTTTACTTGAGGTTAATTTGATGGTCAGAGCTACTGCTACGGATTTGCTGGATTTGGTCTCACAAATGGAGGATTTTTATTTCAACTAATGTGGCATCTTTTAACTTAGTATTGAAAGTTGTGTTCGAGGGTAAAGAGATGCAGAGAAGTTGCTCCAACGTTTAGCAATTTGAGATGCCTTTTTGACTAATGGGAAAATTTATGGTGATAAATGCCTTATTGGGTTGTATGTTGGGTTGTCAAGTTATGTTCCTTTTATGCCTTTGATGCTTATTTGTTTATGAGAACATATTGGGTTAGTGATTAAGAAAAGGCAAGTCTTAATGGTTCAGGATGGAAAATACAGTGGAAAGATTCTCAACCTAATGAGGAGTCATGACATGTTTGCTATTCACTAATCGCTATTGACAAACTTAGACGCCGTTTTAAATCATATCGATAAGGTTTTGAAATCTCAGGAGAGTGGTGTCCGTGAGAGTGTTTGGTGATTGTGTTAGAAACTGTCTAATCATGGAATGTTGGACACGTCAGACTCAATAATTGTGAAATACGAGGAACTTGGCTTGCCTGACTGGTTATTGAGTTGCTTTAGTGTAGGTCATATTATACATATTGGAGTGTGTTGCTTCACTGATAGCGATTGATCATATTGGTTTCTTAGGCTGTGGATCGGACTAAGCTTTGTGTCTGACATGTGCATTGTATAAGGCTCTGTGTCTGACGTGTGCACTGTATAAGGTTTTGTGTCTGACGTGTGCAATGGTAACTGCAGAAATTGCAATACAATCAGATAACAGCTAGTTGGCATGTTATACTCTGGAATTTATAGCCAAATGGATTGCTCAGGGAGAAACTCAGACTGTGAGGGTTCTTGTCCTGCTTCTAGGAACTACTGCCAGGACTTATTGTTCTAGATTTGCTTCGAGCAATCCAACTCAGACTGTGAGGGTTCTTGTCCTGCTTCTAGGAACTACTACCAGGACTTATTGTTCTAGATTTCTAGAAGCTTTATGGGCTATTCTTCGATGCTCTTTATGTGGAAAGAAGGCCCCTAATCCAGAATCTTATATTGAGAAGCTATATGCATATGCATCATTAAGAAATCTGCAAAAGACTTTCAGTACCTTGCAGGAATCTGAGACTGGTTTAGGAAATTATGACAAAGAGACAACAGAGGAACTTTTCTAACCAGTTACTTCTTTACATCCTTTGGTTGTGTTTTGAAAAAAAAACAGGTTGTTGCTTCCTCCAATAATGGTTGACACTTTGGACTCGGTAAGTTTATATGTTGTCACCCATATAACTTTGATGGTGCAATTATTATTCTTCGTTTTCAATATTAAATCTGTTTAGTTTTACTTAATTTTTATTATAATTTTTATTGTTAATTAAAAATAAAAAACTATTAATTAAGATTTATAATAAAAAGCTTAAGACAAAAATATATTTAGTTGAGATTTGTAATAAAAATTAAAATAGATATTTGATTTTATCATCTTATTTCTATTTTTTAATTATACTCTTATGTAAATTAGTTTTAATATATCAAATTATATTTTAAATTAGTTAACTTTCATTATAGCTAGAAATAAAATGTATGAATATTTATATAATTAAAGAAATTTGAATATTAATTGTACACAATAAAACTTTATAAATTAGAAAATTATATTAGGTCATTCTAATCAATAAAAGATATCCATCATATTATAATTCTTCAAAACATAATAGTGCTATCATTTTAAAAAAATAAATTAAAACTAATATAATCATTCCATATTTGTCTAACAATTTTATCCCACTTCCAAGGTATACTCCGAAGTTGTGTTGAAGTGATATTATACTCTCTTTAAGAACTTGCATCGTCATCCACTTTTTCTAACTTGTTCTTCATTTTCAACACAATTGTCAATAATTTATCGCTTTGTACATGCATTCTAATATAATTGCATATATAACATAACAAACAATAATGATGTATATTTCTTTCTTCATATCATAACTCGACATACTTGAAAGTATTGGGAATCTTGCTTTTAGAATACCAAAACATCTTCCAATAATATTTCTTAAAGAAAAATGCCTGTAGTTGAGTAATTTATGTGGACCTTGAGGTCTTTCTTTTCCTCTATAATCTTACAAATGATATCTCTTACCTTGGTATGCTGAAAGAAATTCAGACATATTGGTGTAGCTTGAATTAACTAAATATAACTTATTTAACATATAAAGAATATAATATTAACAAAAAGTTACTAAAAATTAATCATGATTAATGTGTTTATTTAAAATAATATATTACTTTGTGGAGGCATAAGAAATTAATTCGCTGGATTTATTACTGTTTCTAAAAGAACTCAAAAGTTATTTTAGTACCTTCACATCTAGCCATTATATATATGAAATGCATATCCAATAAGCGACAACATTTAATATTTTGGACTGGATCAGTTCTTCACCTTTATATGATATTTGTTCATCGGTTGGAACATGTGCATCAATATATTGTTGTATTGCTCCTATACAATCCTAAAAAATAAAATTACAAAATTAAAATCATCATTAATCATAAAGGCATAATGAAAATAGTAATTAAATATATGAATGTATTTGAAAATATGGAAAGAATTTTGAATTATTTTGGATCTTAGGAGGTGTATTGGTAAAGGATGATGGAGTAATGACTCTTTTTGCAAGACGATTGACTACATATAAGAATTTGAAAAGTACTTTGAAATTGTCCAAGTAAAATATTGAAAGCATTTTGCATTGACTTTAATTGTCTCACTATGCCTTATAGTCATAAAGAAAATTGCTACTTGTTCTTCCACAATCATATGACTTGTTGGCTTTAAGCCTCCTAAACTTTTCAACTTATCACACAATCTCAAGAAGATCATCTTGCTTATTCTTAGGTTCTCATAAATCCTTGTAGGATTCTATTCAAAAGTTCTTATATCTAATAATGACATGATAGAGCAAAAGTTCTACACGGTTGCTTTTGTAAATAAAAATATTTGTTCTCCATTAGTTTATCATCAAAATCTAATTAGAAATTTGATAAGGAATCTATGTATGTACAATACCAACTCTAAGTAGTTAGTAAAGACATTCAATCAAAAGGTTTAATCGAATATAGATTTAAAATATTCATAAAAAACATAGACTTAAAATATTCATACAAAACATAAACTTAAAAACATTCAGTCAAATATTTATACAAAACACATACTTAAGATGTTCAAACCATAGAATAATTCTTAATATAGAAGTGTCAAATTAATAAGAATTCAATATACGATAACACAAAAATATAACTAAAGCAACATAATCCAATCTAGTGTCCTTGCACCTGCCATCTTCATAAAAATATCCTTATAGAGTGGAGTTATGTAAAGCCTTCTTAACTTTTTCAAATTGCATACCTTTAACACCAAATTCATATAAGGAATTCAAAAATTCCATCATATTAGTCTCTTGATTAATTGATGAAGCTCTAAATGCTCTCTATAGTGGATGATGTTGCGATCAATTTTTCCTCAAGTAAATCATTTTTTCTTTTTGACTGTTCGCCAATTATAATCGAGACCTCTTTTGAAATGTTAAGAGTATGCCTTCTTTGCCTTCTTATTCTTAGGAGATTTTTTTTTCTCTTAGATGAAATCTTATAACTTGATCTCATTTTTTATTATATGAGCAATCTTCATCAACATAATTCTATGTTCTTGTTCTGTACTATTCGATGGAGATTTAATTGATGGATGTGTAAATAAATTAGTTGCGATAGTACCTCCAAAAATATGACATAAGTCTAAAAACTCCTTGCATCCTTTTTTCTTAAATATGTGAGCCATTTTATACACCTATGTTAATGAAAAGGAAACACGAGAACAAATATTATATAATATAATATATTAATAAAACAAAGACATATTTTACTTTAAGTAGATTTTCCCAACATTCATTTGTAACATGACTTAACAAGTAAAGGAGTTGTAATCAATTCCTATTCTTTGAGTAAGTTCTTGAAATTCTTCAATCTAGTCCTTAATTATACTTATTTTTCAATTGAATCTAAGTATACTCTTTATTTAATTTTATTTGAAGACCAACCTTAATATTCTTCCAACCATTAGATTTCCCTTCTTCACTTCTTCAATAATGAGATTAAATGCATCTTTATAGTATCATTCCATACCCCTCCTTTTCATTAATTTCTACACAAGCATTGGAATCATTCATATTGTTGAAAGCTTCCATCACTATATGTAATTATATATAAGTGACATCAATCACAACAATTTCCATAAAGAATTAAATGCTAAATATGGTTTAAAATTAATAATCATGAGACAATCATATAAAATAGTAAAAAATTATCAAACATTTTTTTATAATAATTTCTCTAACCTAGGATTATACTATGGAGTCCAATATAGTGTTCTTGCACTACAAAAGTAATTGTGTTCTTGAAGGATTTATATGCTATAAGAGATCTGCACCTAAGAAAAATTATGTATACAAAGAGATCAATAGCTAGTAAGAAAAAATATCCATGAAATATAACTAATTCCAAGCATACAATCTACAAAACTTTTACAATTCTCACTCAATTTTATGAATTTATCCTTAAATTATATGTAAGAATGATTATCCTCAAACAGAAAGTCAAAAAGCTCTAGCAATAGTAAATATATATTAACATTACAAAACTTGGATTATTTTGGACCAGTGATATGAATATGAACCAATTCTTCTTTCAAGGAATAAGGAGAAATAAATATTATATTTAGAGAAAGATAAACTAAAACAAAAAGGTTTAAATATTTACAAAAAGGACTTGATAGATGTTCCTATGATCAACTTTTTTTATATTAGAAATAGAAATATTATATATACTTCTATCAGAATTGATAAAATAGAAAAGGCTGTCATTATTCTTCGAAGTTCGATTTGTTCCTGTAAACGATCAGCAAGAGATAAAGGGAACCATAATAATTAAAAGGGATGGACCATTCAACCAAACTTTCTAACAACATCCTGGAACTTGGAATTGATTGGACCATTCATCCAAACTTTTTCCAACTAACTTGACACCCTTCTATTATATTGACCCAAAGAATGAATTGACAACTTTCACTTTATTATGATATATAACCATTTACCATTTTCCTCTTCATAGAATAAAACAATTAAGATAAGGTTGGCAGTGATGAATGTATTCAATATTTACAACTACATTAACTATTTATCACTAAAAAAATCTTAATTTGACGTGGCATATAATAATCCACTGGGTATTTCGTAACAATAGAGATTGTTAGTTATTATGAATAAAACAACGAAGCCATCAAGTTCCTTGACCACGCAATTTGTATCAACAACAACCTAGATGAAATAAAGAGTATTTTAGTTCTTAAAGGAGGAGAATGATTGGAGATTGGCATCTCACAAAAACGTAGCAAAAACAATAAACTAGGAAAACCAGAAACGCATCTTTTGACATAAACAACTTCATATTTATAAACAACTCACTCATAAAAAACCAGACGTGGATGGAAAATGAAAAACCAAGAAAATAACAAAAAAAATAGAAAAATAACACAATCTAATGAAAACAAAATTTCAATAGTATTAGAAAAATACAAAATCAGTCTCTGAAAACTCACCTGGTAAAAAGCCCAAGCTTAATTTTGCTTTTTTGCATTGATAAAAAAGGGGATCATTAGCAAAATTTTCAATTTTGGAGAAGAATAACAACTCCAAAAAAACATCTTACGTTATGAATCAAAAGTTCATAAGAAAAAGAAGCAAAAGAGAGATAAAAGAGGAGTTAGGGACAAAAAAAAATGTATGTAAAATAGAGAAGAAAGTAACAACAAACTCGTTTTGGAACTTATGTTTGTTCCAAAATTAACATGCTCTTAAAGGAAAGAGCCTGTTAATTATGACCTTACCAAGAAGATTCATAAATTATTTTGAAAGAAGCCACTTATGTTTCACATAAGAGGGAGTAACTAAATGTGATAAGCAATCCAAACCAAGAGCCACCAACATTAAAGCCTCTCTATAAGCTTCCAATCGAAAGACTTAACACTAGTGAGAATTCCAAATCAATTATGGGTTTACCATGGCTTTAAGGTTTCGTGGATTTGAATCATTTGATATCAAGTTTTTTAGATTTCATAACGATAATAAAGAAAGAGAGATAAAAATGATATATAGAGCTTCAATTAAATAGCTATTGGTCTATGTCTACTTATCAAATTCCATTTAGAAATTCACCGCCTTTTTCCTTCAATAGGTGAAGACGAACCTTACAATTGTTTTACTTTAACATAGGTGAAGAGTAACTATTTAAAAATCTTGTTCAATGTTAAGAGATGCCCTTAAAATGTGTATATTAAGCAATTTCCTAATTGCTACATTAGAACAATTGTACATGACTCAAAACTTCTATTTCGCGCTCACTAAAAGAACTAGGTTTAATTCATGTTATTTAATGCACACATTCACTCAAATATTCTCTTTAAATTCTCAAGACTCTTAGTCTTCTCTAGTATACCAAAAGTTATTTTTACAACTTAATTATGATATATTTATACCTAAAACATACTCAAATAATTGTTAGACATGCAAAATAATTGGTATAATGACTAGTTTATGGTAAGATGTACTAGTTAGACATCTTTCGACTACCTTTATTTAGGAAAAAAGGTCTCATCTTGGTAACTTTTCATACTTACTATTGAATAGCCAGTGAATAATAACTCAATTGATAAATAATGCAACTAATGTATGACATCCAAATAGTGAATAGTCTGACATATGTGTAATGCTAAATAATACCTATTCTCAAAAAAGAGTTTTAATCTTTTAAAAAACTTTATCTAAAACCATTTTAAAAGTTTTTAACTTTTTTCTTGAAGGTCAAAAGGGTTTACATATCTTCTCAGATTTATTTGGACAAATGTGAAAAAAAAGTGGCTTATATCTCTCATCGGATGTCAAAAACCAAAAACAGATAAGAAGTATGGTTGGTTTCTCATTACAATCTCTTTCATTGAAATACTTGGGAATCCTTCCTTTGATTGAGAAACTCAAAGAAAGAATTAATGCATGGCAACATAAGTTTCTGTCCCGTCCAGCTATAGTTACTCTCATTAATTCAGTCTTAAGTAGTGTGCACATTCATTAGATTGCCCATATGGTGTTTCCGAAGAGAGTCATCAAGGAAATTGATAGAGTTTTAAAAGTCGTCTTGTGGTATAGGAAAATAGATAATTATAAGCAAGTCAAAGTGAAGTGGTGTGATATCACTATCCCAAAGAGACAAGGAGGATTAGGGATCATCTCAATTTCACAAATGTAGAAAGTTTTACTTTGTAACCGAATATGGAGACTATTCACTAATCACTAATCACTGTGGATTAAATAGGTGAATGAATATCATTTGAAAGATAAGAGTTTTTGGCAATTGGATAATTCTAGAGATCATTCATGGGTGTTCAACCATATGCTTAGTTTGAGAGTTGTGTTTTACCCTCGTATCAAGCATCAGTTAGGAGATGGTTAGGACATATGGTTCTGGTTCGATATCTGGATCAATTTCAGTCCACTTTTCCGTAGAGCAGCAATTGCACACCTCACAAATGAAATCCCTATTAATGATAGGTCTCATCATTAATCCACAATGGCGGTTGGGCTGGAAACTTGAGAGGTTTTTCCCTAATTGTAGAGTATTTGCCAAGTATCCCTAAACGGCTAAGGCCAGATAACATCATCTGGAATTTATATTCCAAAGATATTTTTAATAACAAATCTTGTCATCTTATGCTTACAAACAATGTGGAAGTTGTGTTTTGGTTTGAATTGTTGTGGAAGCAATCTTTAAATCCTAAAACCGCAATTGTCACTTGACTAGTGATTAAAAACAGGCTCAAAACCAAAGATAAATGGTTTTGGGATATATTATCCTATCTGTGTATCGTGTAAGCATATCAACGAGAGCAAAAATCATTTATACTATGAATTTAGCTACACCAATGCAATTTGGAGCAGAATTATGGTTATGTTACAACTATCTAACTACACATTTTAGTGGAGAGAGATCTTGGATATGATCATAAGGTGTACTAAACAGTGTAAAGTGGATGGTTTGCTTATCAAGATAGCATTTCCTACAGTCATATATCCCATATAGTGGGAAAGGAACAGGAGAATCTATAAAGGAGTTGAAGGCAAACATCAGCTAGTAAACTAAATTGTGAATTGGATTCGAGCAGTATTTATTATCGACTACAAACAAGATTCAATTAGCCAAGAAGTGAGAAGGCGCTGGTTATTGTAATTATTTCCTTTTGTAACTGTTCCTATGAATTTTTTGTAGATGGTTAATAGGAGTCATTGTAATAATGTGAAGTAACTTTTGCTAGATTAATATAATTTCATTCATTTTTTTAAAAAAATGTCTTACATATAAATGGTCATGAAATGATTAATTCTCTAATTCATTGAAATGACTAATATAAATTTATAAGAAACGTGGCAATGATTGTTACAAATGATGACTTCATTATTTCTTACTCTCGGTTTACTAACTTAAATTATGTTGAAATTATCTTGAATTTACATATATGACATATGCTTCAATTTGATTATTTTCTTATTTTTTATTGATCAGTTAATCCATTTGTACATATATTTATATTTATCATTATAAACTTTTTAAGAGATAGAATAAAGTTTTTAATTATTTTTAATTAATATAAATATAAATTTTAACTTAATATAACTGTAATTATTCTTAAGCAATACTTATTTATATAAACAGGTTCGATTCCCTGCTAGCCCCTCTTGTAAGTAGAGTGTTAAAAAAAAGATTTATTTTTCCGATCTCCTGCGTAAAAACCTAGAGATTGGGGATAAAAGGGGGGTGAGCTCGGAAGCTCGTGAATAATATATTTATAAACTGAACAATAAGCGAAAAATATTTCTTTTTAAGCTTTTCAAACAATTTCAAAACATATTGTCTTTTCAAACTCTTCATAAACCTTCATCAACATTTTCTAGAATTTTTCTCAAAATCTTCATTTGTTTCAAAACATTCGTAAACAGTTTCTGAAATTTCATGCTTGAAAATTTACTTTCTCGTTTCTCAAAATCTCAAACCTTTTACAATTCATGCACAGCTTTAAAACATGAATGCATCATATCATAATCAAATCAAGATCACATAACACGTCAAGTAGATTAGTGTTGGACCCCACACCCCACCCGTAGGTGTTTGCAGGTTATACTGCGGCGTGTGTTTGCGGG
>JANZXV010000003.1:17522207-17538345 GCA_027576455.1 Erythroxylum roigii
GCAGGTGCCCCGCTGGCCCCTGCCCAGGGCCGGCTCTGGGAACTACTACAAGAATTCAAGTACGTGATTCTTTGTTTTATATGCATATGAAATGATCCTATTTAACATAATCTACGTGATGATGTTCTATAAAATGTGAATTATCTTACATGTTTCATGCCTTTAATACTTAATTCTCCTAACTCCTTAGGACACTCCAATCCCATTAGCTCATAATAGTCCCTTAGGGGGAAGATCTTGCCTGCCAATTCCATTCTTACCTTAACGGCGTTGATTTGACCTCTATTGGTAAAAGACTACAAACATATCTTCTATCATTGTGCCATCTTTACCTAGTCTCATAAGAGGTATCAAACCAGGCAGCTCTTGATGCAGGTTAACTACCACACATACGCATAACTTATTCTTGTTAAAGTTATAATTTCATCCGTACAAATTGGAATCCATATGTAGCTTAGCTTAGTTCCCTAGTTTACTAGTACTGCAATGGAATATTGTGTATATTAATCCAAATAAGTATAACTTTTTCATTTGGATCCTAGATTTTTATTTATATAGAGAAGAGGTTCTTTGTTTAACTTCTACGGTCCTGCTTTTTTTTTTAATAGTTTTTCAAAGCATTTAAATCAAATTTAAAAATGAAGAGGTTTAGGGTTAAATATTAAATTAAAGGGTTTCTCCTATAGTTTAAAATTTTTAAAAATATATTTTTAAAATTTTTATTAAAATAATTAACAATAAGGTATATGTGATTAATAGGAAAACACGTGAACTAATACAAAATTATTGATGTGACTAATTTATCTTAACCTAATCTAAATTATCTAATTCGTGATCCTTCTAAAGTTCGATCGCAAATATTTTATCTCTTATACAATATTTGGTTTCATATACAATATAATGAACTAGTCATTTTAATAGGTCTTGCTTTTAACAAAAGTTCTATAAAAAAAAAACAAATTAAAAATTAAAAAAAGAATTAATAACTTATAAATTTTAGAAAAGTTTTAAACTGCAAAAGAATTTTATGTTTTTAAACCCAAGTTATCAAGTGCTGTCTGTCTACATAATGGAATTTTCTTGCAACATAAATTACTAAATGAAAAATCATTAATATTAATACAGTTATTTTATGTTATTTAAATACAAAATACATTATAAATAAATGGTCACATCAAATTTTAATGTATAGATGCTAAAATATTAAAATTTATTTAATAAAACGCTGGAGGAGTTCATCGGCTAATTAAAAACTTGTCCTATATTTCGCGAGACCTTCAGACTTGAATATCATTTTTCATCGAAAAGCATGTTGCTGAATTTACACATACAACAGAAATAAACATAAGAAGAAAATAACTGCAGAAAAAACATGTCCATGACAATTATTTGTCTACATATCATGGCATGGCATGGCATCCCTAGAGGCCAGAAAATTGTGGACGTTAGGGCCTCTTCTCTTCATGTATTGCTGCTCAGGGTTTACAAGGATGAGACTGGAAGAGCATATGTGAGTTTATATAATCTGTCATCGAATACTTTAAATATGTGTGCGCGTCCTTCCTGGCCCAAAACAAGACCTTAACTTTAAAGTGTATACAGAAGCCAGCTGTCAGTTAATCTGAGGTTGAGCACTGCAGCCCAAAAGCATCAGCCAGGTTAAAGTTGAGATTGTTTCTCATAGTCCTGCTCCTTCCAACTCCTCCATCACCCTTTCTCATCATAGCAACAAACTCAGAATAATCTATTCTGCCATCCTACAAAAATTGCATATAAAAAGGACGCTTGACTAATCATATCTTAGATTTAGAAAAGAAAAAAAAGAAGAGAGAATTTCAGGCACATACTAATTATGCAAGTCTTAGTTCTATCAGCAAATTCTATGGGGAAAAACAGAAGCAACGAAAAGAAAAGAAGTACTATCACTAAGTAAATCACGCCTAAGTAGTCAATCGTCGCAAAACTGCATGTGTAGATGCATATTTTGTGCAAAAGCCTAAGAGGTCAATTGCCGCAAAACTGCATGTGTAGATGTATATTTTGTGCAAGCAGAGGCAGATGATACACAATTAAGCAGCCTCCAGGTTTTCAGAGCATGTGTAGATGTATATTTTGTGCAAGCAGTGGCCGATGACACACACTTAAGCAGCCCCAGGTTTTCAGACCATGTAGGCCGTAGTTTCAGTACAATGCAGCAACATTTAAATGCACTACCATTAGCTATCCCCTCATATTGGCAGTACCAATTTAATCTGAATATTTTGTGGTCTCCTTGTTTTACTTCAGCATATAACATTTTCCTAGTAGTTGCAATAATTTAAATTTCAATCATAAAGACTCAGCCCTTTGTGGCTATAAGGGGCTAAATCAACACAAGGAATCTTTATAGCACAACATTTAGATTTTCAATAAAAACCTCAGTTATGGAATTAATACCGGTAGTACAACAAATAAACAGAATGATATTCATGATGTTGGCTTATTAAAATAGTAGTCTTACGTTATCTTGGTCGATTTCTTTGATCATATCATCCAGATGAACATCACCTAGGCCAAATTCTTTGCAAGCCTGCTGAACTTCATCGATGGTGATATAGCCGCTACCATCTTTGTCAAAGTATGCGAAGGCTGCAACTAAATTCTCTTCTCTCTCTATCTTATTTAGGTGCAATGTAGCAGCAAGAAATTCACCATAGTCTATGGTTCCACTGTTATCTATATCAGCCTATTCAAGTTTCCATTAAAAGAATGGCATCATTGAAGCCAATAATGTAAATTGACAAGAAATTATATTAATATAATGCAGTCAAAATCAATATTCATGAGTCCTCATAACTTGTTTACCGCGTCCATTAGAGACTTGATTTCAGATTCCATTAGCTGGGAATTTACTCTCTTCAAACCGTCTTTAAGCTCCTCAAATGTTATTGACCCACTATCGTCAGTGTCAATCATCTTAAACAATTCTTTCAAACCACCAATTTCTTCTTCAGACATTCGTTCTGCTATGACCTTCAGAATGACAAAATATTAATGCAAAAATAGCATAGGAATACAAATATCAGAACATTTGCTAATGAAAAGTGAACAAAGACATCAGAGAAATGGCTAACTATTGGGATAGCTTCAGAAGTTAATAAAGTACAATAACATGGAAGTTAAAGAGTTCAACATAGAAAAACTCTAAGGATATTCTTCCCATTGAAACCATTTTTTTTCCTCTTGAGTATGCGCTTATCCTAAGGAACACATAGCATCTCAAATAAATATTTTCAGATCGTCCCCAATGATAATCTTATTCATATAAAAAAGTTGTTACAGTAACTGTTATAGTCCCTGGTTCTGGATCTGATTACGAGACCCAGCAGTTGCAAGTCCCCTAATAACTCTGATTGCACACTGAGCCTGGAAGACTTCCTGCCTTTTCTACCAATCTTGTGAGTAAAAGATAAAGCTCGTTATGGGAGAACTCTGGATCTCAGTATGTATATTGGTTAGAGTAAATAAAAGTCCCTCTTATTATTTTACTGCATCCCCTTATAAAGGATACAATAACTTGAAACCAAATCTACTAACAAATTGGCTCTTTATTATAAATACATAAAACAAATCTATCTAGACACCAACTTCAAATTATTCAAACTTCTATCCTACTTTTCTCACAGGTAAAACATTTGTAACTTGCTCAAAAGCCACCATCTTCACTGAATCAGGTTCAGGAACTTGTCCAGCAGTAAAAGAAATTTTGAATAATGAGTGTAGCATTTATCCTTTTCCAAATCAAAGGAAGAAAACAGTTCAAGTCCAAGAAAATGTCATGGGGAATCAAACACTTGACAAGACCGAACACAGCAAGATTAAAGGGAGTGTGTGACTAAACTTGAAGCTACATAAGCCAGGTAGCATGTCAAATAAACCCAGTTATGTTTCTAAACCAAATTTCAAAGCTGAAATATCATTTTATCACAGGTACCCAGAATTAAACTAATTAATTTTCAACTTAATATAGAAATATCTTTCAGAAACATAAAGCTTCTTTTAAAATGTCTATTTTTCCAGAAACAGAAGGTACAACTTGATCATGACATCAAGTACATGACTAGTCAATTGTATTATATGTTATTGTTGACTAGGCAATAATTTAATGAGACCCTGTAAATTTTCCAGCACAACTACATTTTAGCATCTCAGCACAACTTTGTTTCTTATTTTGGCATTCCAAAGTTACTTCTAATCTTCTATTAATAAGCTTACTGCATGTTATTTTTTGGTTCACGTAGATACTTGTTAAGTAAAAAACATAATGTTTCAATTTACATAATTATAGATATCCCCTACTGCTGGCCCATGGTTCACACTGGTTTATCCTAGTTGCACCTTTAAACCTCGATTCCTCTATTCAGTTTATCAATCAGTCCAGTCCAAAAAAACATTGTTTCACATTGTAAAACACAAAATGAGTATTAAGAAGAAAATATGAGGTCTGACAGGGCAATTGACAGAAGTCTTGAAAAAGAATTTCAAATGTACATCAAATACGGATGCTCAATGGGAAAAGTAGTACATAAAGACAACCAATTTACAAAAATAATACAGAGGAAGACCTCAGGCTCAATTTGTTAGGTGATGAATGTCAATTTATCCAATCAATTGTGCCAGTCAGTACTAATATGTCAAAGAAAATAAAGCAAAGAATAACATCCTGTCCTCTTGGCCATGAACAATATACATGTCACTGCATCAAAGTTTTCCTTTCAAGTGATGCTAAGTGTTGTTAGCTTTTGCAAGCGTTGAAACAGTACCATGCTAATCAGGAATGTGAGGGTCATGCAAGATTTGGCCCATAACAGGAAAGAAAAACCCAATCCTTGTATAATTGGGACTCAACTACAAGATGACTTTTCTAAAGCACCACTCCGACCTTCATCTGCCACTAATGCACCATCAGCAGTATGATGTACTGATGAAATGACTTTTAGGCGACATCATCAGTATGATGTACTGATGTTGCCTAAAAGTCATTTCAACTCTATATCAATTGAGTCAATGGATCTGAATAAGGTAATAGATTCCCAAATTTAAGTTGCTCAGTAATTTTCCAAAAGTTGCACTTTGACTAGGAAGTAGAGATCAATAGTCTTATATGCATCATATCAATAAATCCGCATTGAAAGTTCACATGGAAGAATGATCCAATATTCTTCTCAGTTGACAAATGAATAAGTAACTGACAACCAAGTTAATGAGGACAAATTCTTCAAAATGATCCATTAATTTGGAGAATTAAACCAGAAAAGTTGTATTGTAACCTACACGAAGAGCCATTTTTTTAAGCTTATGCATTGCTGAGAACTGCTTCAAACGTGATAATACTGCAGAGTCCAAGGGCCTGTCTGGGGCAACTCTATCGTCGACAATCCAAGGGTGACCTGATACATAACCAATCCCATTATTAGCCCACATAATATATTAGAGCAATTGACACGGTTACCAACACGGACATATCAAAGTAAACAACTGAATAAACCATGTGTTTTTATAAGGAGAAGGCAACAACTGACACAAAACTTCATGAGCTGAACTCCTTTTCTTTGGATCCCTCTCCAGCATTTTCCTTATCAAATCTTTTGCACTTTCTGAGATATTAGGCCATGGCTCAGATTCAAAATCTAATTTTCCCTTTAAAATCTGTTTGAAGATTCCTGATTCAGTTTCTGCAAGTGACAAGAAAAAGTAAATAGCAATGGAAAGAAGAAAGAAAGACATAAAATTTTAGGGAATAAGAGAAATCACCCATTGATTTTAATACCTGCCCAAAATGGAGGAACCCCACTTAGTAAGATATAAAGGATAACACCAGCGCTCCATACATCCACTTCGGGTCCATAATGCTTGAGCAGAACCTCAGGAGCAACATAATATGGACTTCCAACAACATCTGAAAAATATTGCCCTGTGTGGAAGACAAAGGAGGAAACTTAACTATTCATTCACATTGATGAAGTATCAACCAGAAGCCGAGGGAGAATTTTCACAAAGAAGAATGTGTCTGTGATCCAGAAACACAAATAGTAAAGATATATATTCAAGCATAAAGTTGAAAAGGCCACTAGGATGTGAGTACACTTGCATGTTTCAAGCATAAAGTTGAAAAGGCCACTAGGATGTGAGTACACTTGCATGTTTCAATTATATTCAAACATATGCAGAATATGCAGTGTGTTCTATTAGTTAATCATGAAGGACTTTTAAGATTCGGTCTGCAGGAGAGGTTCTTGGACCAATTAGTTAGATTATAATAAATCTGAAAGGCAAATTAAGGAACAATCAACGTGCTCACGGGAGGGCCCCCTAACGATCACTGAAGGAAAAGGTGATAACCAGACATTACAGACGGAAACAATGGGATACGCAATTTCATCCCAACGAAATGTAGAGAAGAAATTATAAAGAAACTAGCCAAAAATTAACGTAATAGAGCTATCTAACAATATTGTTTCGATATGGGTTCCAACATTTTCAAACAACATGAAACAAAGGGTACCCATCCACCAACGAGGTCCATAATCAAGAAATCGCATTCCAAGATGAATCCAAACACAAAAATATCAAGAATCGCAAACCAAGATCCAAAAACACCACCTGGCTTGTAGAAAACAGAGAGGCCAAAGTCGGTAGCTTTGAGCTTGGCATCATCATCAGTGCTATCAAATAAGAAATTCTCAGGCTTAAGATCTCTGTGCATGACCCCCAACGAATGGCAAGCCTCAACCACCCCAACAATGGTCTTGATCAACTTGGCAGCCTCTTTCTCACTGTAATGACCCTTTGCCACGATTCTATCAAAAAGCTCACCACCTGCACAAAGCTCCATAACAATGTGAACAAACATGGAGTCCTCATAGGTGCCCTTTATAAGGACGACATTTTGGTGTTCAGAAAGGTGGTGCATGATCTGGATCTCCCTCCAAACGTCCTCATAGTCCTCTTTGCAGATGAGTTTCCTCTTGGAGATGGATTTGCAGGCATATTGAGCATTGGTGGCCTTCTGGGTGGAGAGATATGTGATCCCAAATTGCCCTTGACCAAGTTTCTTCCCCAAAACATAGTGATCCCTTAGTCTTGGGGTTTGATATGGTAAAACTGTGTGGGTTGGTTTTGTTGATTCGCGATGATTCTTCATTTCTGCATGGATTCTCCTTTTCTCTCCCTCCCTGCCTCTTGTAAAGTTTATGTTATATTTGGATCTAACTGTTTGTTTCTTTGTTTCTTACGGTTTCAGTCCTTGAAGATATTTCTAATCTTTCCTTTGACGTCTCCTTCCTCTATTCGTTTGAGGCCGCTCTGGAGACCAAATCTCAATCTGGTGTCTTTACAAAAGTTGGTGTTATTTATTTATTTTTATTTAGGAGGTGATTATATTTAGGAGTTGACGACGACTTTATTCTTATTCTTATTATTTTTTTTATCGGTAACTCAATTTTAGTAACAATCTCTTTATTTATGAACTTCATTATTCTTTATTTAAGTAATTGATGTAATTATTAATTTCCGGCACTTTGTGGCCATATTTTTGCTAAGAGAAATTTCTTGGAAGTGCTAAAGGTATGTTAATTTGCTATAGTTAATCCCAACACATTCTAATTCTTCTAATACTAACTTTTAGTCACCTAAATATTGAAAAATTAAAAATAGACATTAACCAAAATATTACATAAAATTGACTATTTAGAACTGAGTTTTAGGGTTTAAAATAAACATAAAATACCTATAATGTCTCTTAAGGCTTAAAATAAAAATAAAATGCCTAAAATGAGTATTAGGACTTAAAAGGAATTTAGGTTTTTATTTGAAGATGAAGAATGCAAAAGGTTTAGTTACTTGACTCATAGGACTTTGGAATTGAGCTTTAATGAAAATTAAGTTGGAATTAAATTTCATATAAGCAATTTAGGTTTTTCTTTTTATTCATTTCTCTCATTTATTAAAATCATTTTATTCTTTTAAATTGTTATCTTCCACTTCTTTTTCTTTCCTCATTTGGATCATGCATTATAAATTTCACACATCAAGCATACAGAGGCAGAAAAGGAAAGAAAGAAACTTTTTTTAAAGATTTATTCTAAGTTTGGACTCTGGGAATGACTCTTTCGAGCCAGGCTCGTTACCCAATTAATTTTTTAAAACCACCATTTGAATCGTAGTCCTTATTCCTAACACATTGTAGAAAAAAAAAGGTGATGTGCCATTACTAGGCTCAAAAGAAATTAAAGGTACAAATTACAATCTTACAACAATATAAACTAAGATAAAAATGAAAATAAAGAAGAGAAAGAAAGAAAGGTTATTTCTTTGGTTGATTTTAGGGCTCAGGTCTAAGTATTGTATCTACACATAATACTCGAACTAATTTAATTTTAAAAGTCATCACTTGAGATTGAGCTTATTCAAATTAAGACCTAAGTGGAGTTTTCCTAATTCATCCAATTTATAAGAAAAAAAAATGTGATCTTAATTAATTAGAACTCAAGGTAGAAAGATTAAACACATAATTATGAACAATCAAAGCCCTTAATTATATAATTAAGAAAACTAATATGACTTGCTGAAAGCCTGATGACTGCCTTTAGTTATTTTTTCTTCACTAATCCTTGTATTTGGTTTAATGATGTTTGAATATTGCTTTTCTGTTTTTGAATTTTTAAGCCCTGACTTTATTTACTTTCGCTACAATGACAAATAAAAATAAAAAATAATAACCAAATGTCGTATAAGATTAAGACATCAATATCAACTTATGTTTTTCTTTACTTGTGACATTATTCTTTATGTATCATTAAAACTAACTTCGAATTTGAAATTACATTGATATATGCATGTATGAAAAGGATAAAGTCCATATTTGAATTAACCCATTTAGCTTAAATAGCCAACTTGACACAATATTCTTTTCAGGCCCTTTGACAGTAAAAATTCCCTTTCTTTCATTAAAACTCATCATATAAGCTCTTGTTTAAATATGAATGTCTTTATCTAACCTTATGGTTAGTAGGCAATTTAACTCATATCAATAAAAAAGTTTCATGAAGAGAGGAATATAATAAATGTGGGGGTGTGCCTAATGATAAGTGACATTTTTATTGAATGTAAAGTGGGCTTTGTGTTTGAATAGTGGACATGTATACTTATATTTGAATAGGTCATGTGTAGGAAAAGAAAATATTTATTTATGCGACATAACAACATTGGTTTATATTCTTGACAAAGTGATGGAGTGAAAAAGGATCTTCTTAGTATTTGAAGGTATAATATGGATTAAGGTTCTTAATTAATTTATCTACCCAATACATATTTGGATGATCTATTAATTTCCTTACTTTTATCCTTTTTCACTTAAAAAATTTCTCACCTTTGACCTCAGCCCTATTTAAACTGAGGAATAAAGATCTTTTGATTCATACATTTATAGAACCTAATTAGTGGTATGATAAATGCATATTTGACTATAATTTTGCACCCACATTTGATGTATTTTGCTTGATATTTTATAGCTTTGTTGTATATTTAGTACTTAATTCACTCTAAGTGCATTTGTAGGTCATAATTGCCTCCATGGATCAAAAGGTGAAGAATTTAGATAAAATCGTGGCATAGAACGAAGATTTAAAGCGACTAAGGACCTCTATGACCATTTTGCAATCACATTTGATGTATTTTGCTTGATATTTTATAGCTTTGTTGTATTTTTAGTACTTAATTCACTCTAAGTGCATTTGTACGTCATAATTGCCTTCATGAACCAAAAGGAGAAGAATTTAGATAAAATCGTTGCGTAGAACGAAGATTTAAAGCAACAAAGGACCTATATGACCATACACATGTGTATGTTGATATACACGGTCGTGCATGTTGTTAGTGTATGTCTCCGTGTTTGTGTGAAATCATGAATTCAGTTGTTTTTTATTATACTTGGTTTACTACAAGCCCGTGTTAGTGATCATGTATATTCCAAAAATCCTAATTTTTACTGTAAAAGGATGTGAGTGGAGGCAAAATAGAGAGATGACGAGTTTCAAAGCAATTTTAAGTCATTAGACATATTTAGAGGTGATATTTTTGATCAAGGGACAAGGAAAACATGAAGAATACATTAAGAGATCCTTTAGATAACAACATCAAATCCATACTTGGAAGAAGATTCAAGGGAAGAGAAAGGGAGATTTATAATTGTGATTTCTTTGTTTCTATTAGTTGTTATGCATGTTTGTTACCGATCTCATTTTCTATGAGTAACTAAACTTGTTTAGTGTCTAGGTGTGTTGAACCCTAGTTTTTGATAACAATATATTTTGATCTTTTATCTATTCCAATTATATCGATTGATTTATTACAATTCAATTATATGTTTTATTCTTTTTCTAATATATCCATAATATTAGTGTATGATTTGATTTCATATTATTAAGATTGAGAAATTCGCTTGTATGAATAGATCTACTGTAATTAGACGGAGTTACATGCAAACCTAAAGATAGGTCGACATAAATCCTCTAGATTATAGTTAAACCTAATAGCGGAATTCACAAATCGATAAAGTAATCCTAGGTTTTAACTAGAAAGAGTTATGTTAATCAACTAGTAGATTATTTGTTAATAGTCTTAAGAAAGATATTAACGTAAGGTAGAAATTTCTACGGTCCAATAATCAGTAATATAATTGAATGATAAAGGGTTAATATCTAACGATTCTTACGGGGATTCATTACCTATACACTATTATTTGATATTGATCTTTTTATAATTTTTCTCTATCTTGTGTTAATCTTAGTTTATTTGTTAGTTTAATTTTTAATTAAAATTTAAAATCTGATTCATATATTAGATAATAGAAAAAGGGTAACTACTAGTAATTCCAGTCTTCATGGGATTGATTTGTAGTTGCTTGTACTAGCTACAGCTACGTCGTACACTTTTGGTAAATTTTAAATATTAACCTAGTTTGAGTCAATCATGGTATTGTATTAGCAAGCCTATGATAATGTATTTTCATAAGAATAACCTGAGTAGAGCACTTAACCAAAGAAACATTTGAGTAACTAAATGGAAATCAGTGAGGAAAGTTTACTAGATTTTTGTAATCACTTTTGAATGAAACTATTTTTTTGATTTCTATTTAGTTCTTTAAAACTCAACTATGAGATATTGTATATAAATAGTTTGGTGTAAATATCTTTCGCCTATAATCTCATTTATTCTTTGGTTAGCAATGAATAGTTTAAGCATATTAGATAGGATAAAGGGAATTCTAGGTTTGATCAAGATAGCTTTTTAATTTATCATTAGAAAGGAACTTAATCATATTTATGAACTAACAAATGAATTTACATTTATTTGCTTAGAGGAACCTAAACAAATTAGGGAATTGGTTATAATAGAGGTGCTAGGCTCACTTTGTCTCATGGAATGGCTAATAGATGGAATCTTTGAAGGCTAAGGGTTCTTTATCTTATGCTCCAATTCTAATTAGTTTAATAGCCAACGTGTCATATACTCCTTTAGAATTTGAATTGTTAAGTTTTTTGCCTTGCTTGATGATAGGTGTGAATTATAGTGTGTTTTCCAGGTCTTAAATTGTGTTTTTTTTAGTGTTTTCCTAGACTTGTTAGCGTTTTGTGTGTTTTTATTTATTTTATTGTTATTTAGAGCAAGAATTTCATCTTAATTGTATGTTTCAAAGGTTGTTTGATGTGTTTGATTATGAGTGGAGACAGAAAAAATAGATAAAAGGATGAAGAAAGATCTAGAGAACAATATCTCATGTTAAATTATGCATGAAACAACAATAAGTTGGTAAGCTCTTTGGCATGATCTTGCATTCCATGCATAATTATGATAGAGAGCTGGACCACAACTATGCATGATCGTGCATGTATAAAGCTTTTTCAATTCTGGCGAATTTTTTTATACTTTTAAAAATTCAGGGTTATTTTTTGAATAAAAATAAGTGGAAAAACCCTACAAAAAAGCCCTAGAAGGTTTAACAGTATAAAAAGGAAGAGAAAAATACCAAAAGGAGGCTAGACAACACAACAAAAGGAAATCAAAAAGAGGAAAATTTGAAGGACAAAAGTTATAGTTTCTAGTTCAAAGAAAAGAAGAGAAGATATCCAGATTCAATTCTCTACTCTTTTCTTTTATTTCCTTATTATTGTTAAATGTTAATGATGATTCAATTGGCATATATAGTTACATCTATGGATTGCTAAATTCCTTTTAGGAATTACTCTTGATTTATTTGTTAAACTTTACATTCTTGATTTAATAAAATATGCTTGTGATGTTTATTGCTATAAACTCAATTTGAATTGAGAGATTATAATGGATTATTTGTGTTATGTTGTATAGTGAGAGCTAGTATCTCAATAAAATTATAAATATCAAATTAATAGGAAATTAAATAGAGATCTTAATTGTTTATTAGTTACCCATGAGATTGATATCGAGAGAGGGTAATCATAATTATTAGATATCTAAGGTCATGTAGTATTAAATCAAGAAGGTGAAGTGAAGATAAATAAGCATATAAGTAATTGTCAGTTTTCATCAGTGATCAATCAATCAATCAATTGTTGTTTATTTCATTGTTTGATTATCAATTCTTTGTTTTTAGTTCAACATTTAGTTATTTATCTCATTGTTATCTTAAAAAAAGTTTACGAGTATTTTTGGGTGACTACCCCAATCCTTGAGTGACGATACTTTTTATGATATTATACA
Source organism: Erythroxylum roigii (assembly GCA_027576455.1). Lineage (NCBI taxonomy): Eukaryota > Viridiplantae > Streptophyta > Magnoliopsida > Malpighiales > Erythroxylaceae > Erythroxylum > Erythroxylum roigii. Next base: position 17,534,985 of record JANZXV010000003.1, read on the forward strand.
TGATCTGTGTACTTGCACTAAAGAAAATTTTTAATTTAAATCTTCAAAAGTTTTGGCACTACTTTGGGGGATTGTTTTGTAGCATCTACTGTAGTTCGAGTTACCCTGTTTTAAGCATTTTTAACACTTTTCTTGTGTGTTTATAGGTGCATGAACACAAGACCTCCAAGGAGTTCAAACAAACTAATTGACACACAAAATTTCAATATCATTAATCAAGAGAGGATGATTCCAAAAGGACCCTTATGGACTTTATGAGGCTAGGGTTCCATGCTAACCATCAAGGAATAACCAGACCACCAGTGTAGGCTAACACTTTTGAAATTAAATTGATTTTGTTAAATAAGTTACAAACTAATATCCAATTTTATAGACTGACTAATGAGGATCCTAATGCCCTTTTGGCTAACTTTTTAGATATTTATGACACATTTGGATACAATTGATTGTCAGAAGATGCAATCAAGATGAGGCTCTTTTCTTTCACACTTAAAGGTCAAGCCAAGGCATAATTAAATTCTTTCAACTAGAGAATGTCACAACATGGGATCAATTGGTGCTAGCCATTTTGGCTAAATATTTCCCCTTGAGGAAGACATTAGGATCATACAGGAGGGGGAGTCATTATATAATGCATGGAATAGATTTAAGGAGTTGTCCACATCATAACTTGCCTAAATAGTTCCTTTTACAAACATTCTACAATGGTGTAAATCTGTCCATACGAGGCACCATAGATGTAGCAGTTAGTGGTTTACCAACGAGGAAAACAATTGATATCGCGTATGATTTGTTGAAAGAGTTAGCAAACAATTGTTATCTATAGATTTCGGAGAGGAGTAAATAACAACCAACCTTTAGAGATTAATAAGGAGTGCTTGATATGGATTTAATGATAACATTACAAGATAAAGTAGCAAATTAATCCAAACAGTTGAATAGCCTGAAAGCCACTTCTTCAATCCCACTAAACGCATTTCAGTATGGATGCGAATTATGTCGACAAGGAAGTCATGTCTTAGTTGATTACTTCAAAGTGGAAAATAACAACATGGAGCAGCTCAACTATATGGAAGCGCCCATATGGTCACAGTGGTAATAACCTTTATTCTAATACTTATAATCATGGGTGAAAGAACCACCCAAATTTTTATTGGTCTAATAATGTTTTAGGGAATCTAACGAGAGCTTAAGGCCTACCAAGATTTTACTAAGATAGGCTTAGTTCATTGGAATCAAAGATGCAAAGTTAATGGATGTGTTGAATTCCAAATTCACGAGCCAATATAAGAGCCAAAAGAGAATGAAAACTAAGTTCGATCAAATTGCAAAGAACTATGCATCTTCCATTAATCTGGAGGTTCAAGCGGTCCAATTAGCCATTGCATTATCTACATGAAACATGGGGAGTCTTTTAGTAACACGAAGTATAATCTAAGGGAGCAACTAAAAGCCATCAGACTTAGAAGTGGGAAAGAGTTAGAAGAACGAAGAAGAAAGTTGAATCCCGCTAATGATAAGACTAAGAGAAAGAGGACAAGAAAGAAAAGAAGAAAGAGGAAACTTTGTATGTTCCTCCCTTCTATATGCACCAAAAATTCCAATTCCAGCAAAGGTTGTAAAATAGATGTGCAATTTGCAAAGTTCATAGAGAAGTTAAAGAAATTATAAATCAATTTGTCTTTTATTGAACCTTTGGTAAACATGCTAAAAATGCAAAGTTTATACTATCAAATAGGTGAAATTGGGAGGATAATCAAATGGTCTCCTTGACCGAAAGATGTAGCTCCATAATTACTAGCCATATTCCTTCAAAATTAAAGAACCCTAAGGAGTTTTCCTATACCTTATGTCTTTCGTCATTTAGAGTTTTTTAAATGATTATATGACTAAAGTGCAAGTATTAATCTTATGCCTTTATCAATTTTTAGGAAATTGGGTCTAGGAGATGTAAAGCTGACTTTTATGTTCATCTGGTTGGTGGATCAATCTACAAAGAAACCATTTCGTATATTTGATGATGTGATGGTTATGGTGGAAAAGTTTATCATTCTGATGGACTTTGTAGTATTAGACTTTAAAAAGGATAAGAATTGTACACTAATTCTTGGTAGACCGTTTATGAACATGGGAAGAGCATTGGTATATATTTATCTTATTCTTTGAATTGGTAATAAGCAAGTTGAATTTAACATAAATAATGTACTAAATAATCCAAAGGAAAGCAACTCTTACATGAAGATTGATATAAGAGAAAGAGGAGTGCAATAAAGAAGAAGTTAGTATTGGGAAGGTAGAAGATGAAGGATAATTAGAAAAGTAGTTGGGTGATAAATTAAAGCAAGAGATCTTAGTGAGAAGCACCCGTTCCACCCTCTATTGAGAATCCACCTACTCTTAAGTTGAAGCCCTTACTTACACATATCAGGTACACCTTTCTAGGTGAGGATCACATTTTATCCATTATAATTTCAAACTAGCTAGATGGAGAACAAGAAAAGAGAGTGATAGAGACCATTAAGAAAAAGATAAGAGTCCTAGGATGGTAATTTTCTAACATAAGTAGACATAGGTTCTAATATAGTGATGTATAAGATTAACCTTAATGGAGGAAGCAAGATGGTGAGGGAAAGACAAAGAAGGCTAAACCCTTACATGAAAGAAGTGGTCAGGAAGGAAGTAATAAAGTTGTTGACGGGGTATTATTCACCCTATTTTGAATATTGAATGGGTTAGCCCAATAAAATATGTACCTAATAAATGAGGCGTAATAGTGATGGAGATTGAAAAAGGTGAGATGATCTCTACTCATACAATCACAAGTTAGAGGATTTGTATTGATCACAGAAAGCTTAACACGATGACTAAGAAGGATCTCCTCCCTCTACCCTTTGTGGATCAAATGATTGAAATGGTAGCTAGCCATGCATTCTATTGTTTCTTTGATAGGTACTCATGTTATAATTAGATTTTCATTTATCTAAAAGCCCAAAAGAAGACTACTTTCACTTGCCCTTATAGAACATTTGCCTATAAACAAATGTCATTTGGGATGTGTCATACACTAGTAACTTTTCAAAAGTTTATGATGCCTATTTCTTGATATATTATTAAGGATATTATGGAAACATTTATGGATAATTTTTAGGTCTATGGAGATGTTTTTGATCACTGTTTGAAAATTTTGGACAAAGTTCATCAAAGATATAAAGAATCACATTTGGCTCTAAACTCAAAGAATGTTAGTATAAGTCGACTTGTATGTGATATAAGGCGACTTATCATGTCACGATACCCATAAGGCGACTTGTCTAGTGCGATAAGTCGACTTATGTACGTATTGTGACATTGTTAGAGTAGT
>JANZXV010000003.1:17538445-17550405 GCA_027576455.1 Erythroxylum roigii
CTCTATTGGCTATTTAGGTTGATGTCTTCATACCGACACCTGGATCCTGGGTTACGGGAAGGTCCCGGGAATAAAAATTTTTGTTTTTCGCTGCTGGAACATGTGATGTTCCTCCCGGGATTTTCCTACAAAGAAATGCCACTTCATGGTGCATAAAGTTGTAATTTTGGGGCATAAGATATCGTGCCAAGGTATAGGAGTAGATAGAGCTAAGAAGGAGGTTATTGAGAAGCTTCTACCATTGAACAATGTGAAAGGTATTCGTGCATTTTTTGGGCATGCAAGATTTTATCATCTATTTATCAAAGACTTCTCTCTTATTGCTAGACCTCTAACTAATCTATTAGTTAAATATGTGTCGTTTAATTTTAATGATAGTTTTTACTTTTTTAACAAGTTGAAGGAGGTACTTGTTTCAGCACCTATACTAATGTCGTTGAGTTGTTCATCTCCATTTGAGGATATATGCAATGCTAGCTATTAAGCAATAGGATGTGTGTTAGGGAAATAAAAAGTCAAACTGTTACATGCTATCTACTATGAAAGCAAGATATTAGCAAGAGCTCAACTAAGTTACATCACTATGAAGAAGGAGTTGCTAGCAGTTGTATTCGCGTGAGACAAGTTTTAGTTTTATCTTTTGGGATCTAAAGAGATCATCTATATTGACCATCCGACATTGAGGTATCCCTTTGCCAAGAAAGATGTAAAACTGAGACTTATCTGATGGGTGCTGCTTCTTTAAGAATTTGACATTGAGATTAGAGGCAAGAATGGAGTAAAAAACTTGGTGACTGATCACCTATCATCTTAAAGGAGGGGAGGTACAACAAAAGTGAAGGTATCAGTTGGAAATTCCCCAATGAGTCCTTGATGATGATAAACTACCTATTGGTTCCAAGGTATGTTGATATAGCAAATTATGTTATAGGTGGCATCCTTCCACTTAATTTGTCTTATCAACAAAGAAAAAGGTTCTTGTATAAGTGCAAACACTATGTGTGGGATAAACCAATTCTATATAAACTTGGGTTGATGGTTTAATTAGGAGATGTATTCTAGAGGAGGAGATGACAAAAATACTAACACATTCTTATGATTCTACTTTTGTAGGACATTATGGATGAAATAAGATGTTAGCTTGAGTATTATAATGTAGATTCTTTGGCCTAACTTATTTAAGGACGCTCATGAGTTTATGATGTAATATGATAGGTGCTAAAGAGTGGGGAATTGTTCGAAAAGAGATGATATGCCCCTTTCTAATGTTTTGGAGGTAAAAGTATTTGATGTATGGGGATTGAATTTCATGGAACTGTTCCCATCCTCCATAGGGAACACATATATATTAGTAGGAGTATATTATATCTTGAGATGGGATGAAGAAATAGTAACTTCAACTAATGTAAACAAGATGGTGCAAAAGTTCATAAAAAGGTTATACAATAGATTTAGAGTGCCAAGAGCAATAATACGTGATGGAAGATCCCATTTCTATTATAAATCATTTGAAGCTCTTCTTAAAAGATACAGAGTCTATCATTAAGTGGTCATGCCTTATCATCTGCAGATAAGTGATCAAGTAGAGGTTGTTAATCGCTAGCTAAAAAGGATCTTGAAGAAGACGATCAATAGCTTAAGGAAGGATTGGGCATTAAAGCTTTACGATGCTTTATGGGCATATCAAACTGCTACTCCAATTGATATAATATCTTTTTGAGTTGTTTATGGGAAGGCTTGTCACTTGCCTATAGTGTTAGAACATAGGGCATATTGGGTGACTAAGGCTTTAAATTTCTATTGGAAAATAGACGATAAAAAGAGAATCCTACAACTAAATGAGTTAGAAGAGATAAGGTTGAATTCTTATGAGAATGCCAAGTTATATAAGGAGAAGGTTAAAAAAATGGCATGATTCTTATATCAAGAAAAATGATTTCACAGTTGGAGATGTAGTTTTGTTATTCGACTAAAGATTGAAATTGTTTTCGAAAAAGCTCAAGTCATGTTGAGTGGTTCTTTCAAGGTGACCCAAGTATTCAAACATAGAGATTTAGAAAAAGGAAACATTCAAATTGAATGGTCATCAATACAAACCGCATTTTGGAGGAAGATATTCACATAAAAGGGAAATAATGTCTTTCATATCTTTTGATTTAAAATAATCGAATTGAAATGATCAAATTAGTGACCTTAAAATTAGCATGTTATATTTTAGTTAGTTAGTTTGTAAATTCTTGTATGATAGTGTTTTTTATGCTTTTTGGAATAGTTTGAATGATGAATGCATAATTTGAAGTGTGTAAAATGGTTAGGGTGTCAGAAGGTCATCCGTATTTATATCACTCTTCTTCCTTTCTCCTCTCTCTCTAGTTGGCAACCCCCACTCTCTTTTCTCTTGTTTTTTTCTCAAATTTCACAAGGATTTCACATTTTTCTTTCATTTTCACATTGTTTACCTACAAATCTAACAATTCTTACATTAGAAAATATCTTTTTGTGTGTTTTGTAAGATTTTTTTCTACACTCTCTCTCCTTTTTTTTTTTATGTTTTATGCCTATTTTGTAGGTTTTCCAACATGATGGCACCAAAAGTAAAACAAATTATGCATAGGTCCGAACTTAAGGAAAAAGAGGTGTATAAAAGTGGTGTATGCGATTTGACAACAAGTTTTGGAGTTTCTTTCTCGATCTTCTCACAAGAAGAAGGTGAGAAGCTCCAAAAAATTTCAATCTAAAACTCTGCACCTAGATATTTTGATTTTAAAATCTTGGAAGATTTGAGTATGAAAGAAAAAGTTGAATCTTTAAGTGGTAATATTTATTAGGATAAATTCATTTATAGTGTTCATATTGTATATGAAGAATTAACTTTTGAAATTTACACCACATTGAGTTATGAGACAAAATCTAGATAATTTTTGGTTTAGATTAAAAAAGATTCCATATCAACTTTGGAGTATTTTATTATGGACGAAATATTTGGATTCCTTAAAACAAAAATTGTTGAAACACATAATGATTTTCATGCCACCTCTTTCTGGACTAAATTGACTAGTTTATATATGTTTGACCTATATAATGCACTAAATAATGTCACTCAAAGTTCAAAACATTTTTTACCTTATAGATTCGTGTGTCACACTATTTTTGGTAAAAGTCAAAGTAATAAATGTTCCAAAAAGGTTTTATTCTTACTTTGGTGTATGAAGCATAAAATTAATGTTTGTATATTGGCTCATATTTTTCAAACAATAATTACTTCAATTACGAAAAAAGGTAGCTACTTAGGCATAAGATTTTGAGCAATTACTTTGGCTCAATACCATGGTGGTGTTGTTGATGTATACCCTTGTTTTGCTTAAAAGGTTAAATAATATTCAATTGAGGAGGGCTGAGTTCTTGGAGTCCCATGGTATGGAACTCTGAGATCCTATCCCTAAATCTAAAAGTTATGCATATGACAGGATAGGTGGGATCTAGTTCGACACTGCCACAATAACATCCAATGGTATCATCAAGTGAAGAATCTGAAGATGAAGAAGAAGGTTGGGAAACAGTGATCAGCAAATTAGAAGAGAATGACAAGCACATAAAGGACCAAGTGGACATTATGGAGCAACAATTAAAGGTGAGGCAGTGGGACATCAATGTTACCAAAAAAAGAAATTATTGAAGTTTTTTCTAGTGCGAGGGTTCCAAGTCTTATCTTCTACACCATCACCACCATAATTCCCATAAGTATTCTTGCCCTTCTTTTCTATTTCTTTTGTTTTTTAAAATTAGTTTGTGTTTGATTATGCTTGAGTTATATTTTGTTTCTACCTTGAGAAAAATGTGTTGTTCAAGTGTAGAGGCATATATGTAAATGTATATCATTTGTGTGTGACCTTGAATTTGCATTGTGTTAGTTAACTATGTTAGCATTATATAAAATTTTTGTTTCATGATGTTTGCATTGTGTCAATATGTCAATGGCATGAAATTGAAAGGAATTAGCTTATTAATTGACTTAGTCTAAGTGTGCCACTTACAAATTAACTGCAAGTGTACGGTATAGCTATAACTAGTACTATCCTATTATCTAGTTTACAAATTTGATTTGATTTTTAATTAAAGAAAATAAACTTTAAGCAAATAAAATAAAATAGGCAGCATTACTTAACAAAGAAATAAAGAATTACTTAGAAACTTATCAATATAAAAAAATTACTGTCTAGGTTACAAATCCCACTAAAATCCTTAGCTAGTTGAGCATTATTATGTAATTGTTTTATTGACTATTGGACCATGAAATTCTTACAGTATGCTAATAACTCTCTCAAGTTTAATAACAACTAATCCTAAGGTTATTAACCGAATTACTTAGGTTAAATTTTTTAGGATTGTTTTACTGAATTGTGAATTTTGCTAGTAGGCTTGCCCTAATCTGGAGGATTTATGTTATCATATCTCTAGGGTTACAATCAACTCCTTCTAATTACGATATATCTATTCATACAAGGATTTTTCAATCTTTATATTATGAAATCAGATTATGAACTAATATTCCGAATCTATTAGAACATATATTAAACACGTAATTGAATCACAATAGATCAAGCAAAACAATGGCATTAAATAAAAGAATCAAAACATGTTATATCATAAACTAGGGTACATCTTACCCAAACACTAAAGAAGTTTAATTACACATGATTGAAGATGAAATAAAATGTAAACAAAAAGAAAACGAAGGGTTCATAATTCTAAATCTCCATTTTATCTCCTATCGAATATTCTTTACAAGGTAGAGGTTTGATTTTGTATTTTCTTGAATCTTTTGATGATTTCTTTTCATTTTTCACTTCTCTAGATCAAAATCGCCCCTTGAGTCATCTCTACATGTCTCCTTTTCTCTTTTGACTCCGAACATGTCTTTTTATAGTAACTTTTAGGGTTCTGGGTGATACACGATTTGATGCACAATCATTTACTAGACCTTGTATAGTCCAAAATATCTAAAATTTGCAATTTTGCGCGGCTTGAGAGAAGAACACAAGTTGATGCACAACCGTGTATCCCTTCTTTGCTTCAAATATTCGTTTTATGCTATGTTTTCATTTGCATTCTTCTCTATTTAGCCTATGAAGGCAATTATAACCTATAAACACATTTGAAATAAATTAAGTACCAAATATATAATAAAAGAATAAAATATCAAGCAAAAGTACAACAAATATGGGGAATAAATATGGTTAATTATGCATTTATCAAACATTTCCTCACTTAAACGTTTGTTTGTCATCAAGCAAACCATAATCAAAATTATAAATCTTATAACATTTACCCTTCCTTAGTTTTGATATGTCCATTTATACTATAAATCATCATATCTTGTTGAATCAAATTAACATACAATTAGAGTCAAGTTATCCTAAAATTAACTTCCTAAGCAATATTAATATAGTAATCACCTCAATAATTGCATTGGAATCAAAAGCATAAGATTTCACTCAATGCACTTAAGTGTTTAGGGTGAAAAATATCAAAACTGTCAATCAATGTATAGTAAAATTCTTACCTAGGCTTGCAATATTATCACATCTTGCCACTTATTTATAAGCAAGAAATACAAATCCAAAGGTCTTTATAAGGGTTGTAATGAGGCTTAGGTACGGTATGATTGAGATAATAAAAATAGTTAAATTGAAAGAAATTTACTAATAAATTTCAAGAAACTTGTTTAAAATACGCAAGCCCTTTTTTTTTGGTAATTATATGCAAGCCCTTTTATTGCAACTTTATTGGTACCTTATTCATAATTTTTTATTAATCAATTTTTCGAGCATTCAATACCACGATTAAAAAAATAATGGACCATTAAGAAATTTTCCTAGTTGCAAACAAACACACAATGTAAATAACCTTAAGAGATCAAAGCAATTAAAAACGCTTCAAATAAAAACAAGATAAAGGTTGATATGTGATTTTAATCAATAAGGCTAAGGCTTAACTTGGTTATTCCAAAAGGATAAAATATAGATAAGGTAATAATCAAAGAAATATGTTAACAAAAATTGTTGAATCTGGGTGCTTTTTTCACTTCAATGATTCTAATTTAACAAATATGTTTTTAATATATATAAAAGTAAGTTCTAGGATCATTTTACTATATACAATAACACACATGAAAGAATGAAAAGAACTTAAAAATTTAAAAATTTTCCCTTAGGCTTAAAAACTCATAAAAAGATAGCTTAATGTATGTAAATAATATGCAATATCACTCAATTTGATTATATCAATGAAAACTCAAAATATAGCTTAGAAAAGTAATTTTATTCTAACTATCATCATTTGACATACAGATTCAATTAATATTCAATAATGAAACATAATATTGACGGACATGTTTCAATTAAGTCAGAATATTATTTCATAAAATTTTATAACAAGGATTATAATAAGCTTAAGGAAAACGTTTAAAAATCTTTTAACTCCTTCCCCACATTTACAATTTTACGCTATTCCCAATGTACACAATATAATCTTCTTATCAGGCAACATACACGCAATTTTTTTTCCTAATTAACTCTTTGTATGTCATACAACTAATAATCCTGGACATTATACCCCGCCTAAACAATTATCTAAGTCTAAAAAATTATATAAATTTTAAGAATTCAAAATAAAACAAATTTTCCATGAATTGAAGAAAGCGGTGCTGGTGAATCAGGCTTCAGGCCGCCATCTCCATGGCTTCGGCTCCTTCATCCTTGTCAGCGCATCCCTCTTCGCTTACCACCACCCCTTCTTCCCCTGCGATTGTGCCTCCTCTTACAATCAACCCTCCCCTCCCACTCATTGCCGACCAGTCTCCTCTGCTTTGCCTCCCAAACCCACCCAGATTCCGCCCTTTCTTAACAGCAACCCGACTCTATCTATTAATCCTACCCATTTGCCTTCCCTGACGGATCCCTCCCCACCCCTACCTGTCTCCCCTGCTCTGTCGTACAAACCAGATTAGATTCGTACCCCTAGTTCCTCCTTCCCACAGTCGACTCCTCCTCCTGAAATTATAAGAACATGGAAAGCCGTTGTTTCAGCTGGATTGGAAGCTTCATCTCAGGCCTCTTCCTTGACCTATTATCCTCCGGAAATGAAGGACGACCGGATTGTCGTGACACCTCCTCCTGAACTGGCAAAGCAAGGCGCGACCCAGCTTAAAACTGCCCTCATTGGTTTTTTCCTCGGTAAGCGCCCTGCCTTCCCTGTAGTCCACCAAGCATTAACAAGATCATGGGCTGCTTGTGGTTTGAAGGAAGTTTTAATTACTAGCTCGAACAATTTCCTTTTCAAATTTGAATCTATGGAAGAAATGAATGAAGTTTTGGAGAGAGGGTCGTGGCATATCCAAGGCAAGCCTCTGCTCCTCAAGAAGTGGAGTTTGAATGGGGGGCAGCAGGAAGCTGTTAGGTCAACTCTTGTGTGGACTCGGTTTTATAACGTCCCAATTGAATACTAGACTACCGAGGGTATAAGGCGAATAGCAAGTGCAGTTGGTGTCCCTTTACTCATGGATACTCCCACAGCGAAGATGACCAGAATTGTGTATGCTCGAGTGTGTGTGGATCTTGATTTGCAAAAGAATTGGCCTCATTCCTTTCTGTTGGCAACCTACAATGAAGAAGGGGAGTTAACTTATAAGGATATTCACTTAGAGTATGAATGGACACTCGATCCCCAAGCCCCTAAATAGATTTGGGCATCAACTGGTAGGACCTTTGCCACTGGTCTGCAGCATGAATTGGTGCCAGAGAAGTCTCCTCCCACCCAGAACCATCAAAAGCAGCCTATTACCACAGAATCATCTGAGTTACCGAGCCTCACAAATGTGGAGCCCCAACCAGATTTGACTCTTTCCCTAGCACTTCAGCAGACAACACTTGAGATTAATTTAGGTGTTCAAGTAGCCAATAGCTCATCCTCGGCCGGTGGGGAGTACACACAGGATGCGGCCTTTCAGGAGACCATTTCCAACCCTTCTCTACTTGACTTACACCAGGTAAGTAGTTCTCCACCCTCTTCTAGTTTTGAATTGGTTCCTAGTAGTTTAGGAATTTCGGGTGGGGCAGAAGGGGATTTAACTCAAACAAATAGGAAAACAAGACGGAAATAGAAATAGAGGTTCGTTTGTTTTTGTCTTATGGATTTAGTCTCTTGGAATGTGAGAGGGCTTAATAGCCCAAATAAACAATTAGCTATCAAGGCGTGTCTTAAGAGTCTTTCCACTGCTTTTGTATGCATGATTGAATCCTAAATAAAAATCCCCCTTAATCCTAAACAAGATTTGTTCCGTGATGTTCCCCCGATGGCAGTATTTCTCCAACATTTCTCATTCCTCTAATGCTAGGATAGTAATTGCTTGGAATGAGGATTGCCTCAATTGCTCCCAGCTTCACTCTACCGACCAACTTATTCACCTCGAGGTTACCCCCATTCATTGTTCTTCCCCCTTCTTTGTTACTTGTGTGTACGGGTCCAATAACCACAATCATAATTTTGAGTGGTTCTCCAAGTATCCTAGGTCTTATAGTGTCATCTCAACCCGAATATCTCGGATCACTCTCCTTTGGTGGTTAAGGCTGTACTCAATCAGCAGAAGTGTATTTCTCCCTTTAGGTTCTCTAACTTTATCGCCAACCACCCTAGCTTCCTCCAAATCATTGATGAGGCCTGGTCTAGTCAGATTAGCGGCACTCCTATGTTTAAGGTAGTTTTTAAGCTCAAACTTATCAAAAGAGCCCTCAAATCCCTAAACTCAGGTCAAATAGGAGATGTTATTGTCCGTGTGGAGCATAGTCAAGCCAACCTTAATTGTATTCAAGAGCAGCTGAAGTTTGACCCCCACTCGGTCAATCTTCAAGATAAAGAGACCGAAGCCATTCAAGAAGTCTTTAGAGCACTTCGGGACCAGGAATCCTTCTTCCGGCAAGTTTTCCATATTAAATAGCTTAAAGAAGGGGATCGGAATACAAAAATTTTTTACTAGTCTATTGTGGCTCATAGGAATAGGAATTCTATTCACTCCTTACAATTGGCCAATGGAACTTGTATTGTAGGCTTCGAAGAGATTCAGGATCAGTTCCTCGAGCACTTCCAAAATTCTATAAGGAGCTCCAAATTTCTTCCTTCTTCTCAAGATTTCGTGGCCTCCCTCTTTCCTACTCCGTTACCTGACAGTATTACTTCTCCTCTTTTTGCAGAAGCCTCAGAACAAGAGATACGTGAGGTATTCCATTCCTTTAATCCGAATAAGGCCCCAGGCCCTGATGGCTTTAATGGGTATTTTTTTAAGCAATCTTGGGTCACAATAGGATCGGAAGTGATTGGGGCCATCAAGAACTTCTTCGAGTAGGGGAAGCTTCTAAAGGAGCTCAATTATACTTTTATATCTCTCATTCCAAAGGCAGCTCATCCAATCACAGTGCACGATTATAGGCCAATTTCTTGTTGTAATTTCCTTTATAAGGTCATAGCTAAGATCATAGCCAATAGACTTCGTTAATCTCTTCCCCACATTATGAGCCCCAACCAAAGTGCTTTTGTTAAAAATTGTCACATAGGCGATAATGTGCTTTTGGCCCAAGAAATTCTTCAAAATTATCACCTTTCCAATAGTCACAAGCGTTGTACTTTCAAAATAGACCTTCATAAAGCCTATGACACTGTTCATTGGGATTTCCTCTCCAATGTTTTAGTATCTGTCGGTTTCCCGAGGCAATTCATAGATTGAATCAAAGAGTGTATTTCGTCCCCGTCTTACTCTATCCTTATTAATGGCACCCCTTCTAAGTTCTTTCATGGTAAGTCGGGTTTACGACAAGGCGACCCGTTATCCCCTTTCCTTTTTATTCTTTGTATGGAAGTTCTTTCTAGATGGTTGAACAAGGCGTTAGATGGTAATCCATATTTTCACTATCATTGGAGGTGTAAGTCTCTTAAACTAAACCATCTCCTTTTTGCAGATGATCTTATGTTGTTCTGTTAGGTTGACTTAGAATCCATTAACTCTATGCTCGACTGTCTGAAGTCCTTTTCCCAAATGTCTGGTTTGGATTTGAATCCTACTAAGAGCCACTTCTTCTTATCCCCCGAGTCCCATAAGTTGACTCCCCACATTGAATTGATGTTCGGGCTAACCAGAGGTAATCTTCCTATCAAGTATTTGGGGGTCCCGCTCATTACTGGAAGGTTGACCCGGAGGGATTGTAGTCCTCTCCTGGAAAAAATTGAAGCTTAGATCAACAAGTGGACTAATAAAAGCCTTTCATATGCTGGAAGGCTTCAGTTGATCATCTATGTGCTCTCCTCCTTTCAAGTCTATTGGTCTTCAATGTTCATCCTGCCTTCTTCGGTCCTTAAGGAGATAGAAGCCAAACTTAGGAACTTCCTTTGGTCGGGGAAGGGTTCTCCCCATTCTTATGCTAAGGTCAAATGGTCTGACATTTGTCGGCCTAAAAGGGAAGGAGGTCTTGGGATTAAGCACTTGTCTACCTGGAATACTGTGCTTCTAGGAAATAGGATCTGGATTTTTGTTTCATGGCCCTGAAGCTCTCTGGGTGAAGTGGGTACACTCTATAATTCTTAGGAAGGAGAATTTTTGGAGTGTCCAGCCTAATAGCAATAGTTCCTGGAGTTGGAGGAAAATTTTAGTAGTTAGGGATAAATTAGGGAACCAATTCAGAATTAGGATTGGTAAGGGAGCTTCTACTTACTTTTGGTTGGATTCTTGGCACCCAATAGGTATCCTCCAGCATCTCTCCACTGCAAGGGCCATTAATGGATCTGATTTGAAATTGAGAGCCACAGTTTCTGAGGTGATCCGAAACAACAATTGGAGCTGGCACGAGTTAATTGGTGATACCCTAGGCTTCTTGGAACCACTCCAATACCTACCTGTTAGCACTCAACAGGATAGTTTGGAGTGGCTAGCTGGTTCAGCAAACAGAAAAGTCTACGCTAATTCCTCTGCGTATTCCTTTTTAAGACCACCCCAACCAAATACCCCATGGCATACCCTAGTTTGGTTCAAAAAGAACAGTCCAAATTATTGCTCCTCTCCCCTAATCATTGCTCCTTATGTCTCAAAGACAATGAATCAATTGACCACCTTTTCTTTGACTGCTTGTTCTCCAAATCTGTTTGGACTTACACTCTCTCCTACTTTCATATCCATCTTCCTTCCCAACTTAACCTTCATTCTATTTCTGTTTAGTTTAATAACCCCCAAAACCATTTCGGAACTTTCATTAACAACATTTTTCCTATCATCCTTTCCGTGACCGTTTACTCTCTATGGAAAGAAAGAATGCTCGGACTTTTAAAGATGAAACTATAGGGGTGGATGGACTGAAAGCTAGAGTACTCACCCTCATTCAGGAGCATCTCAGAGCAAACACCGAGGGAAGGCAAAGGTAGGAGAGTCTTTTTTTTTCACTAACATCCTTTTGCAGGTTTTCTTTTGCTTTAGGTTAAAGTTTGGATATTTGGGCGCAAGGTCACAGCTATTTTAGGAGAGCTTCGACCGTCATCTGGAGTAGGAGCCAAGGGGAGCCAAGCTTCTACGTACAGTTTTTCAAGGCTTCGGTCGGCAGCAGCAGGTCACCCGGTATTATTGTGCGGAAACGTGAATAAATTTAGAGTGAAAATAAAATAATAACAGTAACAAGAGAACACCAAAATTTTTATATTGGTTCGGCAATGCCTACGTCCAGTTTGGAGACGACTGAGTATTTCATTATAACAATGAGAGCATACAATAGTATTTGTCACTCAATTTTCAAGAGACCCAAAATTAACCCACTCCTATTAGAAAAAGAAAACAAATATATATATATATATATCTATTTTTTTCTTTTCTCTCTCCCTCTCACTATTCTTCTCTCTCTTTTCTCTCGAAAGTTTGCTCTCACTCT
>JANZXV010000003.1:17557896-17574375 GCA_027576455.1 Erythroxylum roigii
CTTCCCTACTCTTTGCATTTGATTTTAATTAAAATTGGTTTTGTGTGAATTAACTTCTGATTTTATTGTAGAATTCTCTGAAAAGCTTTAGAGATCTATTTAACCTCCCTTCTAGATCGTTTACACTATGGGCATGGTATGGAGTTTTTGAGCTTAGGTACTTTGAACCTATTCTTCCTTTTTGACTTTCTTATATTGTCTGCTTTGAAGTCCTAAATTTCCTTATCATTGTTGTCTACTATTGTCAAGGAGGAAGCATTATATTGTTCATAGTTACCCTTTCCTTCCTTAGTCCTTAGAGTAACAAACCTCTCTACACTAGCCTTTTGTTCCCTTACTTTTTTTTCTTTATGTTCTTCTTCACCCTCTTGAACATCATTTATTTCATCAATAGGTATTTCCACATGGCCCCCTTCCTTCCTTGTACACCATTTGAGTTGGACTTAATATGTTGTCATTAATATCCTCATCAAGTTGTTTATCTAAGACCATTAGTTTTGTGAAACCCCCTAGCAAACCTCCTTCCAATTTCTTTCCATTGTTTCCTTTGTTCTTTTAAATTAGGCTTCTAATGATATACAACATGAATTGATACTTTAAAGGGCACCTTATCTTCTCCTAATCTTATGACAGGAATAGTCTCTAGTAGAACTTTCTCTAAATCAACACTCACACACAACCTTGCATATCCTATCCTCCTCCTTTGAGCTACTATTTCATCCATGCTAATTGGTTTCCTAATACATCTTGCTAGCATACTTAGTTCTTTCATCAACTAATACTTATGGGGTATTCTATATATATTGATCCATACTGGACCACTAGCCTATTGAATATTCTTTAAACAAATTAAAGTTTTCAAAAATTGTAAGAGCATAGGGTATTTTGAACATACTAGGGAGTAGCATTTGGAATCTCTTTAACTCCATTGTTAGTGACAAACTTGACTAGGATAAGATTATCATTCAATACTAGTAACTTCTTTGGACATATCCTTTCCATTGTCTCATCACCCAATTATTTATTATTGAGATAGGTGGATGTTTTCTGAGACAGAAGTCTTCAAGGGTTAAAGCCTAGCTCCTTGCACTATCCTCCATAACATTTATTTCTAATGCAATAATGGCTAGCCTTTCTGTCATTAAATGGGATAGTACTCTAGAGATACATCATAACTTTCCCCTACCACCTAGCTCCAGTTCAAGTTGGGGTTAATTTTTGTGGGAGAAGATGCTATGGTCTCTTTATTTGTTCCTTATTGTAAGTCATCGTTGGGGAAGTAAACTAAGTTAGAAGAAGAGGGACTAGTCAAGGGACTCAGATGCAAAGGAGGTCCACAAGAAAATAAAATCACCAGTTAATCAAAAGATTTTGTAACTTCAATTGAAGGATTAGGCTTCATATTTTGGAAAAAGAAAATGATGAAAGCAATAATTGAATGTTTCAAAAAGTATTTCTTAAAATGATAAAGAAATAGTGGGGTGAAAAGATTACGAGAGTGAAAATACCTAAGTGCCCTTAGAGACAAATATTAACCAAGGCAGAGAAAGCACCCTAGTAAGTGAAACCTATCTAAGGAAAACATAAGAGGGAAGAAGAAAAGCAAAGCTTAAAGCTAGCACCAAAATATACTTGAAAGAAGATACTATAGCAGGAGTTAGAAATGAGGCCTAAGAAAGAGATGCAATAAGAAAAAGGTAAAGAGAAGACTCAGTGAGGCCAAAAAACTAGAGGGAGGTGAGAGCTCTATTGTTGTTAAATTTAAACAAAGTTATTAATACAATTTATACCAATTGTGGTATTGGTATAATACAATATTAGAACTTGTAAATATCAAGTACTATTTTGAATTAATTTTTAAATCATAAAATAATTTCATAATTTTTATATAATTAAAATTTAGTTCTTAAATATAATTATAATTAAAATTATTTTAAATTTGGTTTCATTAACTTTGTTTATTAAGATTAATATAGAAATATTTTTCAGTAACCTAACTTTAAAAATATTTAAATATAACTTTCAATCTAATTCTTCAGTTTTTCTTAATTTACAAATTTGACCCGATATTTTTAATATTTTGGTACCATTTGGTATATGATATAGCAAGCCAGTACAGTACAAAGCAATTTTATATCATCTTTTAGTCTATATGATATGGTACAATTGGTACGAATCAGCATGGTACAATACTCATAACATTGCTCAAAATTATATTGCAACTCCATCAAGCTTTTACATTAAGAGGAGTTAAAACTTCATTAGATCTACCAAAAAGAAACTTAAGGTTATGTTAAGTTAACATCAACATCAAAGAAAGTTCAAAGTTCTGTCAAGATCAAGACTCTAGCTTGATGCTATGTGAAAATAAGTTGCCAAATCAAGATTTTCAAATTGTCAAGTTCAAGCAAATCAGCAAACAATGTCGCCAAAATCAAGACTTAAGTTTTCACTAAGTCTTCATCAATAAATTAACATTCACTTGAAATCAAATCATCAAATCACAACCCTCATATAAAGAATTCTAGCACATATATGTGAGATTAGATCAATTAATCTTTCACAAAATCAAGAACAAGTGATCAAATTAAAGGATTTATTATAATTTTTACTGTTAAATTTAACATTGTAATAGGTTTCTTATTTGTAAAATTTTCGAACGTAAAATTTTCAATCTATGAAAATAGTAGGATCTTTCACAATTAATCAACAAGAAAGTTTCTTATAATTTTAATTTACTTAGGGAAACACTTTATTAGATGGTGAGTAACAAAATTTCTGATATGAAAAATTGTTATATCTTTTTTTTCAAATAAAAGACACCAAATTTCTTTCCTAATTTCCTTCTTTGGTTCTATCTTTTTTTTTTCTATTGTAGCTTTTAATTTTTATTTCTTTTTGTTAGGAAAACATAAATATATTTAATTGAAATTTGTAATAAAAATTGAAAACAAAAATCTTTTTGGTTTTATCATCTTAATTTTATTTATTTTAATATACTATTAAATGTTATTATTAATTTAAATTAAATATATTTCTTAATATATCAATTTTATTTTTAAATTAATTAATTATCATAATTATTGAAAATAAAAATATATGGATATTTATCTTAATTGTAGGTTTTTCAAAATTTCTCTTTGGCAAGACTTGGTTAATTTTAGGTTATCCGACTGCACTTAATCAAGAATTTCATCAATAAAGATAAAAGAACTGTGAAAACTTTTAGGTTATACATATGCTTACAACTTGATTACAAATCTCCTTGTAGGGCCAAAATGATTTCCATCTTCTCCAGTTGAGAAATTGTTGTAGCAAAATTAAATTCAGGAATTGTAGACGGATTCAAGAATTTTAGAATCTAGGTAAAACTATGGAGAAATTTTAGAACAAAAGCTGAGCCACTTTATTGTATTCGTTGATTTTTTTAGAACCAACAATTACAACATGAAGAATGAGAGAGAATAAGGAAAATTTAGATAGATTCTATAATAATTCTCTTATATCCCTTTAGAATAAGCAAATCCTAAAACTAGAGATGAAAATATAAGGGAAAGAAATTGATAATGAGATGGCATTAGCTAATAAAAGATTCTATCAAACACCTTTCTCTAAATATTTCTTTGTTGAGAACCTCCTATCCATATGACTTCCTTCAAGATTTCCCAATTAACGCTTATTTATTTTAATTATCTTGCCTCAAATCCCCTTTACTTGAGATCTTTGACCTCAAGGATTGAAATTGGGATATTTCTTCAGTAGGTCATTATAATAATCCCAAGTGCAATCTTTTATGGGTTTGTCTTTCCATTCGACCAACGCATTGGTAGCTGCCTACCTCCTTTTTACTAGCTACCTTTTAAGTATTTCCTCTATTTATGGGGCATACTGTGAGTCTTATATAAAGGGAGGTAACTCTATGGAGAAGGCTAAGGCTGGTGACTCTTTTAAAGCTGAGAAACATGGAATATGGGGTGTATTTAAAGGAAGCTCCAATTTGTATACCACCTCTTCAATTTTGTCAATGATCTTATAAGGTTTATAGAACTTAGGAGCTAGCTCCTCATTACTTCTCCTAGATACAATAGATTTCCTGTAAGGTTATAGCTTAAGATAAACCCAATCTCTAATATAAAATTTCCTATCTAACCTATGCTTATTAGCCAAAGAAATCGTTATGTTTTGTGCCCTCTGTAGATGCCACTATAGTAGCTTGATCATTTATTCTCTAGCCTCTAAAACCTTGTTTGTTGATTTATTTTTTGACTCCCTAGGAAGGTAAGATAAGAGAAGAGGAGGGGCATAATAACCATATAAGGTTTCAAAAGGGGTGTTGTGCAAGGAAGAATGATAGTTATGCCACCACTTGAAGTACATCACACGTTAGTACAACTTTTATATTTGATATACAAAACGCACAGGAAGGGGGGGCTGAATTGTGTATCCCTTTTTTTAAAAAATAATCCCCTTTCTAAACAACTTGCCTTTTCAGAACTATTGAGTAAAAGTATCATGAAGTATTGTAATTAGCTTCTAAGTACTTGTATAACACAATAAGAGTAAAAGTTTAGAGTTGAAAGTTGAGAGTAAGAATCTACTGTATACTGGTTCACCTCAAACCGTGGGCTACGTCCAGTCCTCAGAATCTTTTCTGAGATTTCACTAAACTTCTCAAAAAATACAAGTATTTTTTTCACCGAGCCTCTTCATGTCTCTTACAGCAAGTATTCTTTTCACACTTAGCTTCTTTAGGCTATCTGCTTTTCTTCTTTCTACTAAAAGATGTTTCAAGCTTTGTTACAGACAATAGTAGCTCTAGAATTTAGTACGATGAATAATATTTCTAGCTTTCGACTTTCTAGCTCTTGTAAAATTCACTAACTTTTTTGAAATTCTCTAACTTCTGAAGTCTTCGACTTCGACTCGTATTTATAGCCTTCGTCCTCAACCGCTTCTTGATAACTGCTTATTTCTTCTTATTTCTTGATCTTTGAAGAATCCGTTATTTAGTTGAGTTTTGTAACTAACTCAAACTGATTAATCATCCGATGTGGTATCGAGTCTTCGTCTTAGTTTCTCTTTCCGTCTCATTTTGTGTCTGCTTCTGTCTCATTTTGACTTAACACCATTAACCCAAATTAAACCACTTGCTCCAACTATAAGGGTTACAACTACATAAAAACCTCAATTATGTTTCTAAGCACCTATTCACCACCTCAGTTTTCCCATCAGTTTGAGGGTAATAGGCATAGGACACATTAACAAATCCACTCCTTGTATAACAAACAACTTTTTTTCCCCAGAAATCATTAATGAAAGTTAAGGCCCAGTCACTTACTATGTTTTCTAGTAACCTATACAACTTGAATACAATTTTCGTGAATTTCTGAGCTACTTTCAATGCCTATACCTATCTAACAATTGAATAACTTGTGATTCATTTGGTTTCTGAGCCATAATCATTATGTAGGAGAGACCTTTCTTTATTCTTAAGTAAGTGCCGGAGTGAGCTAAGGCCATAAAGTGTGAATACTTTGTTAATCGATCCACAACCACTAGGATAACTGATTTATCTTTAGAGAGTGGTAGGCTTTCTATGTAATCAAGGGAAATATCTACCTAGGGTTGAATAGGGATAGGAAGTGGTTGAATTAGCCAAAGATAAACCACAAAATTTGGCTTTCACTTTTGACATACTTCCCACTTTTAGATGAAATGTTAAATATCCTTCCTCATACCCTTCCATAAGAAAAGAAACTTGACCTTTTGCTCCGTAGCATCCTTACCGCAATAACCTCAAATCTGTATCCAATTCATAATGAAGTCCTTTAATGAAGCATCATTTCTAACCACTAGTTTCCCTCTTTTTCTCAACTCATTAGCTGCTTATGAATAATGAGGATGAGAAGATGGATTTTGTTGCAAGTTACAAATCAAAAGTTGCACATTACTATTTTGCACTCCATCTATTTTGTATTCTACTCATCAGGTCAAAACTAATGCCCTAAAGAGCTATATATATAATATCACCCCTTGTCACCCTTAAAAGAGCATACTTAATCTCATAGTCAAATCCCATAAGCTTAGCCAACTAAACATATTGCAAAGGGGTAATGATATGTTATTTTAAAATGTACTTCAAACTTTTATGACCAGTTCTAGTGATGAAGTGCCTTCTAATGCAATAAGTCTCCCATTTTTTGACAGTCAACAATGTTGCCAATAACTCTCACTCATACGATAAGCATGCTTGGTGTCTAAGGAGAGTTTTACTAATGTAGGTCACTAGATGGTGGTCTTGTATTGTAATAGTACAATACCAATCCCACTCCATAATGCATTTGCTTCAATTAAAAAGGTTTTATCAAAGTTTAGAAGTGTCAAAATTGAAGCTAAAATGAGGGATTATTTCAGGTGCTCAAAGTCCTTGGTTGCTTATATTGATTTGTGGAAGTTGTCCTTTTTTAATAAACTCTATTAAAGGCTTATAAATAGCCCTATAGTCTTGCATCAAACTCCTATAATAGCCTGCAAGGTCTAAGAATGATCTCAATTGTTTTAGAGTGGTAGGGACAGGCCAATTTGTGATAGTCAAAATCTTGGTTGGACCCTTTAGGAGTGATAATATAGCCTAAGTATTCAATTTGTTGAGTAGAAATACACAGTTATTCTACTTAAAGAAAAGTACATTGAGCCTTAGTAGATCAAAGACTAGTTGGAGATGGTCCATATGTTGATGCAAATGTGCGTTGTAAACTAAAATGTCATCAAAGAACACTAAAACACACTTTTTGAGTTACTCTATTAAAACCTCATTCATGAGATGTTGAAAAGATGATGGGGCATTTGTCAACCTAAAGGACATGACGAGGAATTCAAATGGCCATAATGGGTTTTGAAAGATATCTTATAAATGTCATCTTGATGCATTTTGAGTTGATGATAGCTAGCCTTCAAATCTATTTTACAAAACAACCTATCACCTACAAGCTTTATCCAAAATATCTTAAAGCACATGAATTGGAAATTTGTTCTTGATAGGTTGCTAATTGAGGTCTTTGTAGTCAACATAGAGCCTTAAAGTCCCATTTTTCTTCCCAACTAGAACAAGTCCTACATATAGGTTGTATCTCATGAGGGGTAGTTTCAATGCTTTTGGCTTGGATGGAAAAGAGATGGGAGTCTTTAAGCTAGATAGACTACTTTTCGTTTGAGACCAGCTATAATAGAACTATTTAAGGACTTTCTTATAGTGTCTTCTAAGTTTTTACCTCTCATAGACTTTAGTAAAGTGTTTGATCCCCCTAAGCACATGCTTTTTTCTAGCATAATTAAACTTCATAAAAAGTTGCTTAAAATCACAATTGACATTCCCAAGTGTCGCCATTAAATCCCTAATACTATGTCATAGAATCCAAGGGACACATCTTAAAATGTTCTATAGCTTCCATTTAACCCTTTTGCATTCAATCTTGATGATCATTACACTTTTATCAGCTACTGACATATATATAAGGTCTTAGTTGAGTCCAACTTACACCCTAGTTTAATGGCCACCCTTTTATCCATAAAATGATAAGTATTGCCACTATTAATGAGTATCTGGATAGGCTTTTTGTTACACACATTTGTTACCCAAATAGTCTGATAACTCTTCCTAGACATGACATGAACTGATATTTGAGGTTCAACTATTGCAGCAGTCTCATCTTCTGGGGTTCCAACCTCCTTTTCTTCTGGAGGCAACTCTGCATACTCTTCCTTTTCACCTTCTATGATAAACAACTGTGCCTTTTTATGCTTAGGATTAAGCCCAAGGGGCACGGGATTCCACACAAATGATGCACTTAGTGCCTTTCTCTTACACTTTTGCAGGGGTTAAGATTTTAAACGGCTTTTTAATGAGGTCCTTTTGAAATCTATTCCCTTAGGGTATAGTGGTTGAATTGCTAGAATTTGGGCTAGCTGGCCATGCTTTAGCTGAGTTATGGGGGTAGGGAATATTTCTTGAATTGGTATTTATTCTTTGAGTCTAGGACCTAGGTGGGTGTTTTGAGTGGGTGGGTTTTTGCGAAGCTTCATATAGCTGGGCTAGAGTTAACTTGCATATAAGTGGAGTGATCTAACCCAGTTAAGAAGTTACAAAGAGCATGCTCTTTAGGTAACACCAATCGGACAAAATGAACTCAAATTCATCTAGATACTGCTTCACACTCCCCTTCTGTTGCAAACTCATTAACTTAACTATTTTATCTTCAAGAAACTCCCCATATCTCATGATAAGGTTAGTCACATATTCAAACCAACTAGGAAATTTTCTATTCATAAATTTCTAAGCCATTGTAAAGCATGACCCCCCAAATGCACACATGAAAGTCTAACTTTGGATCAACATGTGTATCATCTATGACGAAGAATTTTTCACGTTTGTATAACCATTCTTTCAGCCCTATACCTTCAAACTTATGAGACCCTATTTTAGACATAAGTGGATAACAGTTTAAGCATATTTTCACCAATTTTAAGAATTTCATTACCAATAGGAGTATGATTTTTATAGAAAATGGGAATCTTAGATCCTTTTAGAAGTCTCATTCCCTTACTTATTGGTATCCTCTCCATGTTAGTTCTTCATGGTTTCCATAATCCAACATTTCAAATCATCGGTCATCGATTTTATCTTGTTGTTGAACTCAGCAAATAGCTGGGCATTGGAATCCATGAGCATCTTAGTCGTCACCTTCTCCATCTCCTACATTGTGACTTGATGGCGAGTATTTTTAGCCATAGATGATGATTTTCTCAAATGACTGAAATGGATTCTAAAGAACTGAGAGAGAAATTTGTTTGCAACAGATTCAAAGATTAAGGCTCTATTATAAATGATGTAGCAAAAATAAATTTAGGAATTGCAGATGAATTCAAAAATTTTAAAGGAGAATCTAGGTAAAACTATTGAAAATTTTCATAATAAAAAGTTGAGTCATTGGATTGTATTTGATGATTTCTTGAGAACCAACGATTACAACAACGAGAATGAGAGAGATTAAGGACATTTTAGATATATTCTCTAATAATTCTCTTGCATCCCTTTAGACTATTTATAGCTCAACATATCTCAAAACTATAAATTAAAATAAAAAGGAAAAATGGTAATGACATGACATTGACTAAGAAAAGATTTTAACAAATTCCTTTCTCTGGATTGAATTCTTCTTTGTTGAGAACCTCCTATTTATGTGATCTCCTTCAATATTTCCCAATTAACGCTTATTTACTTTAATTATGCTGCATCTAAAAACTTAACAAAATGATTACAACTTGATATGAAACATTAATCCATTGTTAAATATATCATAGCAATAACAGTAAAGAAACATACAACCATAGACAATTTGTATAATACAAATCAAAATTTGCATGTTTTACAATTTTCATTTTGTGTGCTGCCAAGTGATTTATATCTTTTTCGATCAAGGATGATTTAGTAAATTCTTTAGGACTTAGAGAAGATAAATTAAAGAACATACACTTATCACCCCTCATGGTTGTTATACAATGTAAACATATATAGCCCATTAACAAATTGTAGATAGACAAAGACTTCAATGAAATAAATCTGATGTTGAACTACAACATAAACTCATTTTTGGTCAAATGACTACAAAAGAGCATACTAAGCTCAAATTCAGAAAGTCTCTAAAACCAAAAATGAAAAGGGAGACAATTTGTATGATACAAAGAGAGTAAAAAGATGAGAAAAGAAGTCATAACTTCACCACACTTTGGGAAAATCATGGCAGCTTTAAAACCATTGCCTGTTAGCATTAGGAATATAGAAAGCAGGAATTAATGCATAAACATGTAAACAGAACAATGTACAAATGGTTAAAAGAGAACAATAAGTTTTCAAATGAAAATTTGTATCTTGAAGATTTCAACTTTTCAAATGAAAATTTGTATCATCCCATTACCAAGATAGGAAGTACAGTAGTTATCTTACACATCTTACACTCCTGTATGAGAAAAGGCAGACATGTCATAATTTGGATCTCAGGAAACATATAGATGATGACATGCATAACGATGAAGTGCAGATAACTGATGAAAATAGTAATATTTGAGCAAATTCTATGAGTGAGTGAATGAAGGAAAATGGAGCTCCACAAGAGTGAGAGTAAGAAATTTGGTTATCAAAAAGTCATCTTTTGTAACTTGAGAGTAAGAAATTTGGTTATCAAAAAGTCATCTTTTGTAACTTCTTAACATACAAAAACACTTTTTTTTTAATGTTTTCATAAATTACGTTTTTATTAATTTTGAAAATAAAAAAACGAAAACCTTTTTAACCAAACGCATTTTAATAATTTATTTCCTTTTTTAATTCATAATAGCAATAAAAAATTAAAACTAACAATGTAAACAAACAACCCACTTATCCAAAATTATTTTGCTTATAACGTTACATTTGACAAGTGAATGATTAGTAATAATTAAAAAAACCTGACTGACTTGATCAATTCAACTATAAAAATCTTGAGTTATTTAACTTTTTCGATTTATTTTAATAACTCATGTTGTTAAAAATTAATTAATTAATTAATTATATAAATTTTTATAAATTAATTAATTTTTACTTAATAATCTCTTTTAATTAAAGTTCAAATTATTTAAGAATAAATAAGAACAATATTCAATTATATTTTAAATTATTTAATTTTTAACCAATTTAATAATAGTCTAATTGAACTTTTTAAATTTTAAAATTCTTATCTTATCTATTTAACTTTCTTTTTGTTTTTTAAAATATTGATCATTAGAGAACCAAAACGAATTGAGAGATTGTCCCGCACTTGAGAGATTTTATCTTTTGAGCAACTTAGAATTGGGTCACATGCGGCTTCTTTATTATCGTAAAAGCAGAAACTTAACTAGTGTATGCGAACCGCTTGAACAAGAGTTTTATTTCAACCACGAGAGTCCTTGCTTAAGGACCCATTCCTCCAAGTACTGTCAGCCTTACTAAAGGGTTGCAAAGATTATCACTCTGTTTCAATTGGATGTGCTCCCATAAAATCTGACGGTGTTCTAGCTATAACAAGAAGTAAAACAAACGTGGCTGGAGGATTAGATTACAATCACAGGAGATACGAAAGTCTCGGATGAGGTCATGGAAAACTGTGGCCAATTTCAGATGATGTCCACAAGACGTGCATATCGTGCAACTGACTTAAGTTTTTGGACTTTAAGGACATCTTGTAGAGCTCTCTGAGTTTTCCAACATCTCTGCACTTACTGGATCCTGTAGCTTGCTGGGAGTTGGCTGGAGTCTTGTTTGTATTTACATTCAGCGTCTGTGCCAACAATTTCTTTAGAAGCATTTGCAGCTGTCCCCAAAATCTGGCACATACCTCAGGATATTCAGTTTCAAAGGAAGACAAAATTGTCTCTGGCATATGGCGTCCTCCTAGCATCCGAAATAAAGCAGATTCTAACATCTGAAACCAACAGATCATCATAAAGCATTAGTCATATGAAAGATACGATTTTTTTTTCTTCAGATATACCTTTGGTATACTATTGTATATCACATTACTAAATAGTACAAAAATGGACAGAAAATATTTTACAATTTTTAATAGGGATATTCACTGTGAAATGATATCGCAGATGAACATTGAACAGTAACATTCTTTAAAAAGAAAACAGTAGAAAAAAAACAAACAAAAAGCAAGTGGGTGGATGAAGCGGTCAGAACATTACATACAACCTGTGCACAAAAACCTTTTATATTCATAAATCTAGTGGTTATTAAGGTGAGGAATTTCAAACACATACCGGATTCGAGTGCAAGGCACTTGACAGGCTTAATAGAAGAGCTGATCTTTCCATTACAATGGTCAAGTACATGCTGGGGTGTGTCCCAGGGCCATAAAATTCTAAGGCTTTCTGCCAGTTCCTCTCAGCCAAATAAGCATACTGCTTCACCCGAGTAACAATGCTGCTTTCACTTTTGGGCAAGCTGCTTTTCTTACAATCCAACTCCAGAAATTTCAAACAGCAATCTCTTTGATGGCAAGCAAGCTGATAATAAGCATATGCAGCTTCTTGTTGCCGTAAATCACCTAGCGATTCATACACTGATAATGCCTCCCTAATGGCATCATTGGCCGTAATTTCATACTTCCTTAATTCTTTCCTGGTCTTTTCATCAGTACTACTAACATCAACCAGAGAATTATCACCCATGGCCTCTTTTTCATACACGTCAGCTGTTAAATCTTCTGTTGCCAAAAGCATGCCAAGCCTCAAAAATGTATGAGCAAATTGAGTATAAACCTCATTTCTTAAGCCAGTTGGTACCCCATCAACCTTTTGTTCAACATTGTTTAATTCTGATTTTGCTGCTCCGTAATACTTGAGTGCCTCACTGTATTCTATTTTTGCACTTTCCACCGCTTGATTATAAGCATCATGGAATATTGGATGCTGTTTCAGGTTGTCAATCTTTGATACCATCTCTTCAGCCAATGCTCGTCTTCCATGGCCCAAGTTACAGTAAATTAATATAATGTTGGTATGATCAGAAACTTCCCGAAAAGCAGAAATGGCTTGTGCAAATGCATGTTGAGCTTTGTTCAACTCTTTCCTCGCAAGTCTATTTCGACCCATTTCATTGCAGACCCATCCAATTTTTTTAATCACACATTGAAGTTCCAAAGATGCAGTAGGAAGTCCATGCAACGCTTTTCTGGCCTTTTCATAACAAGTAAGGGCAGCAGAAAGGTTATCCTCTGCGTCCCCCAAAACTGGCTCTCTTAGATATTTGAATATCCCACCCTTCTTTGAAGTAGTCCCTTCTTTTGAAGCAGTTTTAATTACACAACTTGTTGTAGATCCTGTATCACTGTTATTCAAACTAACCATCGGCTCAGTGTAACTAGCAGTAGTCACAAAACATCCTGTACCATTACCTCTGCTTACTCTAGAATTTAAGGGGTTATCACAATTTATACCAAATTGAGGGCCGTCTGTTTCAGAAATATTTCTATTATCCAATTTTGGATGACTCTGGCTGTCATCAGAGTCTCCCAAGGATGAATAGGAGGTAACCTTAGAAGAATATCTTTTAACATGCTTTCTGCCGTAAGGCACAGAGTCTCCACTACTACAGCTTGCACTGTTGCCACTGCTAGCCCTATCACTCTGGCAGCTGCAATTTGCTAGGGAGCATGAACTGCAATTCCGATTGTACTGCCCTAGCTTCTTTTTTAGCCGTTGAACTTCTTTTAAGACCTCAAATGACATTTTGAGGTCTCTGGGGGAATACTTACCCTCTGTCTGCAGAATAAGCTCTTTTCCCTTTATAAAATGAAACTCAATGTGGACATCCCCAACTAGTGTCCATGCTCTAGCCCAGAATAGATAAGTAGAAGAGAAGTGCTCAAAAGAAGGAAAATCATCTTCTGAGCTCGATTTCACATCTTTCGAATCAGTAGAATATGATTTTTTCATCTCATTTCTTTCAGTATATTCTCTTGAGAACTTATATTTGACAATAGATGATATGTACCTAGCATCTTTAAAGTATTGTGGCATTGATCCATAGACAGAGCACGCCACCTCAACTACCTTTAGCACTTGATGCAATTGTTTATCCTCCATGAATGCTTGTGCAAGCGCCAAATAAGACTCTCCAAGCAGTAGAACAAGTTTCCATAGCCTATGGTCTATTTTCGAGGTTGGAAGCCATTCTTTTATGTCACAAACTTGAATACAGTCAGCATCACCACATGCACAAACAGAAAAATTTAAATTTGAAGGTGGAATGTCAAGACTACCATCATGGTCAAGCAATTCTTCACTAGTTTGCAGCTGGCGCATCCATCTTAGAGATTTAATAGCTTGAGAAACATGATGTACTGCAGCTAACTTTGAGAAGATTGGATCTGAAACAGATTGAACCATTTGCGTAGGCATTGAAGAAATTTTGCAAACAGCCAGTGGTTCACTAGAATTTTGCATATTTCCCGTTGGTTTAATGTCTTCATCATCTGACGTTGAATTTCTAGTAGAAGATACATTTACCTCCAAAGTCATCCCTACTGATGGTTCGAATGGTACATCATAAAATCTTCTTCCATCTCCACTTAAATGGTCTTCTGCAACTGATAAGGACACATTTTCTCCAAAAACTGCTTCTGAAGAGCTAAAATGTTCCAGTGAATCTACTGAAACCATAGCTTCACATTCCAAAGGAAGAGAATCAGAAGTCAATTCCAGCTCTTGATCATGATTGAGAAGAAGCCTTGCAAATTGCTCATGAGCAAATGCACGCACCACCTGTTCACACCAAAGGAAGTCAACACATTGGAAAAGCTCCACAAACCACAAAAAAAAAAAAAAGACAAAGAAAGAAAAACAGCAAAGCACAAACTTTAGACAAATGCTTGCACACACACACGAACTTGAGACATTGATGCTATTCTGGAGAGAATAATACCAGGTGATCAGGCTCATCCAGAAATTCCAAACACTTCCTGAAAAAACTTGCACACTTTTCCCTGTTATTAGGAGCCTGCAGTGTAACAATTAACAGTTAGTAACAGCTAACTGAGGGATACATCACCATCTAGAAGCATAATTGCAATTATTTCATACCATTGAAAGGGAAAGCTTGTGAGCAATACGATAAAGGAGAGTTCCTAATGAGAAAAAGGAATCACTTCTGGCCCTATGTCTTAAGGAAGGCTGGGTACTTGAGCTATCCTCGCGCTCATTAGAATCATGGGTCTTAGGAATGACAGAAAGATCAAAAAGTTGAATTACATCTTCACCAGCACTTTTATAAAGCTGCAGAAGTAAAAAAATTAGCGCTTCAGACAAATGTTTTCCAACCACTTTCAGGAAAAAAAATTACATATTATAAGAAAATGAGAATATTGTACCCAGTAAGCACCAGGATCTTGCTTGCAGTTTTCTTGCAGGAATCTCAAAACAGACAGGCCATTTTGTTGAACAACATAAGGATGAAATGCTGGAGTGCCATCTTCTGCGATACCTTTTAAGAGAAATATGTCATCTGTTTTAAGAAGTTCATAACCCTGGACAACACCATCTTGATGATAACAGATGGCCAATTCAGGCACACTTGCCATGACATTGTCAAGCCAGGCTTCAAGCCAATTTAAGGGTGTGACCTATTAAAACCACAGCAAAGAAACAATAGAATCTTTTAGAGAAAGAGTGAACACTGAAAAGATTATGAACTTTTTGCATTACCTGTCTTGTTACATCCCACAAGTGCAAGCTCACAGAAACATATTTTTCATTACTAAAAAGAAGCAAGTCACTTCCCAGGAGCATGCGAAAATTATGAAATTGCCAGAACAAGACCCTCAGAAATCCATCATCACTGACTCTTTTATGTTTTTCAGACTCTTGCATTGAGCAACGGGGCTTTTCACCAACACAGGAAGCCTTTTTTATTGAATGATGTCCCTTATTTCTATTTTTCTTCTTTTTCCAGAAGATCTCGTCTTGTTTGAGCTGTGCATAGTCTGAGCTTTGGCTGAATGCCCCATCACTTGTGACCTCATCACTGTTCCCCACAAATGGGGACATAGTTGCCCCAGGAAGGAAGGATGAATTTGACTGACCCTCTGACGAAGCATGATGAGTAGGAGGACAATCACAAGCTTCCATTCTAACTGAATGCATTGCAAAATTCAAGAAAAGGGTTTGATCTGCACATTTAGGTTGATTGTTGTGTCTCCTAACCAGCTTTTCTCCCTCTTCTGGATCAGGCCTGGGCAATAAAGTTATTAGACTTCAAGCGTTTAAAAATTTAAAAGAAAACAAAAAACAACTATTAAGGTCAATGATGAAAAGGTACCAACCCAGTATTCAGAACAAGAGTCTGCCCAATTCTACGAACTGCAATTGATAACCTGGCCTTAGAGTATGGCATTTTAAATATCTGTTTCACGATGTCGGCTGGAGCAATAACATCTATCTCATCTCCATATTCCACCAAACCAGTTACAGCAAGGGCTTCGCATCTCCTCCTAAGATTTGACGAAACAGCATCAGTTTCCCAAGCTAATTCTGTCAAACAAGAGACCAAATTTCAAAATTCAAAATATGCAGGTAAGTACAGAATCCTGATTTTATCTGTGTTTTGGAAGGCTAATAGTAGTTTCGTGAATCAGTGTAGATATGCTAAAGGAATTGTATACCATATGAGATGTCGACTATTAATCTCAACTCTGAAGATTGTAGATCCAAAAGCAATGAAACTGTATAAAAACATCTCTAGTATCTATGTTCATGGAGACTTCTCTGAGCTTCTATGTTATTCGCGCAAATAAGCAATTTGATCACTCTTTGTTAAGTGGATATGTGATAGTAAACCCAGGAAAACAGAAAGTAATAATAGAAGAATAATGGCAGAACAAGAGTGCAAGGATCTTAACACTA
>JANZXV010000003.1:17578844-17591154 GCA_027576455.1 Erythroxylum roigii
ACTTCATTTTCTTCCTCTAACTATCATTTTAATCATTCTTTCTCATCTCCAGACATCACCATACACCTATCTCTTAACTCTAAATTCATTTCTAATCATCTATAAAAACACTCCGAAACCTACAAGTGTGTGTGTATATATATATACATATTCATTTTTGACGAAGTTTCTACATTAATCTCATACACATTTTAGTTGATATTTCAACTCCAAAAATCATTTCTACAACCTCTTATAACATTTTGATCATCAAATATGAAAAATCAACACATCTAAATTTTCATCCTATATTCACAATGAACATGAAAAATGTCTATTTTTTTCATGAATATGAAATATCAATAAATCAACATTTTTGTTTCATAAACTAACAACTCTAAAGGATTAACAAGATACTTACTTGTTTAAACTCCAACTCTTCAAAACTCACTTGAACCCTAACTTTCGATTATGATCTGATCATCATCTTGCCAAAGGTTGTAGGGTTAGGTATTTTAGTGACAGTGAAGAAGAGAGCAAAATGAGATGGCATGTGAAAAGTGAGAGCAAGACTTGCGTGGTAAGGATGAGACAATTTCTGGAAGTGATGAAGTTTCCAGAAGATGAAGAAAGTCATGAATAAAAAGAATAAGACAAAGTCAAAACAATTAGTTTGGTGTTTCAAGTTAAAAGGAACATGGGTTTAAAAATTGGACACTTGTCCAATTTCTAAGACTTTAACTAGTTCAATCATCTCCAATTTTTGCTACAATTGTCTCCAAATTTTCAAAGTCATTTTCTCACAAATTCTAAAGTCATCTATGAAATTCTTCAATATCATTTAACTCTTATTTCTATTTCCATTCATCAATTTACTTGCCACTTGGCATTTTTCTTAATCCAGTAATACCCAACATTTTTCAAAAAATTTCTCTTAAAATTCACGAAAATTCTAATCCAACTATTTATACTTCTCCAATTCGGTTTTCAATACAAATAATTCAAAATTCTCAATATGAGCACATTAATAATCAATTATACCCGGACAATGTCAATGAGTGCATGTATAGTCATTTAAATGTGTGCAAAATAATTCAAATTCATTTACGTGTATGCTAAAGTATGCATGAGCATGAAATGCAAATTTCTAACCTCTCATTGATATCTCAAATGTGCCATATCTTAGGGGTCTAACCCTTAGTATGGGGACGGAATGTTACAGTTATGACGTGCTGTCATCGATGACCCGGGTTAAGTGCACTTCTTTGTTTTTGTTATTTCTTTCTCTCTCTAGAAATTGATTTTGTTATCCTATGTTAATTGATTTGGGTTTTGTGTATGGATAATCGTATTCTTGTTATTCCTTAATTATTTGTGTATAAACTCAATAGGTATTGTGAAAAAATGATTTTAATGTGTTCATTGAATTGTTTATTTGCATACCCACTGCTAGAATTTTGATATAATCCGTAATTGTTATATTTGACTAATGATTTGTAATCATTAGGGATAGCATAACCTAGGTTAAATGATGCATCGTATGTGGTTGTTTCCTTGATTAATTGGTTTACCTAATACGTAATGCTGCTACCCAATTGAATATAAAGATTGTATCTTAGGTTTTTCGGTGGTTAGATTTTATTAACGATCATATCTTAATTAAACAATTCTTAAGGAAAACTTTAGTTAATTATCAACCCACAATTAATAGTTTCTAGGAGAGGTTTGAGAACAACAAATCATTGAAAAATGTTTAATTAAGGTGTAGGCCGAGATTGAACCAAAGAACTGGGTACCTATTGAATTCCTCACTTTTATCTTTTTTTTACATGTTTTCCTTAAATTGCTTTTGTTAGTTTAGTTTAGTTTTATTTTATTTTCTTATTTCTGAAATAAAATTCCCCAAAAACCTAAACGTTTATTAATTTCATTTCATAAACTTTACATACACTCTCTGTAAGATCGACCTAGATTCACCATTGTTATAGTAGTAGATCTAGTTTATTTTGACTAGCGATACGACGCGCTAGCAAACATGTTGTAAATCTAGTCACTTTTTTATAAGCTTTTTCTAGACCTATGTAGAATTGTGGTTGGATACTATAAAGGATAAGATGCAATCTATAAAGCATGATAAGGTATGGGAGCTTGTTGATTGGTCTCAGAATTACAAACCTGTCATTTTTAATGGATTTTTAAGACCAAAAAAGGACTTTCATGGTAAAGTTAAGCAATTTAATGCTTGATTGGTTGCCAAAGGTTTAAGTTAGAGAGAAGGGATTGAATTTAATCTTACCTTCTCTCTTGTATCCTCTAAGGACACATTTTAAATGATTATACCAATAGTAGCTCATTATGATATGACGCTACATCAAATGGATGTCAAAATCACTTTCCTGAATGAAGACCTTTGTAAAGTAGTCTATATAGAGTGACCTGAGGATTTCAGGATCGAGATAGAACTGGCATGGTTTGTAAGCTGAGCAAATTTATATATGGCTTAAAACAAGTCTCCAGATAATGGTACCTTAAATTTGATGAGGTTATTACCTCGTTTGACTTTATGAAGAATAAAGTTGAAAGTTGCTTATACTACAAAGTCAGGGGGGAGCAAAGTTATCTTTCTACTTTTGTATGTGGATGATATCTTGCTCACATCAAAGGACTTGACCTTGTTACAAGAGTTAAGCAGCATTTGGCCAAGCATTTTACCATGAAGGATTTTGGTGAGGCATCTTTTATCCTAGGTATTTAGACTCATTAGGATAGATCTCGATACTTTTCAGGCCTCTCATAAAGAGCATACATTAAGCAAGTGCTACAAAGGTTTAATATGGTTGATTGTAAACCTGTTACAACACCTATTTCTCATTGTGAGAGATTATCTTTGGCACAATGTCCAAATAATGAGCTAAAGAGAGCGGATATGAGGAATGTTTGATATTCTAATGTTGTTGGTAGCTTGATGTATGCCTAGGTGTGCATTAGATCGGACGTTGCATTTTCTGTTGGACTGATGGGTAGGTATCTGGCTAATCCAGGAGTGGATTATTGGTATACAGTCAAACAGGTTTAGAGATATCTAAAGGGCACTGAGGATTTTATATTTTCATTTAGACAAGTCAACAATCTAGATCTCATAGGCTATACAGATTCGAACTTTGCAACATGTGTGAATATCAGAAATTCCACTTCCGGATATATCTCTAAATTAGCATATGGTACAGTACTGTAGAAGTGTCAAGCAGACATTGATGACTTCCTCAACTATGCACGTAGAGTTTGTGGCATGCTATGGGGCTGGTACACAGGCAGTTTGGCTCAGGAATTTGATTTCTGAGTTGTTTGTAAGTCCTTAGATACTGTTAGTTAGGGATCATTGTACTTGCTCTAGGTATGTGTATACGGATTTCATGTATTATGACATTCTCTTTTGGACAAATTGATGATCATCATATTGTTCTCAATCATATAGGGTTGTACATTTTCATAACAGAAGTGAAAGTCTTAAGATCTATATCAATTTGAAGCAATTGTAACAGGTCATTGGGCATATATATACAGATTGATGTTGAGTCTGTGTCTTTATGACACATATAGTTTCATATGTGAATCAATAGATTTGATACGACATAGGGGATATAAGTATTTAATCCCTTAAAGATTTTCTCTAATGCGGTTTAGCATTCAGTGAGAGAAAATAGATTCCTCTGATGTAATTTAGTATAAAGTTTAGAGAAAATATGACCTACAAATGGAACGATGATACATTTTAAATCATACAAGTATTATCCTAGTTTGTCACGCTCCATTTTACCATTCATGTTAGTGAGGTATTAGATATGCGTGATTGTATTAGGTCCGTATCACACATATCACATGTATTTGATATTTTTCAGCATCGAAAATCTTATAAGACGGAATGATGAACTTTCATTATCTTAGGATCAAATGATTTTTTTTACTTGGTCAACCTATATATTGATTTGGCTTAACCATTTTTGTACTAATTTTATAATTGTTACAACTATAGTAATTAATTATTGTCGAAAGGGGAGAATGTTAGAAAAATCCTTAAAGTTAGACAACAATTAATTATAATTTTGACAGTTTTAATAAATTCACAATTAAGCGAATTGAATTTGATTCGGATAAAGATAATAAAGTAGCTCAAAGGTTAATGGGATGAAGTCTAGTGAAGAAAATGAACTCTAATTAGTATTGGTCGGACCTGTTTTTAGCTTGTGATAAGGAAACTCGATATGGATGTTATATATATATGGTTAAGGTCTCCTCGTAAGCAAATCATAAAGAGGTGAGCACACAAATGAGGGGGGCACATGGGAATTGAATTTTTCTCCTTCTATTCATGTTCAAGTTTGATCCTAGACATGTAACGAAGACTCGTGTTACGCTTACAACCCTAACTACTGATTGGCCTACATCAAGCGTAAATTTTGATCAAGTATAGTTCTTGTAGGATAATAGGGAGAAGAAAGAGGTGAGCATACAAATGAGGGGGGCACATGGGAATTGAAACGGGGTCTAGGTGAAATGAGTTCAAATTTATAATGTGATGACATAAAGTCTATATGTAACCTACGTGCCAAAAATAATAGGTGACATAATATCACACATTAATAATGTTAACAAAAAAATTGAGGTCTGATTATTTTTGTAAAAATTAAAATTTTAAAGATTTTATTACTACATTTTAAACTTCAGATTAAAATTACAATATTCAATAAAATTGAGAATTTTTTTTCAACTAACCCTTTATGAAATACATTTCTGCCGTCCGAGTTGCTTTACAAGTGTTGTTTTTATGTTGTATGCAGCAATTTTTGCACCAATTATCCATTTTTGGACAATTTTTCTGGAAGAGAAAATATGAAGAATGCAGCTGTACATACGCATCTTTCCTCAGTAGAAAAATTGAAGTTAGAGCTTTGTATGTTATGACTCAGAAAGAACGAGAAATTTTAAAAGGAATTCAAAGGATCTATCAGAGATTGATGCGTCTTAATGCAAGGTAAGCAAGCAATCTATACCCAACAAACATGATTACCAAGATGCCAACACTAAATGCAGGGCTAATTTGCCGCAGCACGTCTTCTTCCACAAATTTGCAGCTAGCAATGTCGTTCCCCCGATGTGAGCAACCCAATAAATATGAAAGTTTTTGGCCTTCTCCATACTGGACATTGATGAGTAACCTGTAACTGTAAAATGTAGTTGAAACGTATTTGATCCAAGCCATGCAAGAGGGCACCTTGTGAACGTAAAATCCTCCTGTAAGTACAAACGCCAGCATTGTGACTGTAACAATAGTTGACGCTTGTTTAGCATCCATTATAGCTGCACCTAAGGCGAGGCCAAGTCCCTGAGAGACGAGCACATAACCAAGTAGGACTAGCAGGGTCAGAAGAAACGCACCCAATTCGGGTTTCAGTCCAGCCATCCAGTAAGTCATTGTGAGGAAAATGGTGGGGAGGATGAGCTCCATTGGCAAATCTCCCACGATCCTCGACATGAAATACGACGACAGATTGTACATACCAGAGGCTCTTTCCTTCATGAAAATTGCTCTTTCTTGAGGGAAGGCAAACACAGCATTAAAAGATGGAAAGACACCCCAAAATATTGACATGAAGAAGAGGAGACCTAGACGGTCTTGAATGTCTCGAAAATCAGAGTGCCACCACATTAGGCCTGCCAATATTGCAGCTGTGATCACTTGAAAGATTCTGAGAGTATTGAAGGTCTCGTGCTTTCGCTCCTTCAGGCTTCTCTGAAGAAGAATGGTGAATTGGTTCAACCAAGTGGCCACCCCGATCCTAATACTGCATATATGTTCTCTCGTTGAACGGCTTGCAGTGAGAAATCTTTCATTTGTCTGATTAACGTTCGTCTCCAGACATGCGGCCTTGACTGTCGGAGCCAGAATTGTGTCATAAGATTCAATCAGGGATTGTTTCACGCTGGCCTTGTCTCTTTCATTTGAAGCGTCTGGACAGACACCTGCGTAAGTTTAGCAAGAGACGAAAACCTTTTGAATAGGATCACAATGAACCAAAATGAAAATTAATTGACTTATTGATGCCAAACTCATTCAAAATTTGCGGAAAGAAACCATGTTTTCATTTCTGAGGTTTACAAGATGGACTTGGCCAAAAAAAAGCGCTAGGACTGATTTCTGCTATGAAATTTTGCCAGTTTTCCGTATCTTAAATAAGTTATTGGTCTGAACAATAACTTGAATATTGCCACGGCTGAAGCTGAGCTTTATGATTATTAACGAACTGCAAAGTTTGTGGTTCAGTGTTCTAATCAAAATAGCTATAGGGTGATTAATTGACCAACCCACATTTACGAAAGATACAAACTAGAAGTACCAAAAAAGTAGTCAATACTTATCAAATACAGACTAAAAGCAAATCAAGGACTATGTTTCCAGCTTAAACAGATACTGTGTCGTCACTACCCTAGATTTTTTTCAATTTTTATGAAGAACTGCAGTATACTTGAGTGGAAGAGTGACCAAATTATTTTTGAGTAATTCATTATCAAAATCGACTGACAAAGATTTATTATTGTCTTGGCTAAGGCCGTTAGGAAAAAGAACAAAAATTGAAAGTTTAGATCCTCTGTCTAATATTATGATGTCTTATTGTGTCCAATAAATTTCAACCATTTATTAATGTAGGTCCCATATAAATTCTGCGTAGGTTCTACAAAATAAATGGCTGAGATTCTACAAGACAGAGTAATATTGGATAGAAAATTTAGACTCAAAAATTGATTTCTTTAGCGTCTTAATCAAGGATAAAGTAAGCACAGGAACAAAGCTGTTGTGTAGCTGGCTAGAGCGTAGTTTCTTTACTTGCAGTCTTAAAAAGTAGGCAGCAGATAACTTGGAGAGTCCTAATGGCATCATCATTCACAAAATATAACACCTTTGTGGTATTTGTGAGCACTAAGCACCAATCAAAACCAAACAAATCTCAGGAAATTAAACTTTCTTGCAGGATATTATTGGACTAAGGATATAAATAAAACAGAAGAGACTAGACAATATTGGTGATTAATTTAATAAGCAAAGGATCCAGCGACATATATGTAAGAAGAAAACCAAAGTAAGTAACGATATTGGACATATGTCTAAGCTAACGAAAGCTGAGCAACCTTTGCGTTAAGGTGGCAGTCCACTATAGGGAATATTGGTGGTGGCACTCAAGGTTTAGTGTCCAATTCATTACTACTTATAAGCATATACCGTGACTTTAATTTGTCCCACCAAAGCAGCCAGCCCAATACGTGTTGATGTTGGACATGTCAAAATAAAAGATGTTTGAAGAGTTAACAATGAAGAGTATCGGAGATTTAAGTTAATTAAATCCATGCAAGCGGACAAAACTGTTAATGTATCTAAGGCGAATTGCATAGTAAAAGTTGTGATTTTCTTTCATCACCAAGTCCTCATGGATGCATGATGGCACAGGTTTTGAACTTGATGAAATTTTGGCATGCCATGTAAGAGATTTGAATAGAAAGGTCACTAATACTGGATCACATGGATTAAGGGTGGGTTCGGACATTAAGCATTCCGATCGAAGTGTCATCACTCATGACCTCAAACATCATACATGACGGCGAAACCCTCTCCTCCCCACGTCACACCACTACCAACCGCAATACTAATGACTACCACCAGATTTTGAAAGTAGGAAAATTTTCGTTTCCAATTCGGAAAACCTCCGTCGGTGTAAGTAATTGATAATGAAAATGAAGCACATATGCAGACTTGTCATTAAAGAAGCCTATCTAATTTAGATTCAAATTAAGTTTTCCGTATATATTCAATAGCACGCAATCCAGGCCCTTCAAGAACAATTACCCGGACCGGAGATATACAAAAGAAAAGGAAAAGGAATATTTGAAGAATAACCAAGAGTATTCTTTAAAAAGTTAAGAATAACCAACCAACCAATTTTGGGTTTGATCAACAATACCTAGTCAAAGTGCACTTAAAAAGTAAAAACAGTGTTTGCACATGCCTTATTAAGTTAGTGGGCAGGCATATCCCCACCTATTTTATGAACACCCCACTGCATATTTGGATCACTTCAAATTTATCAAGAAACGCACATGTGACTTGTCCCTATGGTCAAACACAATGTTTATCTAATTTGTAACTTCTATTTTCTAAAATAACATTGTGAAATTTTAAATAAATTCTCTTAAACATATTTTACCAAATTTAAAGATGGCAAGGCTATTTTTCAAAAACTCATCACGTTCAAATTCCTTCAACAACAAATTTCTAAACAATCACCTCGCCCCCTTTATACTATTCAAATTCCTTGTTTCATCGAAAAGCACCATTAATCGATCCAACTCTAAATCTTCAATGCCCAGCAAGCTAGCTATTCAATGAATAACGGTGCATTTGGATCTAATTTGCTTCTACCGTACGTGAATGACATATAAAACGGCACTGGCTGCTTTTTTCATACCTAGGTTCCCAGCGGAAAGTAAAAGCATAAACTGTTTCCTCTTTTAGATAAAAACAAAAGAGAAAGCTCTAACATTCTTTATTCTTACCTAATTGCTCCACTATTTCTTATCAAATACAAGGCCATAATTATACATTTAATTTGGTTTATGGCTCGATTCTCAAGGTCAAGAAGCCATGAGATCAAAACTTATCGACGAACAAGAATAATGCAAATCCAGATCCTATATCTGATATTACTCTGTCTTATTTTATTTTATAAAATTTCAGTCATTTATTTTGCGGAACCTACGCGAGACTCATGCAAAACCTACATAAATAAAGAACTGATATTTATTGGACACAATAAAATACCATAATATTAAACAGAAGATCTAAACTCAAATAATACACCCAAAGTAGCATAAAAAAAGAACCGGTGAAGAGCAAGTCCAATGGAAAGGAAAACAAGGATCAATTAAACGAGTCATAGTAGGCTTGGCCAAAAAGTGACTCGTGAGGTTAAGCATATAGACGACACTTGGAAGCTAAACAAAAATCAAAACTTCATACGTTTCTCATTGAATTTATCCACTAAAGTTCCTTCAGATCACCTTTCCATCTTGTTCAAACTTCAACCTATAAAATAATGATTTATACATTAGCCCATTATCACCCTTCTCCACCTTTACGCACACACAGTCCTATCGTTTTGGAACAAGATTTTCTGTCTAATTTTATAGTGTTTTATTGTGTTCAGTAAATTTTAGTCATTCATTTATGCGGATCTCGTGTAGGTTTCATATAAATAAACGTAAAGCCCGCATAAATAAATGATTGAGATTTACTAAACACAATAAAACACCGTAAAATTTGGATGGAATAACTAAACTCCCGTTCATATGCACCCCCTGACACCACCAGCCAACTACCACTCACTTGCTCGGAGATAGTTTCTATCAGCTTCTCTAATCAATTAGCTACTAAACATGCTCAAATTAGAATGCCAAAGTCAAAAACTGTAAGACACATACATGCCCCCCAGTTTTACAGCTAGCGTTTGTGCGGCAGAGAATATTAAATGCACATCCAGTAGTGATACTTTAAGGTTTGTACGGGAAACGATGGTTAGTAATCGATAGCTAGTCAACACATCTGACAACAGGATAAAAGATGGGCATGGAAAAAGTACATACTAACTACATGCCACATGGTGATTTTGTCTTTATGATAAGAAACCTTTACTCTGTGAACAAGTTCAACTATTTCTTTAGTTCCACAAACCAATCCCCAGTTTTTATAAGTAGAAGTTTAATTGATTGTTGCGGATACGTATTAGTCACCTAGAGTAGGGATTCAAATATCTAAAAACGATATCTTCTGTGATTAAGGAAAGAAAACTTCGGTATGTCATGCATCTGAGTTAACTCAACAGAGCTGACCCGACTAAGGGAGAAAAAACAAGCAAACAAAATATGAAAATCAAAAAGCATACGTACCATTAGCGAGATCGAGCAGAAAATCCGCAGGATTCATAGGGAAGGACGGCGAGAAACCAACCGTCCTGAAATAGTCCATAGCCTCACTTCCCTTGCCAAAGTATAAGCATCTCCCTTCACTCAACAACAGCACCGAGTCAAACATCTGGTAAACTCGGCTAGAGGGTTGATGCATGGACGTCACTATTGTCTTTCCTCTCTGTGATAGTGACCCCAAGGTTGAGACCAGCCGGTGCGCCGCCGTGGAATCCAAACCCGACGTCGGTTCATCCAGAATAAGCAAACTAGGGTTTGTTAACATCTCGTGAGCTATACTCACTCTTTTTCTTTCACCACCCGAAACTCCACGCACAAAACTGTTTCCTATTAGGGTGTTCTCACATTTGGCCAAACCCAACTGGGATATCACTGACTCAGCCACCGAAATTTTCTCTCTCTTGGACAGGGATTTCGGTAAACGAAGCAAAGCACAGAATACCAGTGTTTCTCTGACTGAGAGGTGAGGGTAGAACACGTCATCTTGAGAAACAAACCCAGTACGTCTCATAATTTGCTTGGTTACTTTCTTGTTGTTTGCGAGAATTGCTCCGGTCAAGCTCTGTACTTGAAGTCTTCCTGCTAGTGCATTTAGGAGCGTCGATTTTCCACTTCCTGATGGGCCTAGAATGGCCAAGATTTCTCCTGGAGACACCATACCCGTGATACCATTTAGGATTGTGTGTTCTTGAATTGCGGTAGCTGATCCTAATCCAAAACCGAGGGGAAGTCCCATATTGCTTCCCTTGCTTTTGTTCTCAACCTTGACTCTATAGCAGACGTCCATGAACTGCATGAAACAGACAGACAGAAAAAAAGACCGAGTCAAAAGAAGAGTCAACATGATTGACTCGGGAAGTCCAACTCGTTTAGAGTAACGTTAATTTACCTTGAGAGTAACAGGATAACATGAAGCGAAGATTAAAGATGAGAGGTGGTGATCACGCGAATCTCGAGAGGAATCTTTGGAATGATCACAGCTGTCTGTGTTGGGAGAATTTTGTTGATCATCAAAGGCTGGCATTGTAGTTTTCGTAAAAGGATAGAATGAAGTGAAACAGAAGAGACAAAGAGAAGGAAGGATGGGAGTAATTTTGAGAGAGAACAAATGGGATTGTAACACAAGTAGAGGGTATTTATTTAGCAGAGCAAAAGGTGGCCAATGGTTGCCACGTCAAAGCGAAACGACTATAGGAGGTTTTGATACGTGGCCCTCTAAGGAGCCAGTTGGCAGCTTTTGGAGACGGGGGTGCTCGTACGTTCAAGGGGGTGCTCAATCAAAGCACCGTTCACTTTTCAAGGGAAAAGTGTTGCCTTTTTCTTTTCAATTTCGATTCTCTCTGTCTCTCTCATATTTCATTTTAGAATATTAGACAGAGATATTGTTAGATTTTATAATGGATCTACGGGCCCACACTAGAAAGAAAGTTAAACCAAATACAAGCTCAAGTGAGGTTTCATCTTAAAATCAATTGGTGATAGGTGGAGTAGCCCACTAGACTTATATGTTAATTTACTTTCCTCTCTTTTTCCAATATGTGACAACTCCCACTTTTTATATTTCAACACATCCCCTCACGTGTGGGTTTAACACGTGACATAATCTGTCATTTTGAGGTGTTAACGACTAACATAAGAGCAACTTGCTCTAATGTCATGTTAGAATTTACAATGAGCCTACGGGCCCATACGAGAAGGAAAGCTAGACCACATACAAGCCCAAGTGAGGTTCCATCCTAAAATCAATTGGTGATAGGTGGAGTAGTCCACTAGACTTATATGTTAATTTACTTTCCTCTCTTTCTCCAATATGGGACAACTCACTCTTTATATTTCAACAGATATCCACACTCGCACGACACACAAAAGTTTTTAATTTACTCATGTATTTACAGC
Source organism: Erythroxylum roigii (assembly GCA_027576455.1). Taxonomy (NCBI): domain Eukaryota; kingdom Viridiplantae; phylum Streptophyta; class Magnoliopsida; order Malpighiales; family Erythroxylaceae; genus Erythroxylum; species Erythroxylum roigii. Next base: position 17,590,749 of record JANZXV010000003.1, read on the forward strand.
TTTCATTTTTTTTAAAAAAATTACAAAGCTCATGTAAAGAAAAGTTGTTAGATGTTGGGAGTCCAGTCATTATTAAGTTCCTCTCTTAAGATTCTGTTGATAGAAAACATCTTCAGTTTCGATACAAGATTTTCCTCCCAAAATTTTTTAAGAGATGTGTACGTATAGTATAATGTGAGCTTCCATTAACTTGTTTATTGTAATGTTGGGTACATCACATGATATGTTATTTAGCATGAGAAAGAATTATCTTATCATTCCCTTTTTCTATATTCATTAATGGCTTGGAGCCTTATTCTCCAAAAAGTATATATAAGAGTGGTTCTGCTGGATTTTGGCTGAACTGAGCGTTGCCGTTTGGATCCATGAATCGGCTATTCTTGATGAAGATCTTGACGTGTAGATA
>JANZXV010000003.1:17599399-17613774 GCA_027576455.1 Erythroxylum roigii
CTGTTTAGTTGGGTTCTCGGTGACGGGGTCCGGTACTGTACGGTTGGGCTCCGGGATCGGGACCCAACAAACATAATTCGATCATCGAGCAAAGCTCGGGCCTTGACATTGCGAGTTTTCGACAAATTTTCGACATGACGACCTTTTGACAGTACGACCGAACGCGTTAGCCCGTAACATGCTATTTGAAAAGACAGTCTCTCAAGCAATGAGCTTTACCGGCAAAGTTAAAAAGACAATGAAGTGAAAGATATTTTTATTTCCAAAAAGTTTGCCCTGGTCACAAGCCCGACCAAATGAGCTTTCCATTTCCATAACTACTATCCTTCCTACTCGGTCTACTGCAAGATTTATCGACGGACTTCTTCATGACAAAGTCAAACAATTTGTCCATTGTGGGTTCTGACATATTTGTACTGACGAGTCCTGTGATAGCCAAATTCTTTATAAGCCCACAATTCTCACTATCATTCACTATCACAGGACCTCGTTAGGGATTACCTTTCGCTCCATTTCGATCGTCAGGGATTACCTCTCACTCTATCTCGACTATGGTAAGGCCATGCTGGAAAAGGAGAAAGGATATGTCCGGTCGAGGGTTGAAATATGTAGTGGGAACAATAGCTTGAGACGCATTCTAGCAACATGACGAAAAGGCAAAGGACATAGGCAAAGAAAAGCCATGCAGAACAAGGGAAAAACTTTCTGTCCTAGGATTTATAGTATCAATCGAACAAATATACCAATCTGAGTCGACTACGTGGAAAATCGAAGTGGCTGAAGCAACGCGGTAGACAAGGGGACACACGTTGCCGCGCGCGATAAATACGCGACGGTCCAAGATACGCAACGTTCCAAATCTCGACGACACCCAGAAAATATGGACCGTCAGCAATAATTACGCCGGGCGTTTTCTACTTCGATATCCTCAATCGGCTCCAACGCATAACGATTGAGCCATTATGGAGAGGGTACGCCGTTTCAGATTTCGAACGGCGCCTGGAAAATACGAATCGCCAAGTAATAATTAAACATACTACCGAGGCTAGACCGCCCTCATAGGGCGCGAGCCGAGCTATCATGCGACCTTGCCGCCCACCGGACGACCTCTCGTACCGAGCTAGCCTACGATATTACCGCCCCCTGACCGACCTGTTTTAGTTCTAAGCGGCCCTACCAATCGACCTGATAGCAAGCAGCCCGCACCTTTAGGTCGCACGATCTTCATGCACTCCTTCGATCCTTCTCTTCGATCAGAATCGAGGAGTAGGGGGCTTATGGTCGGGTCGGTCTCATAAGGCCCGTCCTAGAAGGGCCCAATTTCAAGCCCAGGTATTAACGGCCCAGTAATAGGAAATCGTCTCCCATGCAAACACGATGATTCACTTAGAGACCTAAACCTAATGGCAACCTATCGCATATATAAGGTAATGTTCAGCCACGATAGAGGTACGAACTACAAACCCTAGTTGTCTTCTTGTTCTCCAAAGCCAAAAACTCTCAAAAAGACTGACTTGAGCGTCGGAGGGGCCTTCCGGGAAACAACCCCCGGAGAGTCTTGGTTTGTTTTGCAGGTTTTCCATAGACTAAGCTTCACAAGATTATGGATCAAAACAGCGATATTCTAGCCTTGCAGAATTCGGCTGAACCACAATTGATCAAATAAGGCATCAAATCTGGGCAACAGGTACTTGTTCTTCACTGTTACCCGATTCAACTGCCTATAATTGATGCACGATCTCAAAGTACCATCTTTCTTCTTTACAAATAATATTGGAGCTCCCCAAGGTGAAACACTGGGTATAATGAAGCCTTTCTCTAACAACTCCTATAGCTAAGCTTTCAACTCCTTTAGTTCCATAAGTTTCATCCTATATGGAGGAATAGATATGGGAGCAGGACCTAGAACTAAGTCAATTGTGAACTCTGTTTCCCGATCTAGAGGTAAACCAAACAACTTGGCAGGAAACAAATCCAGGAATTCCCTAATAATAGAAATGCCCTGTACACTCTGCTCAGCTTGTGTATCAATGACGTGGGCCAAATAAGCCTAACTTCCCCCTTACATCAACCTCAAGGCACTCATAAATGACATCAGCCTGGCTGGTACTGCTTGATTAATTCCTCTGAAAACTGCTCTCGGCTGATTATGAGATTCTAATACCACCTTCTTAGTGTTACGGTTCATAATAGCCCTATGAGTAGCAAGCCAATACATGCCTAGAATGACATCTATCTCCCTTAACTGTAATATAATCAAGTCTGCTTCCAATTCTACCTGATCAACTCTAATTAAACACTTCTTGCAGACTTATCCAATTACTGTAGTACTACCTATTGGTGTACTCACTTCTAAAACATGTTTCAATTACTCTCCATCACAATGTAACTTAAATGCCAGATATGGTGTGATAAAAGAATGCGTAGATCCGGGATCTAGCAATGTATATGCTTCATAATCAAAGATAAGCAATGCACCTACAACAACATCTGGAGAGTCTTGAGCCTCCTACCTAGTCATAGCTGATAGAATTAAATTATCTTATATTTTCTTATGTATTTTCATGTGATTTCAATCCTATTCTCAAGATAAAATGCTTAATTTGTGTTGAATACTAGATTGGATATGTTGATATATTTTTTAGACCAAAAAGATAAAATTTTCTAAAACAAATTGGAGCACAATTGTTTACCAAGTAAAAGGCACAAATTAAAAAAAGATCAACGTTGTGTGAAACACAATAGCGCAGTGTATGCTGCGTCACGCTTGCGCAGAGAAGCCAACTGAGAGGAGGCGAGAGGGTTTTAATTGAGGGGCAAACTTATTTGTCTTGTCATTGCTACAGTAAGGTGCTGGGGAAGAAATCAACAGGTGGCGCAGACATCTAGCCAAGGGTTTTAAAGGAGAGCATATTAATTCGTCTTGTAATCAACAGTGGGTGCAGCAAATAGATAGTAGCGGATTGGAGGAGAATAGGAGGGTGCAAGCACAGTCATGAATAGTGGCGACGCAAATACAAAAAAACAAAAGCACTAAAGCAAGGAGTTGCTGGAGGAATATAACGTGGGCTGGACATCAAGTAGTGGCGAGCACAGTGAGGAGCAAGGCAAGCGTGGAAGCTAAGAAGAAGAGAAGAGTGGGGACACTGCCAAAAAACATGGAGGAGATGGTCCCCAGTTATAGGAAAAAAAAAAGAAATGCAAGGCTAACTTCTCGATACCGGTTCCAAGGGAATATCGACGTTTAGTCACGGTTAAGCTATTTATACATTCTAAAGTTGTAATTTCTTTTTGGATTGTTGTGTTGTTAGTATTAATTTGGATGGTTTTAGGATAAATGATCTTAACATGTTATTTTGATTGTTTATTTCGAACCTATTGCTAAAATATCGATTATAATCCGTAATCATTACTTTTGATGTTTGTAAGTAGCGTCTAACGACCATTAAACATTAGGAACAATATAACTTAGGTTAGATAACCCGAATGTGTGAGGTTACTGCCTATATTGATCGTTTTCCAACTCATAAAGCGACTGCCAAATTGAATCTAGAGATCGTATCCTAGGTTATTTGGTGGTTAGATTTAATTAATGATTGTATCTTAATTAAATATAACCTAAGGGAAAACCGAGATTTGTAGAGCGTTCTATTAGTCTCATATCAATAATTCGAAAAGAATTGTAAAGACTTTAGAATGAGGGAATATGCTTGATTGTGTTTAGGCCGAGATTGACCCTAGAACCAGACCTTATTTATACTCAACACTTTTCTCATTTTCTATTATTTGTTTTAATTTGTTTTCGATAGTTTACTTTTACTTTAATTTCTAAATTGTTGAAATCCAAAAATCCCCCGATTTACTTTCCTTACATCAATTAATTTCATTGTAAAAATTAATTGAACATTTCCTGTGAATTCAATCCCGACTTACCATAACTATAAATTTTAGTGTGTAGAGTTAGGTAAATTTTGCATTGCACTCAACATGCACTGTAAAATTTTGGCGCCGTTATTGGGGAGTGTGGTAGTTTAATTTTCAAATTTGATTTTAGTTGGTGTTTTTGTGAATAAACTCCAACTTTAGGAGGTGTTATTCGAGCCACTTTGTAATTTTTCACCTTTTGAATAAATTAATTACTTACTTTCCAAAAAAAAACCCTTCTTATAGTAGTTTTTTTGCTTCCTAAAAATTATTGACATCACTCCCTTCTTTATTATGTAAAATATGATAATTTCAGCTTAATTATTGCTCAATCCTATCAATTCCCAATTAGTCGACTAATACTTTACTAAATATTATGTTCGATACTCTTGAACTTTGGTTCTATTAGGTTCTTAATGACTCTTAAATCAACTAAAATTGATATTTAAAATGAAAGTTATGATCAAAATTCTCTTATAGAATCACTCTTTACTATTTACCTTTCGGACTTGTTTTGAATCCCTCAATCAACACTTAAATTGCTTTAAGTGCTTTTTTTGTTCCAAAATATGAATTAACTCCTAAATATCACCAAATATGAATTCTAACTCAAGAATCATTTCGTTCATCTAATTAAAGCTTCAAACTTCAATTATAAGGCTACAAGCACTAATACCAAAGTTTCCTATAAGCTTTGTCTTACAACATTTCTTCTTAATGCTAGATAACTTCATTAGTATTTCAATTTTTTTTTTATTATTTTCAAAACTATGAGTTTTTAGCCCATTTGGTTCCAACAATAACAATTCCATATTCTTGCATTTTTCACAATAAAAGATAATAAGAATTACGCTAGATGTACTTCTCATAGCAAGAAATACAACACTGAACACTTTGATGTGATAGTTTCGTTTATAATCTTAACTTATTAATAGTAACTGATAATTAATCACAAGATACTACGTATCATTTAAATACAAAACACTAAAATATATTGGTAATTCCTAAATAACCATCCATATAATTATATCACTTAGTCCAATTTTTACAATTTAGAATCAAATCATACTGACAAAAGTCACTTATCAATATTAATTTTTCCATATATTATATATATATATATAAGTAAGTTAACATATGTTGTTTTAATTGAAGTAATTCTTGCTCTATGTCAAGCATATTTATTTATCTTATGGTCATTATTATCGTGCTGAGTGATGCCAAGTCTAGCAAGCGCGTAGGAAGATTGTTTTACACATTAAAAAGCAGCGTCGTTTTCCTTTTAAGCTATAGGAGTAGCCGACAGGATTATAACAGCTAAAATGCATTAGACCTTAAAGGCGGTCCATCGTAACAATTCCCTATAACCCAAAATTTTATTTCACAGCTCTAGGGTTTCGAAAAGCAACAGGCATGGGTCGCGGTAGAGACATGGACGACGAGGACGAGCTAGAGGAAGAGGAGGAGGAGGAGGACTACGAGGAGCCGATGATGATGGAGGAAGAGGAAGAAGAGGACGAGGTGGAGGACAGGGGTAGGTCGGCCAGGAAGAGGCGGAGATCGGATTTTATAGATGATGTGGCTGAGGAAGATGAGGATGAGGAAGATGTAGATGACGACGAAGATGATGATTACGGAGGAGCTAACAGGAAGCGCAAACCTATGAAGAGGCCTGGAATGGATTTTATTGATTACGAGGCAGCGGTTGACAGTGACGAGGAAGAGGAGGAAGAGGAAGGCGAGGATGGTATTGGCTTCTTCTTCTTCTTCTACAACTACGTAATTTGCATAAATTTAGCGATAATTGGTCAACCCCAAATGCTGAGTGCATGACTAGGTTTTTTTTTTCCGTCAATGGAGGCCTTTTGGGAGTTTGAAATTTTATTTTTGTTTATTTCTCAGGGTTAAGTGGTTAAATGTAGTGTGTTTTTCCAAGCTTATGGCTGCAAACTAGCTTGTTGGTTGTGGATATTAGGGGTTATTTGGACTGACATCTCTCTTTTCTGTTGCGCATAAAATTGATTGTAGATCTTCCTTTGATGTGCAGACTTTATAGTTGATGGTGGAACTGATCTTCCTGATGAGGATGATGGTAGAAGGATCCACCGCAGGCCGTTGTTACCACGGGAAGATGAGCAAGAAGATTTTGAAGCCCTTGAGAGACGCATTCAAGCAAGATATGCGAGGTCTAGTCACCCTGAGTATGATGAAGAGACAACAGATGTTGATCAGCAGGCTCTGTTGCCATCTGTAAGGGATCCAAAATTGTGGATGGTGAAATGTCTGGTATGGTTAACAATTTTGCTCTTAACGTTCTCATACATGTTCTATTTGCTTTCTTTTGGCTTTTCATCTTTTTTTTTTTCTTTATCTCGTTGTTGTAATTAAAATCTGCTAATGCTAGTTTAGTATGTTCATATACTAGATTGGTAAGGAAAGAGAAACAGTGGTGTGTCTAATGCAGAAGTGCATTGATAAAGGACCTGAGCTGCAAATTAGGTCTGCTATAGCCCTTGATCATTTAAAGAATTATATATACATCGAGGCAGACAAAGAAGCTCATGTGAGGGAGGTATGTGGTCTATCTGTCAAGCTATAGTGATTACATGGATATCTTCTTATAGCATATAACTTTTCGTGGCATATGAATACTTACTCTATCTCATTTTCCTTTTGCTTTAGGCTTGCAAAGGATTAAGAAACATTTTTCCTAACCAGAAGATAATGCTTGTCCCAATCAAGGAAATGACTGATGTTCTTTCTGTTGAAAGCAAAGCAATTGATCTTTCAAGGGACACCTGGGTTAGGATGAAGATTGGAACTTACAAAGGAGACCTCGCCAAAGTATAGTTTATAACCTTTGTGATAGATATGATGTTGTTTACTAAAGGTTTTCTTTAATCCTACCTTTCATGGTCTATAATTTGCAGGTTGTGGATGTAGATAATGTTCGGCAAAGGGTTACGGTAAAGTTAATTCCAAGAATTGACTTGCAGGCTCTTGCAAATAAATTGGTATATCTTCTACATCCATTGATTTATGGGGCAATTAGAGGCGTTAAATGAAATTGTTCTAGTTTGAAATTTATGCTCCTTTTTTTTTTTTGCTTTAATAAATGATAATTCTACTTATAGATAAGGAGAGGAGTAAGTTTATATAGTTTTGTTACTATGATCATGATAGCAGTAATGGGGTCGTTACCGTTTATGAAAGTCAGTGAATATGAGAAGTAATTTCATTTATACAGGAAGGGAGAGAGGTTGTGAAAAAGAAGGCATTTGTTCCTCCTCCTCGTTTTATGAATGTTGATGAAGCTAGGTAGTAACCAACTCTCCTTCCCACTTTTTTGTTTTTGTTTTCTTTTCTTTTTTAGTGACATGTGGTTTAACATACCCTATGACCTTATAATCTTTAGGGAACTGCATATTCGTGTGGAGCGTCGGAGAGATCCAATGACAGGAGATTATTTTGAAAACATTGGTGGGATGTTATTTAAAGACGGGTTCCTGTACAAGACTGTATCAATGAAATCGATTAGCGTTCAGAACATCAAGCCATCATTTGATGAACTGGAGAAATTCCGTAAACCTGGAGAAAGTGGAGAGTCTGATATAACTAGTTTGTCAACGCTGTTTGCAAATAGAAAGAAAGGTCATTTTATGAAGGGTGATTCGGTTATTGTTGTCAAGGGAGAGCTGAAGAACCTTAAGGGAAGGGTTGAGAAAGTTGAAGAAGATAATGTTTATATCAGACCTGAAATGAAAGGCCTTCCTGTAAGTTGAAGAAGATAATGTTTATATCAGACCTGAAATGAAAGGCCTTCCTGCATAATGTTAACCACATAACATCCCACCAATGTAGATGGTTATTTTTGTTATCTAAGTGTACTGACTAGTTCTTGACATGATTGTTTGCAATAACCTAGCTTTTCATTTATTGATGTTTTATTCATTATATAACAGAAAACACTCATAGTGAATGAAAAGGAGCTTTGCAAACATTTTGAAGCTGGGAAGAATGTGAAGGTTGTATCTGGTGCGCACGAAGGTGCAACTGGCATGGTTGTTGAGGTTGATAACCACGTGCTCTTCATTGTAAATATCACAACTAAAGAAGAAGTGAGTGTTGCATTTATTTCTTAAGATTAAGAATGTCTTTAATGAAATTTTTAATCGTGTGTGCATGTGTGCTTAAGTAGGAATTCATTGAGTTTATGTGGATATGTATTGTACTCAGATACGTGTGTTTGCTGATGATGTTGTGGAAAGCTCTGAGGTAACAACTGGTATAACCAAACTTGGAGAGTATGAGCTTCATGATCTTGTAGAACTGGAGTAAGATGCTGTTAACTCTATCGTAATCAGTATATTCCATTTCATAATCAAGACCTGATGTATTTGATCTACTTGGTGCAGTAATAGGAGCTTTGGTGTAATCATTCGTGTAGAAAGTGAGGCCTTTCAGGTGAGCAATCATTGAGAGCCTTAGTTGCCAAATTTGCAACTGATTTTTTTTATTGAGTTTTTAGTTCTGATGCTTTGCACATTCAGGTTCTTAAAGGAGTTCCAGAAAAACCTGAGGTTTCTCTTGTTAGACTTAGGGAGATCAAATCCAAGATTGAGAAGAAGTTTAATGTACAAGATCGGTACAAGAATACCGTATCTGTGAAGGATGTGGTTAGGATAATTGATGGTCCTTGCAAAGTGAGTGCTTCATTGGCTATATCCTCTGCTTGATATTTTATCTCATGTGTATAGTTTATGATTTGTTTTGTTGTCTTGTCAGGGAAAGCAAGGTCCTGTAGAACATATATATAAAGGAGTCCTGTTCATCTATGACCGGCATCACCTGGAGCATGCTGGCTTTATTTGTGCTAAAGCCCACTCTTGTGTTATAGTTGGAGGATCACGTGCCAGTGGTGACAGAAGTGTAAGTCTTCAGAAAAGAAGTTTATTATTATATTGTTTTGTCATTTTTAAGTAGAACTTGTGCATTTTTGTCCTTTTGGTTTGTTTGAATATAGTGGTTTCTCTTCAATTTTGTATCCTTTTGTAGCTTGACCATGATTTTTTTTGGGACAGAAAAAGCATGTATATTGATCCAAAAATAGTCCCAAAAAAAAACTATTTTCTGATGCCAGCAGGCCATTTGCTCGCTTCTCTATCAATTTTTGTAGGGTGACAACTACTCAAGATTTGGAAGTTTGAAAGCTCCGCCGAGAATACCCCCTTCTCCGAGAAGATCCCCTAGAGGAGGTCCTTTTGAGTGTAAGTTGCTGATGATAACATTGGAAATTTAATGGAATTTTGCAGCAACCTTCTCTCTTGTCAAGGAAATAATAATACCTTAAGATTAACTCTATAACAGAGGTTCTTTTACAAATTTGTATTTTATTACTACAGCTGGGGGAAGGAATAGAGGTGGAAGGGGTGGCCATGATGCTTTGATTGGTACTACAGTCAAGATACGCCTAGGTCCTTTGAAGGGCTATCGTGGTCGTGTGGTAGACATTAAGGGCCAGTTGGTTAGAGTTGAACTTGAGTCCCAAATGAAGGTCGTTTCAGGCAAGTCTCAGTTGGTTTGTTTGAAGAATTGCTTGGATTCATTGTCTTCTAAATTACATGGTTTGAATTCTTTTGATGCATGCAGTTGATCGCAATTACATATCTGATAATGTTGTCGTTTCTACTCCACACCGGTAACTTCATTATTCTGCTTAAAATTCACTTTTTTTTTTCTTTATTCAATCTTCCTATCATTTTGATCATTGACTGTGTTACCAGTGATACGTCCCGATTTGGTATGGGAAGTGAAACTCCCATGCATCCTTCTCGGACGCCACTGCATCCTTATATGACCCCTATGAGAGATGCCACAGGTATGTCTGTTGACAGTCATTTTCTGTATGTGAAAGTTATGAGACTTGTCTAATTAATGCTATTAAAAGAGGGTGATATAAAATATGTTTATCCCTTTGCAGCTACACCTATTCATGATGGCATGCGGACACCTATGCGTGATCGAGCATGGAATCCCTATACTCCAATGAGTCCTCCTAGGTTGTCCCTTATATCTTGCTTGTTGATGATAGATCCAATTTCTTTGTTTTGGGAAGCACTTTTCTGTTTGAAATATACAAAGAGGAATAATGGAGTTCTTACATGAGCAAGTAGCTGATACAGTAAATAGTTGATGGAATCATGGTAGGAAACTACATTGTATCTTGGAACATCTTTCACTGTTGACGCAAAGAAATCAATAATTTGATTTTGGCCTCGGGCTGTTCATTCTCAACATTCTTTTATTTGAAGACAAATTGATACTGGAGGCAGAAATATAAAATGGCATGTTGTAGATTTACTTGCTATCTAATGACATGTTATCTTGAAAGATGACAGCCACCAAAGTTCTACCCGTGTTTCTTGATTTTGAGGGTTAAAATTATAAGATTTTAGACATGTAGCAGGCTTCTTTGGGCTACCAGGATGTTGGCCTTGAAGTGGGTTCTGGATCAAGCACAACCATTGATGTAGAGAAAGATTTACTGCAGTTGGATTTCAGAAAATTAGGTCTAGTATAGGATTGATTGTTTAAGAACGTCTTACGAATAAAATTGCATCAATTCACTGGGTGATAGAGTCATAGAAACACCTCTTTCTTTATTGTTATTGGAACAAGCTCATTAAATCTTAGCTGTACACTGATGATACTTGATTGAAGTTAAAATATAAACTAAATAAGAAAACATTATAGGCTACTAAGACTCCTGGATACTGCTGCCTGAGCATTGCCTTCAGTTTGTTTGATCTTGCTGTTGGGTTGGCTTTAAGTAATTTCTTTTAAATGACTGACTTTTATCTCTCAATTGTAATGCAGTCTTTTCCTTGTGTTGCTAGTACTCCTGTCATGGAGGATTCTTGTTTTTTCTAACTGCAAACTTGATGAATGACTTAATTGTTTCCATATCATTGTTTGATTACTCCCTCATTTCTGGAGACATTTTGTTTTGCTAATCTGTTATTTTCAAGTGGATTTGCTGATTTGAAATTTATGGTCGTGTGTCATGCACATTAATAATATTTGGTTCCAAGCATGACATTGAAAACTTATATCTGTTTTGTTCTTTCAAAGACTTTGTCCAAACTTGAATTAGACTGTTTTTTTGGTAAATAATGTTTCGTATATATTATGTCTTATTATTTGGAATATGTGGGACCTTGTAGGGATAACTGGGAAGATGGTAACCCTGCCTCTTGGGGCACTAGTCCACAATATCGGGTGAGGAACAAGGGTCTCTTTGATGATATCAACTGTATTTAATTTATTATGATATTCAATTATATTTTATTTTCCCCCTTTTCCAGCCTGGAAGCCCAGCATCTCGGACGTATGAAGCTCCAACGCCTGGTTCTGGCTGGGCTAACACTCCTGGTGGTAATTATAGTGAAGCAGGAACTCCAAGAGAAAGCAGTTCCGCCTATGGTTAGTTACCTTTCAATTCTATATATTCTTCACAATTTTTTATGGTAGCTGATTTTAATATATATTGCAGCAAATGCTCCAAGTCCCTACTTGCCATCAACACCAGGTGGGCAGCCCATGACACCAAGCTCAACTGCTTATCTTCCTGGCACCCCTGGTGGGCAACCAATGACACCTGGAACTGGTGGTCTTGATGTTATGTCTCCTGTTATAGGTTTGAACTGCAGATTTCAATATTTTTCTCCCTTTTTCTTTTGTTTTTGACGATGGGACAGTGAATGATTATTTTATTCATTTAATTGTTTTAATTATTAATATTGAAAGAGTACTATAAATGCTTCAGTTGACTACAGGCAATATATCTGGTAAAAAGAGAAAATTGTTCTTTTTTGCTCGTTTTAAATATCAATTACACAATAACATCTCATAATTGTTGGCATTAAAGTCAGTTACTTCCTAATATATAACAAGGTTTATGGAAATTACTTGCAATTAATTGATTTCTTCAGTACATATTTGGTGATGAAATGTATACAGTAACTTTTTCACACAGGGATTAATTAGTAACTTTCAAATTGTAGGTGGGGACCACGATGGACCATTGTTCATACCAGATATATTGGTCAATGTCCGGAGGGCTGGTGATGAATCTGCTATTGGTGTTATTAGAGAAGTTCTCCCGGTACGTGTTTCCTGCTATCAGCTAGCATCTTTCTGTCTAAACAACCAAAAGGAAAAAGAAATGCTGTTTACCAAGTTTGCCATGTCATATTTAATTTGTGTAAATTGGGTACTTGCCTGGCACTGCTTATCTTTAGGAGGTCAGAGGGGAGGTGTAATTTATTTTGCCTGGTATATTTATTGTTGCTAATACTGTGAATTTGCTTTTCTTCTTCTTTATGATGTATATGATTATAGTTGAAACAAAAAATATTGACAGCAACGAGTAGGACTCATTAAAGCAAATAGAAAGTTCTTTTTGTTACTGCATGTACGTGATATCAATATGTGGTTCTGATATATCGATTTTGGTTTGCTATGGTTCAGGATGGATCTTGTAGGATAGTTCTTGGTGCAAATGGCAACGGTGAAGCAATTACTGCTTATCAGAATGAAATTGACGTAGTTGCACCAAGAAAATCAGACAAGATTAAGATTATGGGTGGTGCACACCGTGGTGCTACGGGCAAGTTAATTGGTGTAGATGGCACGGATGGGATTGTAAAGTTAGATGACACCCTTGATGTGAAGATATTGGACATGATTATACTGGCAAAACTATATTGAAATATTATTATTAAGTCAATAAAAATCTAATTTGTTCATTTCTTAAAGACTTCTGCACTGGTTACTGATTCATTTGAGATCCTAATTTAATATCCTTGGTAGTTTCAAGTGTAATCATAGGGTTTCGGCCTTTAAGTATCGAATCCAATACAATTTTAGTGAGATATAAAGATTAAAGAAAAAATAGAACAAGCATGGAATGTAACTAAGAAACCACCTGGTTTGGCAATTGGCATGTATCTTCTTGGTAGGCTTTGCTTCTATGCTTTTGAAGCGTATCGTCTTGCAACAGATCGAGTATCCGTTGGGAATTAGGCATCTTCGTTGAATTTATTTGGTTGTATTAATGAGTTTTATGATTTTTTTGGTAAACACGTGAAATATATTAAAGATGACTAACAAAGCAATCCAAAGTACAAAAACAGCCGAAGACAATGGCCCTGTTTGGCAATCAGCTGATTGCATTAGCTGTTAGCTGATAGCTGATTATATCAGCTGATTTGTTAGCTGTTTATCATTTGATGTTTGGTAAAATTAGCTGTGTAGTATTAACTGTTTAGTGTAAAATGACTTATAAGGACATAACTTTTAAAAAAATATAAATGTATGAATATTATATATTTTAGTATTTTGTTAAATATTCTTATAAGAATTTAGAATTTAGATTTTTAATTCTACAAAATTAAGTTTATAAATCTAATAAAAAATATAGAACATAATAATAATGATAATGATAATCATCATCGTCATATAGTGAGTTACTTTAATTGGTTACAATTAGACAATTCCAATAAAATAATTATATAAATACTTTTTATCATCGTTATATTTTGATTAATTACTTAATTTAAAATTGTTTGATCTCTTAATTTAAAATGAGTAATATAATTAACTTGTCAATATTATTCAAAAATTACATAAAATTTTATTCTAATATCTTTTTATTTAACCAAAGAATTATTAAATAATATTAGAAAAAGATAAAAATATATTTATAAATATTAAATAATCAACTTTGATCAATAAAACCCAAATACTTAATTAAATTAAAAAAAATAAGTATTCTCTAATTATAAAGTAGAGAATGAACAGTAATATCAATTAGGTAAAAAAAAATTCAGACTAAGTTGCTTTAGTTTTGCACATTCATTGGATGCTGTCAACTATGATACAAAATGAATCGAACCATACAAACACAAAATAAAATAGCATTGAAACAAATATGATCCATCCATCTCAACAAGGAATTTTAATTGTCCACTACAAGTTACACTCTTATTCACAGATGTAGTTCCATCAGGATTCCAAACCATTCTCCATCTCACTCTATTATTTTCTAATCTCAGTCGTCTTTTAGCTCCAGATCCATCGTGACAAATGTTTCCTCTTCCACGTACGTCTTAGGATCAAATGGTTTTGGATCAATGCCTATAATGCTGGAAACTTTGACAATATTCATCTGCCAAAAAAGTATCAAAATTTTACCATAAGATAGAACAAGTTACCACATAGGTTTCTTCAATTAAAACAGTAGAAATATGAACTAAAGTTTTCTTTTTTACTTTTCAACATCAAAAATAGAGCAACAAATATACTAAAAGCATATGTGAAAAGTCCCTTACTTCACACATACAATCAAGCCATCTTGTAAAACAAAAATGGAATGTGAATCAAATTTATTA
>JANZXV010000003.1:17613874-17624856 GCA_027576455.1 Erythroxylum roigii
TTGGTTGCTGGTTTCTATTTTTATTTAATACACTGGGCATTTTTGCTGCGCATTTGCGCAGCTTTAATCTGCTAGTCTATACAATTGTTGAGTTTTGTAAATAACTCATTCATCTTCTTCTTAGGTGTTACAGGGACTAATATTTTTTTAAAATTTTCAAATTAATTAGAAAAGAGAAAAAAAAGTGAAAAAATTTATTGTTACTATTCCGGAGCTTGTCAATAAAAATCCTAGAAAGGTTCTATTTAATGTTATACAAAAGTGATGGCTAGTTACACTAATCATTATAAGTTAGTATGATTCAAACCTAGGCTCTTTTGGTTGTTGGCTGATTAAAACTTGTTTGGTTATGAGCTGATTGATTGGGTTGCTAATTTAACCTAATCAGTTAATTTTCTAAAAGCTCCTCCATAGGAGCATGTAGGGTAATCAGCTGATAGCTTTTTAGTTTAATGTCGATTTTGCCCTCATTTTACTTTTTACTCTTGACCGTCTCATTTCTTGTTTTCTCACATCTCTTGACTTTCACATCTCCACCAAATCACCAGTTGCCAATTTACGGATGCGTTTATGGATATGTGTAGCTTGCATGAGAATCAGAACGGTGTTCGTGATGGAGTTCGAGAAACTGGATCCCCAGAAGATAGATATTCAACAAAGTAAGCACCTGATCTTAGACGACATCCTCAGAGAGTCAGATCTTAAACGATAGATCATACTCTTTTGTTCCTCCTTTCTTGTTTCCATTTCTCTTATATTTTACACCTTTCTTTCTTTTCGTTTAGATGTACATCACGCTTTTCTAGTGTTCGACAATTTCTAAAAATCATTGTTCAGTTTATTTTGCAACTTCTTCCAAAGGATTATTCGTTCAGGTGTGTATTCTACAAGTCCACTCTCGCAAGTTTAAGCTTTTTATTCTTCTTCTGCTTTTTCGATCTTGATCATCGTAGAATTATCGATCAAACTTTGAATCCAACACGAACGTGAACAGAAGAATTTAACCCATTGCCAATCTTAAGTTAGAGCTTGAAAACTCGAGCTTGGTTTTCAATCCGATTCAGTTTTCTTTTTCTGATATTTATGTACGGTCGTTGTCGTCATATTTGTTATTGTTGAGATCAGGGGAGAGATACTTATAGAATGATGAAATCTGGGAGGGTTTGATCGGACGGTGTTGTTGGCTATTTGGTTGGTTGATTGTCGGATAAGGGAGAGAGTGGAGAGAGGTAAAGCAAAAAAAGCCTTGTGAACCGTTAAATAATGGCATATTGCAGCTGGTTATTACTGTATTTGCATCTCATTCCTTGTTGCGGAAGACATGTTATTTTGTACCGTTACCTATGAACTATTTTTAGATGATGGATTTTAGGACTGAGATAGTTGAATATCTCTTTATTGCCTTAGAGGAGCCATGAAAGGCAAGATGATCATAAATTGCCCTTTGCCACAAGAATGAATACCGAAATATCAGTTGTTATACAAGGATTTATGATTACCACGTCTTTATAAAGTGTGTAATGTTGGTTTTGTAATATTTTACATTCACCATGATGATTTAATACAAGAATTATTTATAGTCTGTGTATTCTTGTTCTCCTTCTTTTTATTCTTTTGTGGAGATTTTCAAGCAGTATTTGTTGAATAATTAACATGTTAAAACCACGTTTCTTTTGGTGGCAAATTATTAACTTGTTTTTCCTTCATCTCATTTCAAATTTCATGTAGAGCTAAAGTTTGTGAGGTAGATATTAGCATCTTTTTCATGAAATACATCCAAATTCTATATGAATTTCTCGCAAACCACCATTTAGGTGACTTGAAGTCTTTTTGGCAAGGTTCATTAACTTGCAAAAGAGCTTTGCACAATGTTAGAGTTCTCATAACCTCTAATCAGTCACCATTTTGTGGCCTGACATGATTTGTTTAACTCACAACTATTAGGCATGGTTTTTAGTTCTTATCGTGAGGGGCACATAGAAATACTTTTAACTTGTTCAGTACAAATGTATTTACTACTTTCAATTAAACAACATTTCAAATTAACAATCACTTCTAGTTATTACTATTTATTTCCAGTTTTACTTCTACATCATATTTTTCACTAACAGTAAAGGCAATATTGTTTTTGCTGCTTACATGTTAATCATCCCTATGAGAGGTAAGTACTTGTATCTCATAAATTTATGACAATTGTGTGTCACAAGCTTCAATCCCAACTAATAGTGATTATGATCCAGACTTGAGAATAACCCTTCACTCCAATTTAAAAAGCTCTTAATTTTCAGTTCAATTTTGTTAAACTGATTATGTCCTGGTTTTTACTATTGAATTTTTGTCTTAAACCCTTCTTTTATTTACAAATTCTTTGCTTAATGTGTGATATGTACATGTGAGTAGATGATGGGGGTTTGATAGAGGGTCGGAGCAATAAACAAATCATAGTTTGGATTTGATTTACATCCAAGCATCATAATAGATTAGGATAGTAATAACCTAAAAATCAATATTCTAAAACGTGACATGTGATATAGTTGAATTTGTTTAGATTTTTGCAGTGTTTGCTTCTTGATGATATATAATGCCTAAACACTAATAAGAAAACTCGTCCTTTCCTACTCAATTTTGGCAAAGTTCCATTTCCAACTCTATTCCACATACGATTTGCAATGGGTAGGAATAGTTGACCCTGAACCATAGTTTTAGTCTGATTAAATTTAACTTATTTCATTGACTTTGATCTAAGTTTGATTAATTTGTAATAATTTATGAACCAATAAGAACTGTTAAAAAAAACTTAATTAAACCAAAATTGATTTATTATGTTTGGTTTGGTAAGGACGAAACTAAATTGTCAACCTTATCTCCACAAATAACTCTATCAGAAATATTGGGAATTTTTAATGTTGAGCATCTTGAAAGATTTTTGCATGTTTGATCAAAGTGAAATTATTTTAGTTTGTTGAAAGTTAGAACATGTCAAACAAATGCCATTTACAGATGAACAAAACCTACATGTTTATTACATTTGAATCTGGTTGAGATTGAAGACACAAAAGCGATAGGTTCATTTACATTCTTCCTCATCATTTGTTGTTGAAAGCTAGTCATTTTTGTAATCAATTGCTCATTGTAGCTTCCTACATCTTTAGGGATTATCTTCAACAAAAGGGTCAGTCAGATATATGCGCTCAAACTTTAGGGATGAGCTAAGTGATCAGTGTATATCAATTATCCTTAATTTTTGGTTAACATACCTTATTGATGGAATTTTACAAAATTAAGATTCATTTTGCAAATAGTTTATTCTTCTCCAAATCTTGTTAAGATGGTTTTGTAATCATGCATTAAAACTTTATTATTTAATATTTACAAATTTATGTTTATCTTTTTCTAATATTATTAAATTATTAAATATTTCTTTTGTTACCAAAATGTAGTAGTATTTTCTTAAAATATTATATATAAACAAAAAATAATTTAATAGAAAAATGTTTTTATAATATAATATTTTAAATAAAAATATATTACAATAAAATTTTATATAATTCACAAGTTAATCTATTACTCATTTTAAACTAAGAGATCAAATAATTTTAAATTAAGTAATTAATAAAAAATTACGATGATAAAAAGTATTTATATATTTATTTTGTTGGAATAGTCTAATTCAAGTTAGTAAAACTAATTAAGTAGTGACATCAATTGCAAGTTGATTAACTAGCATATAATCTTTTTCATCTGATATGATTAGATGACATCATCCCAAAAAGGAAACAAAGGAGGAAGTCAAGAGGGAATAATGTAGGCAAGATTCGTTGGCCAAAAGAAACTCTTCTTGTCTTTTGTGACATTTGTAACTAACATATTGAAAGGAGTACGGGAAAATACGGTGGAGTTATTTGACAAAGTTTACCATGGAAGAAGGTGGAGGAAGAGTTTAACAAAGCAACTAACTTATAATGGGATAAAACTAAGCTTTAAAATAAGTTTGATTGGATGAGAACTAGATGGAGTCTTTGGAAATAGTTGAAAGGGAAAGAAATGAGTTTAGGATGGGATTATGACAAAGGAACAATTACTGCTAGTGAGGAGTGGTGGACTTTGAAGATTAAGGTTATCCCTTTTCCCCAATTTAAGTTATTTTCCTTTACTCTAATGTTAAATAGTTAGTTAAATATATGTTATTTATTTTTTTGTAGGAGAACATCAATTTTAAAACATTTAAAGTGGAAGGGCTTAAAGCTGAGCTTGAATGTAAGTTGGATCAACTTTTTGGATGTCTGGCCCGAGGAGAGACTATATTTTGTCCTGTAGCTAACCTCCACAAGGACAACGAGAAGTTGAGGAATTATATGTTCCTTCTCCACCTGATAGTCATAATGCTCATTATCAATTGTCGGGCTTTCAGGATCATGAAAATATAGATGAGACTAATGGTCTAAACAATTGGGAAGAAGTGTGGTGAGAGCCTACCCTGACCCCCTCAAACTACACATGATGAAGGGAGTGAGAAAAGAAGATGCAAAAGGGTTTTAGAGAGTGATAGTTCACAAAGTAACAAGAGTGCAATAACTGATTCCACTAAAAGGGTAGGAAGATCTGCAGCAATGTATGAAAGCCTTGACGATATGATGCAATTAATTCAAGAGAGACATAGTGCAACAATGGAGATGAATAGATCCATTACAGAAATTTTGGACACGATGAATATTGGTGCATCACAGAGTGCTGGTGCTGGTGCGTCACGTCATGATGTTACGAATGCTTTGGGAAAACTATGTACTTTGCCTGGTTTAGAGACTGGTACTCCAAAATTTTACTTTGCTTGCATGTTGATTGAAGATCCATAAAAAAGGTCCTTTCTTTATGGTTTACCAGATGATACAAAGAGAGTTGAATACATAAAGTTTATGTGTGAGTATAAAAAACATAACAAATATTAAACATAGTTTCTATCTATCCATTACTATGTTTAGTTTATTGTTTTTATTATTTGTGCACTTATGTTGACATGGTGTATTTTAAGAGATTATGAATTTGGTTAGCTTGTTTTATTATATTATGTTATCTTGTTGGTAATATATAATTTTATTACATACTATATTATTTATTTCTTTATATTTAGACATATAAGTGTCTTGTTTATTTACAATATCATTTTACTTATTGATCTGTAGGTATGGATGATAATGTTATGCAAATTATGCAACTTCTGCAAATAAAGCAATTTCTGGACAATGAGATTGAGTTTTGAGATTTGGTAGCTTGTGTAGTGGGTTACATGAGTGTGTATTTTTTTAATCACATATATAAGGAACCATGTATGACTTACTATAAAACAAGAAAACTGTGGATGAATGAATTATTGAATGGTCATGAAAAAAAGGTGTTTAATACATTTAGGATGAATCAAAATGCATTTCGTCAATTATGTATGGTTTTGGAAAATAATTATGGTTTGAAACCTTCGGATAAGATGTTTACTCTGGAGAAAGTCGGTTTATTCATGTATGTCCTAAGTAAAGGTTCCTCTAATAAAGATACCCAAAAGCATTTTCAACATTATGGTGAAATTGTGAGTAGAGTTTTTAAAGAAGTTTTTACTGCTATGGATGGATTTTCAAGGGATATACTCATACCAAAAGATCCCAAATTTAAGGACGTTCCACCACAAATTGCCAATAATGTTAAATATATGCCACATTTTAAGGTAATTGAATATGTTCTTCCTCCCCCTTCATTATATTTTCCATTGAAAAATATTGTTTTATCATCTTATGATTATTGTTTTATGTTAGGATTGCATTAGAGCTATTGATGGTACATATATAGTGGTAGTTGTTATAAAAGAGGATCAAATGAGATTTAGAAGATGGAAAGGAATAACGACAACAAATGTATAAGCAGCATGTGACTTTAACTTACTATTTACATATGTTTTAGTGGGTTGAGAGGGTTCAGCACACGATTTTCGTATTTTCCTTGATACAATCGGTAGCCCGAGACTTAAATTTCCAAAACCACCAATAGGTAATTTTAAGATTTGTAGGATTTGCTATTCATGATTTGGACTTTTTATGATATCATTTATACTAATTATATTGCTTCTATGGAAACTCAAGTAAATATTACTTGGTTGACAAAAGCTATTTGGAAAGAGAAGGATATTTGACATCTTACTCAAAGACAAGATATCATCAATCGGAGTTTCGTGGTGCAAATCCAAGAGGATCTCGAGAAGTTTTTAATCAAGCTCATTCATCATTGAAAAGTTGTATTGAGAGGGCTTTCGGTGTTCTTAAGGTTCGATGAAATATATTAGAGAAAATGTCTAAGTATTCATTAATGGATCAAAATAGAATAATTTGCGCAACTTTTGCGTTGCATAACTATATTAGAAGAAGTATAATTAGTGACCCAACTTTTAGCGTCATCGATCAAGATCCTGAATTTATATCTCTAAATGTATTTCAAGATGTTGAAGTTAACTCTACACAAGAAGATATTGAATAACAGAGAATTTGGGAAATGACAACTATTCGTGATAATATTGCTTCTAGTTTAATGACAATTAGACGTCGTTCTTAAGTTGTTATAAACATTTGCTTTAAATGATGGTGTTCATTTCTTTTGCTCTATTTGAATTGTTATATTTTATGTTTGGATGTATCATTATCATTATTATTACTATTATTGGTATTATTATTGTTGTTGTTGTTGTTATTATTATTATTATTATATGTTTCATGTTTTTTATTAGAGTTATAAACTTAAATTTTGTAGAATTAAATATCTAAAATTTAAATTCTTATAACAATATTCAACGAAATATTAAGATATATAATATTCATATATTTATATATTTTTTAAATTTTATATCCTCGTAAGTTATTTTATACATAAACAATTAATATTAAATAACTAATTTTATTAAATATTTTTAACAAATAGTTAATAGTATAGATCGGTCAAATTAGCTTATTGATGTAATAGGCTGATTGCCAGAGGGTTATTATGCGTCAGTGCTCCACTTCAGCTGTGCCAGAAGAAACTATGAATTACGAACGGACTCCTGGCAAGTGACAGGAGTCAGTTTTATAACGTAGTTTTCGTGCACAGGTTCCAACTGAAATTGGATGTCAACCATAGACGGCATTGATCAGGTACCTACAACAAGCGACATCGATTGAGAAGTTCTTTTTTTTTTTAATCCCTGAATCATAGTGATTGATGCTCGGGGATTCCTCTTCCAATGTCCTGCCTATCCCTTTACCGGGGTCAAAATTTAATGAAAGTACATTTCGATCATCAGAAATTGGTAGTTGGACGGATACCATGTCAATTTGATACGTTTTCAGACAATTTACGGTCAATGACCTCACTTATTTAGTACCCAGAATAGAAAACACATTCACACAGCACGAGAAATCATTAAGATTTATAAGAAACACGCCTCTTAGTAAATTAAGATGATTATAATAATTTTTTCGTAATTATTAACAATTTATAAAGATATTTACTGACGGAGCAAAGATTAACCGTTAGTAAAATGTAAGATATTTACCGATGGAACAAAGAGTAATCGTCGGTAATATTGACAGTCGTTGCCAACTTTACTGTCAGGATTTGCTAAACTATCGGTATACTCACCGACGATCATTCATAATCGTCGGTAATGTTACCGATGGAATAACCAACGGCGTCGGCAAATATTTCGACGGAAAGAAAAATGTCGTAGGTAAATTTACCGACGGTCACAGCCAACCTTCGGTATATTCACTGATAGTTACATAAAATGTCCGTTGGCAAATTTACCTACGATCGTTTTTACGATGCCTTTGTTCGTCAGTTGATTTCGTCGCTAATTTCCGTCATTAACCAATATTTTTCTTGTAGTGTACTTTTTTCTTAATTTTTGCTTGTTTGTCCTTCTCAATTGATTCGAGCTTTTTTCATGCTCCAAGCACTCAATCTAGTGATCTTTACACTTTGAGTTCCATAATTAAAAGCATACAAGTGAGCACCATTATTTATAGCCAATGTAGGGTAAACTCTTGCACTTATACAACTCTTTCCTTCCCCTCCAAAGCTCTCCACTATTGAATGATCAATCTACAATGTAATTAGTACGTAGATGAGTACAAAAAAGGATGTGTGTGTATAAGGTAAAAGCAATGTTTTAAAAACTATACAAAAAATTAAACTGATAAGACAAGAGGTTTAAAATTTAAAAGGTTCAACCAGTATTAGATTATCATAAAATTGATTAAAGATTGAGTAAAATTAAAGAATTTGAAATATAATTGAGAGAAATTGTCTCTACCCATCGAAAAAGTTTAAGTTTAATTATAAAAAGAGATAGTTATATAAAAAACAATTGATTTATTTCAAATTATAAGAACTTATTAATTCACAAAAAAATGATTGATTAATTAATAAATTAATATAATTTTTTAACAATAAGAGTTATTAAAGTAATTCGAATCGGAAGGTTGAAAACCAAATCTAAAAGTTGGATGATTTAAAATTTTTACAGTTGAACCGACAGAACCAGTTGAATTTTTAATCATTTAACAAAAACTTTTATAATTTCGGATTCAATTACATTTAAATTGAATTAAATAGTCAAATATGTGATTTTTTGTTAAAATAATTTGTTTTTAATTTAATATCATGAAATTGTTTTTAAATATATAGAATAATGATAATATTTATTTTAAATGAGTGGTTTTAGTGAACTTACCAAGCTTCGCAGAGACAACATTTCTTGAGTTGGATCAATGTTTAAGAAAGTTCCATAAGTAGTCTTATCATTTTCTTCATTGAGTGAAGACCTGAAGTTCAGATTAATCGAAGACAAAAGGTTAGTCCATCAAATTGTGGTTATGAAAGTAGACTCAGTCTGAAATCAATAAGTAAAACTCGTTTTGATTGAGATTCAGATTGGATTCAAATAAGTTTGAATGCGTTCGTAGACTAGGAAGGAAGCAATCCGAGGTTTTAGCAGAAAAGGCAAAAACTGAAGAGAGAAAAGTACCTGGATTGATCACTGCACATAAGCACCACATACTTGTCTTCATCTTTGAATATTCTGAAGAATACTGCTGTATACTCTTGCATGTCTTTTGAAGCCAAAACCAGCAATCCAAATGGGCCTAAACTACCTTCAGCTGATGCACCCCTTTGGCTACACAAGAGTTGTGGGTTGGTCCAGCTTTTCTTCAACTTTTCTGCTCTCCCAAACTCTGATATTTGGAATGAGACCTCCACATCTGCCTGTCAATAACTTGTTTTTATCAGATAAACAGGCACTAGTAGTGAGAGAATATGCAGTATCGATAGAGGTTTTAATTTGTCCCGAACTCGGAATCCGTAATTTAAAACCTTGTTAAATCTGTACACGAAGGAAGTTGTCAATCCAATGTAATGGTCATAACACAAAACCTGTACTGCTGTGACCCCGGAAACTTCAAGCAGTGATCCTCCTTCAATTGCTTGGCTTGGCAGGCTCACAGGATTTGTACGAAGCATTTCAATTTCCTTGATAGGCCATTGAACTAGTTGTTTCCTCGACCTGTCAAGCCAAATTGTTCTTGGTATTGCCTGCAAGTCCAAGAAAAGTGTTTAGCAAACTTGTTACTAGCGAACCTGAGAGCAATGTCAGGTCAGGTTTTTAATATCGTGACATTCACAACCTGAATTCCAGACCAACCCTTTTTGATATCTTCACTTTCAGTTGATGATTCATTGATCCAACCCCATAAAACTCTCCGATTCTCAACATTATCGAAGAAAGTTTTTGATCCATAAAACTTTCCATAATCATATCTTAATCCAGAGTCACCTTCCACAGATCCCACATCAGGAGTGTATACATCTTCCTGCAGGTCATACGTGCCTATAGTGTACCCATCATGTTTCGTACCATCCAGACTGGCTTTAAACACAAACTTAACACTTGTGGTAGTGCCTATCCATGATATTGCTTCAACACCAACTTGGCTATCAATGGCTACAGGGAAAAAGTCAGGACACTCCCACATTCCTGAGCTGGTAGCTGAGTGTAAAGGGTGCTTGGCCTGAACCCAATCAACGAAGTCTTTGCTACGATATAAGATTGCTAGTCCCTTATGGCCAACTTTGCTTCCGACGATCACTCTCCATGCACCATCAAGACCTAGCCATGCAGTGGTTGGGTCTCTAAAGGTGCTTGGATCAATACGGTTGTGTATGGTTGGTGTCATAAGTGGGTTTTGAGGTGGTTTAACCCATTCAATGAGGTATGGGTCAGATGGGTCTTTAGGAAATGCCAAGCTTTGAACTTGTTGACCTTGTTGGTTTATTCCTGTGTACAGAATAGCTGGTTTAGCATCTTCAAGAAATGTGACTGAACCTGACCATGTGCCATTAACATCATACGGCTGAGATGGGTAGATGGCTATGGGTTGTGGTGTCCAATTTACAAGATCCAACGATGTGGAATGTGCCCACACGATGTTACCCCACACTGCACCTTTAGGGTTGTATTGATAAAACAGATGGTAAATTCCCCTGTAAACCATTGGTCCTGAAAGGTTGTGAAGGAGATGGAGACTAGTTATTTTGATAGTTTTTATAATTTAGGTAATATTAATTATGATAATTCACTACAAGAAAAATCATAATTTGCGACCGAACAATACCGACGGTATAGAGAACCGTTGGAAATACCGACCGAAACAATGGTTCGGTCGGAGAAGTTGGCTGACAGTTCAAAAATAGCGACCGACATGTGTTCGGTCGCAGAACTTAATGAAGGGTTATTCACCGACCGAAAATTCGGTCGGTACTGGGGTCGGTAAAAACGTCTGTCGACTTAAAACCTACCCCTCTCTTATTTTCCTCTCCCCCGCGCAAACTTCCTCCTCCTCCCTCCTTTCGCCGCACCTGCCTCCGTCTCCGTTGCTTTCTCCGGCGACTGGCGTTGCTTCTGCTCCGGC
>JANZXV010000003.1:17651782-17663172 GCA_027576455.1 Erythroxylum roigii
TTCATTACAAAACTGTAACTGAAGAAGATAAAGTCACATGTAAATACACTTGCTTTCCAGGGCACTATATTTACATATCTCCAACAGTAGCAAGTAGGTGCATCGAGCATTGGTGCCAGAGTATGATGGGCCATTCGAGATCTTTGGAAAGGTGGGAAATGTAGCTTATCGTCTTAAGTTACCTGAGCGTTTAAAGCTACATCCTACTTTTCATGTGAGTTTTCTTAAACCATATTATAAGGATTCAATAGATCCTAAAAGAAGTCAAGTAAACAGAGCTTCATCGGTGGTAAGGAAACAATTTGATGAGCAAATTGAGAAGATTTTGGATTATTGGATATTGGGGCAACATAAGAAGAATCGGAGGATGGAGTTCCTAATTCAGTGGAAGAATAAACCAGCCGTAGAAGCTACTTGGGAGAAAGACACAACCTTGTGGCAATTCGAAGATCAAATAAACAATTACCTTTAATTTGTTCCAACGAGGGCGTCAGATTCATCTGGTAGGGGTGGTTTATTAGCACCTTAACATAGCAGGACCCTTTTTGCTAGCATTGGTGAGCCTTGACTAATATTTAGCATGGATTAGACATGCCAAAGGAACCAAGGTAACTTAACCAAGTAATGATCAAGCATGGTTTGAGTTGCGATGACCGTGGGGCATTGATTAGTTTGGTGGCTAGGGCGAGTTGGACTTGCCTAAGATATCTTCGGTGAAACTAAGGACGAAATGATACTCAAATGATGAACCATGGATGGACAAACTAGACCATGGGTGTGCCTTGGTCGAACCACGCACGAATTGGCTTGGAACTTGGCTAGCCTTCACCTTTGGATGAAGATGATGGATGATGTGGCAACGTTAGTAGGATGAATCATCAAAAAAGTGGGATGACATGGCAAAGAACATGGATGAGGTGTCTTGTAAGCATTTTATACATGTTGCTTTGACTTAGGAGTGAGATAGTGGTAAGTTATGTAAACCACCCATAAAAGTAGTGCCTTAAATAGTTGAGAATGTCAACCACCAACTAAGTTAGTGACTTAATGGCCTTAAGATCACTTTCTTGTATTCTTGCCCAGTAAGTCTCCTAAATCCTATAATTAGCTCATTTGAGCTAATTATAGCAATTTATAGATCAATTGTAAATAATATAAAGGTTGAAAATTTTACTGTAAAGTTGTGTGCATCTTTCTCGTTTTATTGCTATTAATTCTATTGTTTTTGCTAAGTGAATTTTGTAGGTTTACTTTGTCTTTATAAGAAACACCTTAAATACAAAAGATTTAGTAAGGTTGAGTTAGATTGCGAGAAATCAACTACCATAGTTAAACTTTGTCGCATTTTATGAACAAACTTGGAGCTTTTTTGCTAAGTCTTTGTAGCAAGAACCATGACACCTTTTATACAATCAGGCCG
Organism: Erythroxylum roigii; assembly: GCA_027576455.1. Lineage (NCBI taxonomy): Eukaryota > Viridiplantae > Streptophyta > Magnoliopsida > Malpighiales > Erythroxylaceae > Erythroxylum > Erythroxylum roigii. The sequence continues at coordinate 17,653,203 of JANZXV010000003.1, forward strand.
AAAGCGTTGACGGGAATGGAGTCTTGTTGGGCCGGCGGGTCAGGAAAGGAACAATAAAACATATTAAAGGAATGAACATTTGTAAAGTTCATATTGGCCTATGGTGAATTAAAACATATAATTGTAAGGTGTCTCCCTATGATAAATATGTACTTTTTATGTGAAGTCGTCGCGTGACGGTGACGTCAAAAACTAGACTGAAGAGAAGATCACTTTGAACGGCATTCGTCACTTCCTTGTCCCAGCAGACAACCATTTTAAACATGTAATAACCATAACAAAAACTGCTACTGTTCTCTCCAAAGAGAACCGTCCAACATGCTTTTGAAATCTGTCAACACCTACACAGTCGGTCTCATGCTTTTCTTTGCATTTCTCATCCTCTCCTTCTGGGGCTTCCTCCAATTCCCACCTGCCACTACCTCAATTACTCCACCTCTTCAAGACTCCGGATTTTCCGTCGCATCAAACACCCCCGACCCTTTTTCTGATTTGTCCAGTGCTTTCAGAAAATGGGATGCTCATGTTGGTTGTGCTCGGTTCAGAGACAAGTATAAGGATTCTCTACCTTCTGGGTCTAATGGGTCCTCGTCTTTGCAAGAGTTTGGTGGTGATTCCACTTGTCGTCAGTTGAAGATGGGACACGTTACCGTATTGGTTAAAGGGTGGACCTGGATTCCAGATAATTTGGACAATTTGTACTCTTGTCGCTGTGGGTTGAGCTGTTTATGGACTAAATCTCCTGTTCTTGCTGATAAACCTGATGCTTTATTTTTCGAAACAACTACACCTCCGCTTCGGGTACTTTTGCTCATCTTGTTTCTTTATATATATTTTTTTCAAATGTAGGCAATCATTTTTTGGATGGTGTTAGAACTGTCAACTAATCGATGCATATGAAGTTTTCATCTTTAAATCATGATCAGAAATTTATGTGTTGATCGAAAGCATGAATAGTTGTCCTTCCACATTTGGAATGTGGAGAATGCAATTTTTCTTGGTTGCAACTTGTGGTTCGATGAAGTTGACAGGCTCAGTGTTATTAGCCAACTGGTTTTCTTGTTTGTGCCATGTCTAGGTATTGAAATTCTAGTTGTCTGGCTCTGGTGGTAAGGACTCCTAATTAGCTTATTGTAGTGGATTATTTGGATAAGGCGCAAATTGATTTTAGGGTTTTCCTAGTTCATTCATATAGATAGAAAATGGGATCTAATCCAATCCACTTGAATTTATTGAAATCCACCCTTCTCCTATGTGCACTGCAAGATCTCACGCACCATTTGTATTTGGGTTTAGTAAGGTGCTGGTTGCAAATGTTGTGAGCATTTTCTGTGGAAAGCATGATAAGGCATTCCATACTTGACCTCGACTAAGTAAAGGCTCCAGCCTACACATGTTAGTAAAGCTTTTTATTTTGTTGGTTGGTTATTTTGCAGTATTCTTTTTATGCAGAAAAGGCATGACTTGCACACTTACATTAGGACATGTTTTGGTTCCCAGTGTTGATATTACTTTCAAAGGATTCAATCATGTAATCTGTAGGATTCAGAACTGATCAAAATAAAATGTTAAGGATCGAAAGTGCATCTCTTCTGTTGCAGCGTCAGAAAGGTCTTAGTGACAAGAAAGGAAATTTGTCATGTTTAGTGTTGAAAAAGCGGGAAAAGCTTGTTGAGATCCTGGAAATAAAAATAATGAGTTGTGTTATTGGTGATTTTTATGCTTCCTGTTATGATCTGTAATATGTTGATTGACAAGTAACTTTTTATCAACCTTAATGTGCAAGCAAGAGAAAGAGGAAATACAGAGATAGCCAGCGGCTGACAGTTGGAGCCATATGAGAATTGATTTTATTTGTTTGTTTACCACTACTCATGATCTTACCTCAGTTTGAGGCACATAAAATACCAAAGGGAGTTGCTCTCTACCATGCATAGGATTTTTTTTGATAAGGACTGCTGTATAGTTTAGTGTGTGGAAGCAGGTGCTTGAGCAAGCATGTGAATTGGTGTAAATATTTGATAGTATTCTACTTCGTTTATGTGTATTTATGACTTAATTGAATTGCTTGTCTACATCCAGAACATTCCATCTCACAATTTTTGATAACATTGCTTTCAATAACAAAATATTGCTGTTAAGCCTTGAGATTTTACGAGTACTCCTAGCATAGTGTTGTTTTCAATTGGAAGGCATGGCTAATGTATCTATGGTGCCATAGAAAAGATGCTAAATCTGTTGATTTTCTTCTCATTCCATTATTATTATTATTATGAATTCCATTATTATTATTATTATGAATCCTTCTACTTTTCAGAATCATTTTCATTATACGAGTTTGTCCCAAATGAATAGTTAGGCTTATTATGTGAGCTTGGTACAGCTGTTTGTCCCTTTCAGTGATTTGAAATTTGGTAAAATATCTGAGTTTAGAGTATGGAGCAGTTTTTACGATCAAAGGTGCACGATCACTCTGGTTGCAGTACAACTATATTCTCTCACAAATCAGTTTCCTCTCTATCTGTGTCAACTTTCTAACTTCCATGCACTAACTTATGTCACCTCAACTTGTGCATCCATACTGTTATGATTCTCAGAGGCGAAATGGAGATCCACTTCGTGTCTACATGGATCTTGAGGCTGATAGGAAAAGATCTGGTTTTGAGGATATATTCATTAGCTATCACGCTGAGGATGATGTACAGTCAACTTATGCTGGTGCACTTTTTCATAATGGTCGAAACTATTATGTGTCTCCTTGGAAGAACAATGTAAGTGTTAACTGATATTTCATTCTTTTCTTTACATCACTATTGGTTCCTTTTGTTTTCTAATTAATAATTTCATGTTCAGAAAGTCGAACTTATGGTGAATTTTATTTCCTTATCCTAAGGACACTCTTGTTTATTGGTCCTCTTCGCGATGCCTTACTCAAAGAAACCAGCTTGCCAAGAGACTTCTGAGCTTGCTGCCTCACCATTCATTTGGCAAATGCTTAAACAATGTTGGTGGACTAAACATGGCCCTTTACTTGTATCCAGCGTGTGCGAATGATGCCAGTGTAAAGCCAAAGTGGTGGGATCATCTACATTGTGCCATGTCTCACTACAAGTTTGTTCTTGCTATTGAAAACACCATGACAGAGAGCTATGTGACTGAAAAGCTGTTTTATGCTTTAGACTCTGGTGCAGTACCAATTTATTTTGGTGCACCAAATGTGTGGGATTTTATTCCTCCTCATTCCATAATAGATGGAACGAAATTTGGGTCCATGGAGGAATTGGCTTCCTATGTCAAGAGCCTAGCTAATGATCCAGTAGCTTATGCCGAATATCATGCATGGAGAAGATGTGGTGTCTTGGGTAACTATGGAAAGACTCGTGCAACAAGCCTTGACACACTGCCCTGCCGATTATGCGAGGCTGTAAGTATAAGAGGAGGGAGAGATGCAGGGGGTTAGGTTTGTTTGTTTCTTTTTTCTATCAAGACTTGGTGATCATGGCGAATCCAAGATTTTGCTGATCGGATGATTTGTGTTTATGTTACAGAAAAAGAGTGTAAAGGGTTAAAAAAGAAGAAAAGGATGGCATCCGTGAATTAATGTTATGCATCTCTGGCCTCTCTTCTATAGAGTCCATGATTTGCGAGTGAAATGTTGCTTGGCAATTGCGAGCACGTGCTGGTCATTGGGATGGACTGAAATGGAAAAATATTTGTCGTTCTTCAAAAGATTAATGAACTTGTAGCAGTTTGTTCCTCCTCTCGCATCTTCTTTTAACAGTAATTGAGGAAGTCTTCGTATGCTGCTGCTTTTAAATGATATTGCCATACAAATTTACAGTTAACTAAACAAGAATGTTAATAGACGAGAGTCAAATCTTCTCTTTGTTTTAGAGAGAATTGAAGCATTTGAAGTGTATAATTGATATATTTACAACTTTTAGCCGGCAGATAAAAGAGCAGCTATGATGTACCATTTAGAGAGATAAAAGAACTGATTCCAAGACCAGAAGTTGCGGATAATGAATATATTGGGCCACGCCCTATAAATGTTAACTAACTTGTCGTACAGCCTTCTAGCTATTAACAACTAGTTACATTTATCCTACTACATTTTTTTCAAAAGTAATGGCCTAACTTAACACCTATCCCTAACAAGGCTTCCAGTAATTTCAAATAGTACCTACAGTAAAAGCCAACAAGTTCAGGCATGGGAGGTCTCCATTATGAAGATTTTCTCTCACTGCATGCACTAGGTTCTGGCGGTAGGGGTTATGCTAGCATACATGGAAGGCTAGCAAGCTCAAAGCGGTGTAAGCTTGCGGAGGAATCTAAATTCCACTGGATCAGATAAGTATCCCAACTCTGGATCATGGTTAAATTTTGATTTGAGTGTCAAGTGTTTAAGGAGGGGCTTTTCGAAGGAATTTCTCATTATGCTTCTGATTCATATAGAATGGATGTGAATTTCCCTTCTTTTTGAACATAAGAGCTAGATTAGATTATTCTAGCTTGAGAGAGAAGCCCACATATTTCAGAGTCAGGTATATAGTCCTTCTTTACCATATAATTTACCTTTGATTCTCATACATGAATTCATGGAAAAATCATATATTGGATAGAGATCATAGACCCAGCGATTCAAGTGTTCTCAATTTTGAGCCTCTCCATATATACATAATCATGGGAGGTTCCAACTTTCTTTATAGGCATAGCTATATGCGGTATGTAGGTTCTTAATAATCATCTATTCTCTCAGTTTGTGATATACAAGCCTGTAGGGTATATGAGAATCCAATTTTGACTTTTGAAATCTTCTATGATCTTTCTGCCTATATCTAGTAGATTCCATAGCTCAAGTATAGTTTAAACAACTTAAGTCATCAGTGTTCATGAATCTTACCTTTAGGGCTCAAAGTATGGTGTTGTTTATTAAAGTAGGCTAGTATTTGAGGTTGCACTTTTCAAGTAGCTTCTTCCAAAAGATATTAGAGTAAGGAGAAGAGAATAAGAGGTAACCACAGTAGTCTTAGGATGTGTTTGGCATAAAGTGCAGATTGATTAACCACTTTATGGAATTTTGTCTATGGTTGATAATCTGTTCTTGATGGCCATCCAATGATAATAGAGAACTTAGCAACATTGCTCCTAAACCAAATGATCTTGTGCTAACTAACCTCCTGGGAAGGTGGACTGAGTAGAGACATGCAAGAAGAGTTATTAAGGTATTGGACAGACTTGTGAGCTAGATGAATTTGTTCTTTTTGGATCCATTAGGGGAATATCTTGGGATTGGTAGAAAATTTAAGTAATCTTCTAGGGGCTTGATCTACTGATTTTGATGGATTAGCACTTCAACGTTGGCATTTGGTGCAAAGTCATATTGAATTACAGGGAAGGAAGTGTGGAGATATATAGGGCAAAGTTTGTCCAATTATCAAACCATATACTAGTTTGTTTACTAACCCTAACAATATCCTGTATTTCCATGGCCATAGCTTGCCTGAGGTTCATGAGATTTTTCCTTGCTAATGAGATATTAGAGTTAAGCTTCATAGACGAGAAACTATCTCTTAGGTAGTGGGAGTAGATCCATTTCACCCATAGTGATTCTTTATCTATAAGAATTCTCCATATCTTCTTGACTAGCAAAGTCTTATTAGTTAGTTTCAGAGAAGTGACTCCAAGACCTCCTTTTTTAGGTAGAGAAACCCCTTTCTAAGCAACCTTAGTTGTACAAGGAGTTAAAGGTACCAGCCTAGGGGGCACTTCTAAGACTCTTCTCTATGGTTTTTATTAGAGATGAGACAAGGCTATATAAGCAAACCACTATAAATAAAGAGAATTCAAAACTGAGTTAATTAACTAAAGCCTCCCTATATAAGAAAGTGATCCATTGCACCAGTTGTCTATCTTTTGATTAATTTTAGAGATCCAAGGTAAGAACTCCAAGTAGGTAGACCTTTTATAGGAAACTGTAATCCTCAGTAGGTAAAAGGTAATTGCTTTTCCTTCAATCCATATATGGAGGAAAACCATGTAAATAAATGTATAGCAGATATAGAGAGGAAGAAGTAACTCTTTTATTTTTTCACGTTTAGCTTGAGATATTTTGAATGTTTCAATAGAATTGATTAGGGCCTTTAGAGAGTGATCATCTGCACCCAAAAAGAGTAACAAATCATTTTCAAAGGCTAGGCTATGTGAAATTTGAATGCTTTTTCCTTCTTATTGCAATGTTTAGTTAGCCTTAATAAAACCTCTATAGTTAAAGCAAATAGATAAGGGGAAATGAGATCTCTAGCACCTTTAATAAGTTTAGTAGGAGTTCCATTCACCAAGATGTTGAAGGAGGGAGTGATGAAACATTTCCATATCAAGCCAAAAAACTTGGTTGGAAATCTAAAAGCTTAAAAAATATGAATGATGAAGGACCAGTTAAGAGTGTCGAAAGCCTATTTCAAATCAACCTTAACTACACATGACTTTAGGGACTTCTTATTGTTAAAATTTTTGAAAAATTATCACACTAAGAGAATATTATTGCCTATATCTCTTCCTTTAATATAGGTTTCGTATAAATCATTAATAAGGGGTTTAATAGCCTTCTTTAGCCTAATCAACAATAGATTTGAGATAATCTTGGCTTATATGTGATATCTTATTTCTCGGTATATGTTTAAGGTTTAACCCTAGATTAAGTGTTGCATATACATGCATAACAATATCATTCATACACAAATTGATATTTGTATACATTACAAAGATAGCATATGCACTTAATTGATGATAGATTGCTGTTAGCCTACAAATTTAATCCCTTACTTAAATTGATTTGTAGTATAGTGAAGCGAGGGTATCGTCCTATAGAGATCAAAATATAAGGAAGGTTTTTTTTTAACTTTCAAGCAAAGTATGCGTGAATGCCAAGGGAAAAATAGAAGTTAAATGCAAGATAAAAACTAAAGTGAATGATCATGTTATACTACTTTTAAAATGCTAAGATGCATGTTGCAATTAAGCAAAGTTAAGTTAATTAAATTATCTTAGTGAGTGCAAGTGTGTGCCGCAAGAAGATGAGAAGAAGAGCAAAAAGTTTTTGATGGTTTTAATGCAAGCTACATGTAGAATTAAAGAAGGGAAAGAATAGAATGCTGAGACTTAATTCCCAGAATTTCAATGTAGCTAAATTTTCTATATTCTATGCGTGAAATTAACTATTCATGTATGAATTATTACTACGTGAATTTTCATGAAAGGATGAATGCAATCTTATGTGCAGCAATCAGATTAAGTATATGACATACGTGAATGCTATGCATAAACTAATGTTAGATTACGTGACACAATAGGACCAGATTGGGGGATTTGTTTGCTTGTGTTAAAAGTATACAAGAAAAGAAAGAAGAATTCGTGATTTAAGTTTAGAAAATTTAAATAAAGTCGAAAGTTTTCAAGAGAGAAATTGCTAGGAAAATTTGAGCAAAAAGTTCAGATTAATTAAAGACTAATTGCAAAGGTTTTCATTAAATCCTTAAGTTGTTTTTAATCATTGAAAACAAATTATTTCTTAGATTGGAAAATTAGGGTTCATCAAGCAAAGATAAATTCATTCAAAACAAGCATGACATGTAACAACTTCTTGTTAATGCATTAATCCAAAACTAGCATGAACAATATAATAACAAGAGCATTAAGATCAAAATCAAGTCTTCCAAACCTAAGTTAATTTTCAAGAAAGCTAGCAAGTATAAGATTAACTTATGTCTTGACCTAACTAATTAAAACCTACATACAAGGTTCAATTTTAATTAGTTATTGCTACTGAAACTAATCAATTTATTGTCCAACAATTAAATAATCAGATAGCATACAAAATTTTCATGCAAAATTCAAATTCATGACTTCAAATCCACATGCATAATTTGGGAATCAAGTCCAAATCAAGAGCATAAATTTCCAATCATAGATTCATCAATTATATGCGCATGCTTCTCATAAAAACAATCATGAATTTAGCTAATAGCCTCAACAATTAGAAAAAAGAATTTAGTATATGGTTTTAATTAAAACAAAGTTAAAAAATCATTATAGAAAATATAGTGTAGGATTCGGGTATATGAAGAAGAAGAAGAGAAGAAAATAAAATTAGGGCTCTATCCAGAGAGAAAAGAGAGAACATAGGGGAGAGAAAGAGCAGAAGAGAGATTCACATCGAAAGGAAAGAGAAAAAATGTGAATACCCCGCAAAACTAATGCTAAAGGTCCCTATTTATATTGGAAGAGGTCTGGTCATCAAATCCTTGTAGGAGAGGATTTCTTTTTCAAGTAAAAGTAGGTGTTTCTTTCCTTGTAGGAGAGGATTTCTTTTCCAAGTGAAAGTAGGTCTTTCTTTCCTTATAAGAGAGGATTTCTTTTTCAAGTAGAAGTAGGTCTTTCTTTTCTTGTAGCAGAGGATTTCTTTTCCAAATAGAAGCCGATCTTTCTTTCCTTGTAGAACTAGGATCTTCTATAAGCTTCCCCCCAAGTTGGACACGCTTCCTAGGGCTTAAGTGGCAGTCCACGCGTGCTTTCATGTAGGCACCACGTATCTCAAGATGCTGACATGGCAGGTGATGTGACATGCTGACCGGACACCAAGCCAAGTGTCATCCACATGTACCAATCAGGTACTGCCAGCTCATCAATTCTCCTAAAAAGTAGGGATCTTCATTTCTTATTGGCCCCTGAATTTTTTTTATTTGATTAAGCATGATTAGATTAATTTTTGAGGTCTTGATAGATTAATGTATGTTGGAGCTAATTAGCATGTTAATGTTGATGAGATTATGTGACATAGGTGAATTAAGTTAAAATGTTAGGAGTGTATAGCATAAAAGGCATTTTGGGCATGTCACTTAAGGATGTGAGAACCTAGGCTTTTAAGTAAGGGCAAAATGGACTTTGTTCTTTCACTAATGGTTTAAAAGGGAAGAGAAATGAGTTGTCTTTCATTTTAAAGAAGCAAAAACGAAAATAGAGGGAAAAGAGGGAGAGAGAGTGTCGTAAAAAGAGAAAGGGAAGGAGAAAAAGAAGAGCAAGCTAGGGTTCTTCATTTCTTGGTGTTCAAGGGGGGTTTTTCAAGTTGATTCAAGAAGGAAAAAGAGAAAGGAACGTTCAAGCTTTCATTTGAGCCAAGAAATCCTTTGGTTGGGTGAAGATTCAAGGTAGGTGATTTTTAATGTTTTGGATTTTTGGAGTGTTTTTGGTTTAAAGAGCTTAGGAAATGTACGGGTTTAGGTATTTTAGGATCAATTTCATGCATTGGGTTCTTTAGGTTTTCCAATTTGAATTCTATTGAATTGAGAATTTTGTTATTGTTAAAGGGAGGAAAGAGAGGCAAGAGGAGCAAGAAGAGGTACATCCTTGAATAAGATTTCAAGCAAGAAAATTAAGGTGGGTGACATTTTTATAATTGAGTTAATAAGCTATTAAATGTTCTTCAATAAGTGTAATTAATTGATTTTCCAACTACCTTATAAAAGTGCATTTATTGATCTTTAAATGCTTGAGAAGGTGCTACATGCTTTTTGTGTGTGAGTTTTGTGAATAAATTTTGAGTGATATGGGAATGATTTCAAATTGCTCTATAATTATTGTATTTGTGGTTTTTGAATGATTTGGGAAAATGGTTATATGTTGGGTATAAAAATTTTGGTTGCGGATTTGTTAAATGATTTTGAAAAAATAGCAAGTATATGAAACAGTTCATGCTCATGAAAGACAAGATTTCAAAATGTGCCATTTGGACAAATAGTTTGCAAGTTCTGAGATGCATGATTATGTGAGTTTGTGGTGGTCCCCTAAGTATGTCAACTGCACTTGTCTAAAGGCTTCTCCCGCCTGCTCGTTAGTGACATGGAGCTCCCTCGTGGACTCTCATAAGTTCACGGCTACACAAGACCATTTTGTGACATTGCGGTACTACGTT
>JANZXV010000003.1:17675646-17701350 GCA_027576455.1 Erythroxylum roigii
CTTTAGGGATTTGTTCTTGAATCAATGTTAATGTGATTTCTTTTGATGTTAAAACATTGGGTATTGTGATTATTTGTCGTATTTGCATGCTTGGTAACAAATTGAGAGAGTGAACCGATAGAAAAATAATTAGATTGGGTAATGAGAGTTAAACAATCTAATAGAACATGCAAATAATCCAATCGGTAATTTATACGAAGAGAGATCTCGTGTGAGGACCTGATAGTCTATTAGAGGGTTTAAGATCTAACTGGATATGTAAGATTTTTTTTTAATTGAGAGATTGAAAATTCCATAATTCTATTAGGTTTTATTGATTATAACTTAAAGGAGAGTAATCCACCCTTCGAAAGTCTAGGATCGATACCGAATTAACTCAAAAGTAATCATGTTAGCATTTAATGATAGGATAAATCCCCCTTCTCATAATTCTTTGATCTTGTCTTCATGTGATATCTCAATTGTTAAGTAATTGTGCTCCATTTTGATTTACTTTTGTTAATTTTGGAATTTTATTTTCATTCAACTCGACTTGATTATTTAATTTTCTGCTTATCTTTATTTTCATTTAAATCACTGTTTTACAACCTTATACAAAGTTAGGGTTCAATTAGTTTACTAATTCCTCATGGGATAAATACCTCAACTATTATTGCTTATGAACCATGTACTTGCGAAGCATTGAGGGTTTTATAAATTGTAAAACTTGCTCAACAATTACCTTGTCAGTTCTCTGGGAAGGCCTCTATTCCTGGATTCCCAAATAACTAAATTGGAAATAATAAACTATGTTAGGATTTGTAGTAAAATGAAAAAAAAAAAAGTGATGAATTGCCAAAAGCTTTATTAATTATGATGTTGGATGGAGTAGGTGAATTAACCAAATCTAAACTTCTCTTGACCTCCACCTAGAAACCTTCTATTATTTATTTTGTTAACATATCCTTTTAGGGGTTAAAATTATAAGATCAGCTCAGGAAAATTTACGGCAATATTTAGAGTTCATGGCTAATTCTAGGAGAGATGAACTGTAAGTTATACATGAATAAAATCAATGGTGTAAAAATCAATTATAAAAATATAACAAAGGAATTGAGTAAGGTGGTATGCTAGATTGGTGTAGTAGATCTAAACAACAGGGAAATTCTTTATTTAGAGCAATAGACACCAAAGAGAGTAGTTTATTAGGAAAAAGCTTAATTGAACCATAGTTAACAATGGATAGTTGAAACAATTCCTTGGTTGTTTTGCTAACTTGGTTCCTTCATTTAGTTTTGACCATTTTATGATTAAGATACTAAACTTAATTCCTTTTCTATCACAAGGCACCCTTCAAATTCCACAACTTCCTATCTCAGGTTTAGGGATTTAAAGAAGTGGTAAGGATAATTATAAGGTAGGTAGTGTCTAGATGCAAAGCACAACAGTTAATGAGGAAGCTTAAAACAATCAAAGAAGGAATTAAAACCCTTCAAAGAAGAGTTTGCTTAAAAAATAATAGTAATTTTAAGGTAGCTAAGGAAACTCTTAAAAAAAAGCCTAGGATGATTGCTATAGAGATCCCCCCAATTAGAACTCGAGGGCTTTAGAAACTAAAGCACTCAATGACCATAATCAAGCACTGCACTTCCATATTTCTCTTCTTAAGGTGAAAGTAAAGGTGAAATGGCTTATAGATGAGGATAATAATATCAAATTCTTTCATAAATTTATAATAAATCAAAGGAATATAAATAAAATATACTCCCTGATGAATGAGGAGGGACATCTATACAAGGAACAACATAAGATAAGATATAATGCTTTTCAAAAGTCCATTTAACTCTTAGGGAATTAAAGAGGTTCTTTTTAACTTGAATCTAAACAAATCACTAAGGCTAGAATGTTATAATGCTCTATTGTTTTAGAATATTTAGAACCTAACTAGTGAACTAGTGATGGAAACAATCCGGTAGATTTTCAGTAACAAGAGTATGCTAGAGGTCAATAAGATTCATATTTGTCTAGTTCTTAAGAAACAGAATCCTAATTACATGTAATAATTTTGTCTAATATCCTAATGTAAAATTGTTTATAAGGTGATATTTGAAATTTGGCCACTAGACTAAAAGAGGCTTTGAAGGCATTAATTAACCCTTACTATGGGGTATTCATCAATGAAAGAATGATAGATGACAACATTATGTTGGTCTAGGAGCTGCTCAAGGACTATAATATCAAAGCTTCCATCATGAGTTGCTAAATGAAAATAGACTTATATAAAGCCTTTGGCGCATTAGAATGGAGTTTCATCATCAATAATCTATTGGTATTTGAGTTCCTAGAGCTATTTGTGAATTATATTTAGGCTTTTTATCCTCTGCATCCTTTAGTGTTCTAGAAAATGAAACTCCTTCTATGATCTTTAAAGAAACTAAGGGTAAAGTTAAGGGTATCCCTTGTCCCCATATCTAGTCACCCTAGTTATTAAGATCCTTACAAGGTTAATCCACTCCAACATAGAAAGCAGCTGATCCTTTTTATATCATCATAAATGCACAGAAGTAAAAAAATATGTAATTTAGAATTCATAAATTATCTTATGCTTATTTTCTTGGTATAGACACCAACTCCCTCTAATTATTTGTGAGCTCCCTAAATCGTTTCTCAGTTCTTTCTGGACTAATAGTAATTTTAGGCAAAAGAAAGTTATACACATCAATAAATGTCTCTAAGGCAAGGACTCTTAACTCCATCTCTAGTTTACAAATTTATTATGGTCTATTTAAATATTTAGGAGTTCCTACATCTACTAAGAAAACCAAGTTTTATTGACTATATTCCAATGTTGGAATAAGTTAGAAGTAGAATTATTTCATGCCATAATAGTTTTCTCTTAAATGTAGGTAGATTGAAGCTAATTACTTTAGTACTAAGGAACATTCACATTCATTAGAGCTCTTTCCTACTTCTTCTAAGAAGGTTGATAAAAGAAGTTGAAAAGATAATCAAAAACTATTTATCATTAGGGACTATTGATAATTTAATGTTTACCTAGGTAGGTGTGAGGTTTAGGGATTGTTTTAGTCAAAGTCTTGAACACAATTCTATTTGATAAAAGGATTAGGATATTGTTCAATGATATGGAAGGCATTTGGTCTAAATGGATTCATGTGTACCACGTATCCACGATCAGTTTCTGACAACTGAAAATTAGTAGAGAGCATTATCGGAGCTTAATCTTAATTCTAAGAATAAAGGATCAATTGATCTCTTCATTCAAAATTTTAATAGGAAATGTGATCAAACTTGGTTTTGGTTTGATAATTGGTGTAATCTAAGTCCTTTACACCTTAAGGATGAGTTGACTACTCTCAAAATAAGAATTCCTTTTAATGTAAAGATCAAAGATATTCTTTATGAAGGGAGTTAGAGTTATAACTTCAAACGCTCAACTTACATTGTAGATAACTTGCCTGTTTATCAACCTAATCCTCTTGAGGACGATTAAGTCGTTTGATTAAGGGATATAACTAACAAATCATGTGTTGATGTATTAAGTCCTTAGTCTCATAAGGTTTACTGGTATGATCTAATATAAGCTAAGTCATTTATCCACTAGTTGGTTTGTTATTAGGTAGATATTTAGAATAAAGGATCAACATTTTGGTATTCCAGACCACCTGTGTTTTATTTTCTATCAAGTTCCTGAAACTAATGGTCACCTCTTCTTCAATTTTATTTATTCATAAGTTTTGTGGTCCAAAATTCAACAACGACTACAACTTTACTTTTGGGAGTGGTATTGGATGATATTGTTAAAAGGGTTACTGAAAAATTTAAGGGAATGAAGAATAATACTTACTTTTCTAGAGAAGCCTTCTTTTGTAGTATCTATGCACTTTGGCATAAAAGGAACAATATGTTGCACATGGGTATTAGTATGGACAAGCATGTTAACAAGGCTTTAAGAAGATCAATTGGAACATGAAAGGCTCAGATGTAACACAAAGTAGCTAACTTTGAATGTAAACTTGTTACTAGTTGTTAGGCTTTTTATTACCACTCTTTGGCCTGGACCCTAAAGGGGTTTTCCTTTGTTTTATTGAATTATAAAGTGATGTATAGGCTTTTAGTTTGATTTAGTAATATTCATTCAATTGTAAAATAATTTAAATAATTAGGTTTTCACTTAAATAACTTCACTATTAGATATTATAACATCAATGCAATTTGTCACATAAAGAACCTCTTCCAACAATCTAGGATGAAATATAAGAAAATAATAAAGAAATTAAACTTGAGTTTTTTTACACTTCAAATAAAATATCCAACATTTTCACTAAACCATTAAGTGAAGAGAGACTTTGTCTCTTTAGGAGAGAGTTAGGCATATTAGACATATAATTCCTTATATGAAACAATACTTTAGCTACATACCATTTTACAAATTCTTGATCTTAATTATAGACCTAAATGCCCACAAAACTACATATCTTATGAACTATAACGCTTACAAAATAGAGAAGAGAGAAACTAATGTTAAATATAATTTATTATTTTTCACTTTTTAATGTCAACAAAATAGAGGGCAAGAATATAATATTGACTTAATGTTAGTCATTATTTTAATGCATATACTAAGAGGGACAATTTCATAAGTAGTATATATATATATTAAGGGAGTTCTGATTATTTTTCTAGAAATATGACGAATGATATACAATCTTAAAAGAAAATGAGTTTGTTGAACTAAGAAAGGTTATCATCTTTAGATTTAATGGGAGTTAAGCTTGAAAGAAATTTAGAGTTGAAGGAAACTTAAAGGAGCTATTTGTAGTAAAAGTGTCTAAACTAAAAATTTAAGAGCGTTCAAGTGGATAGGGGTTGACTGTTGGAATTTCTTTAAATTAAATAATTTCTTTGCTAAGGATTAGGAAAATTGTACAAATTAACCATTCCTTTTTAGTTAGTCAAAATGTCCCTAGTTAGAATAACAAGGCACCATCATACAGATCATATAATTATAAGATTAAATAACACAAATGTTAAGTTTATAAAGCTCCACTTGTTCCTCATGCAAGTTAAGAGCATATGGAGTACATAATCTATATGTCCTATCTTCATACTATACTGTTCATATCAGTTTACTTTCCTTTTTCATGTTCACTCACCTATATGCTTTGTTGCCTACAGATTATGGTGGTTATATGTGATCGCTCACTCCAAGCTAAGCTTTGATTGGATCTATCCATGCAGATATAAGAACAAGCTGGTAAGTTCCATTTCCCTTACTTTCCAATTTTATCATGTGGGTTACTTGATTATCTTGTGTCCAAACTAGCGATCTATGTGAATTCTGAATCTTTTAGTTTATTCTTTATGCTGTTAGCATTTCCACACTTAGATACTTTCCATCTTTACAAACCATCAATAGCTTCCTGATTCTTGCTTTTAGCCTAAATCTTCTAGCTTTCCTCTCCCTCTAGATCTTATATACGCAGGTTCCAAGAGATATTAGATAGGCCACAAGGGTTCTTTTAGTTACCCCCTTTCTGCTTTATAGCCATAGCAATATATCGAAGAAAGTGTTGGAGTGTATACTCCAATTCATTATGTCTTTCAGCTTATTCACATAACCTTAGAGAAACAACATTCAAAGAATAGATGAGGCATATTCTTAACTAATTTTTTTCATAAGACACAACTATCTTGTATATTTATGAATTAAAGATAATCTATTGTATTATTCTTATCCCTAATGGCCAACCACATTAGACAAGATATCCTTGGCAACCTATTCTTGTTCCTAATTAGCTTGTGCCAAGCTACCTGCTGTCCCCCTAGCCTTAACCAGTCTCTACCCTCCTTGTTTGTGAAGTTAATCTTCGATTGATTATTGCAAAACATAATAGTCCCTATCTTGTATATTAGGGAGGAAAATAAAATTAAACTTGTTTCCTTTATAATTGTACTAATTACCTTTTTTTACACATAAATACACCTTGACTTATTTTGGGATTCCCACCATTGCTTATGCAACTTGTTTGTTTCTAATTAGAGCACCATAACCTATCCAATTATCATACCATAAGGATAGCATGGTGCCATCCCCCACTTTGCAACTTACATTCATCTCAATTGATCTTCTCATCTTTAGTAATAGTTGGTAAACTATAAATG
The DNA here is from genome assembly GCA_027576455.1 of Erythroxylum roigii. Lineage (NCBI taxonomy): Eukaryota > Viridiplantae > Streptophyta > Magnoliopsida > Malpighiales > Erythroxylaceae > Erythroxylum > Erythroxylum roigii. Next base: position 17,681,809 of record JANZXV010000003.1, read on the forward strand.
TGAAATTTTATGTGAGAGTCCTTAAATATAAGTCCCTTTTAAGATGTAACTATGCATCTACCTCATCCATATGGATTCCTTGTATACTAATACTCTTTTAAACTTTGTTGGTTAGCCTATTGGAGTTATCCCTAAGCCTCCTTCATTAAAAGGTTTACAAAATTCCTTCTATTTAACCTTAGCTTTGAAATCACTATCATTCATTCCCCCACAAGAACTTCCTCATTAGCTTTTTAATTTTCTTGATAAGACCATTGGATAAGAACATGTGTGAACTTTAATAGATATACATGGAATTGACCCCAAATTTTAAGATTTGGAGCTTACCTCCAAAGGAGAATCTCTTTTGAATCTTCTTAATTAATAGCAAGCATTCATTGTATTGAAATATTCTTGTAACCAATTGAAGTCCTAAAAACATCAAGGGAGGGACCTAGTAGGCATCCTTATGATAGAGCTAAGTTTATCTGTAATATGTAATACATTTGAGGCAAGCACAATATGGCTCTTTTGGCAGTTTATGCTTATCCCTAAAAGTCTCTAAAATGGTTCAAGGATTCCATTGAAACTTGAATAGATTTTGGATCAACCTTAGAAAAGAGGAGAAGTTCATCTAAAAAAGTAAACATATTAGTTTAATATTATTACATTTGCTATTATATTTATAATTAACACTCCTTATGGTCTTGTGCCTTAAGAAAAGAGTTGAGGCCTCCATACACATAATAAAAAAGGTAAAGAGAAAGTCGATATCCCTGCCTAATGACCTATCCCCTCTAAACAACTTAGAGGGAACTTTATTTATCAATACACTAAAGGAGGTGGAGGTAATGCAAGCCTATATCCACTTTTTGAAGGTACTAAGAAAGCTAAAGACCTCAAGTAGCTTAGAGATGAACTCCTAACTTACGCAATCAAAAGATTTGTTAAAATCTACCTTGATTGAATTTTTTTAGAGAATTCTTTTTAGAGTACCCTTTTAAGATTGCTTATGCAATTAGGATTTTGTAACCAATTTGCCTTCCCTTTAGGAAAGCTCCTTGGGTATCACTAATAATATATTAAAGAGCCTTTTTCATCCTATTAGCCAGTATTTTGGTAATGATTTTATAAATAAGTTGATATAAATGATTGGCTTAAAGTCTCCAAAAGATGATGGATTAGGGATCTTGGGAGCTAGCAATATAAATGTCTTGTTTATCTCTTCGAGAAGCATGTCACTAGAAAAGAATTATTTAACTGATGATATCACTATAATATTACTTTAAGGCCAATATTTTTTAAAGAAAAAGAATTCAACCCATTTAGACTGAGGGATTTTTGACCACTTATACTAAAAACTATTGTCACAATTTCATGATCATCCACTTGCTTAGTAAGAATATGAGATTCATTTTAACCAATCTGAGTACTAGTGAAAGATATAAGATTCTCAAAAGAGGAGGTACTAGAGGACCTAGCAGTAATGGAGCTCTTAAAGAAAGCCACAACCTCATCTAGCAATTCTTCTTAGTTTGTGGTTAAAGAGCCATCTTAAAAGACCACGGAACAAATATTGTTAGAATTTTTCCTTGTTAATATTCAGTTGAAGAAGAATTTGGTACATCTATCCCCCTTCTTTAGCTAACTAACTCTAGACCTTTGCTTCAGTAAAGAGTCAATGTTTTTCACTTTTCTCAAATATTCTCCTAAGACTACCTTCTCATCTAACAGGAGACTACTATAGTTTATATTGGTTGAAAGCCTTTATTGAATCTCTATAAGCTTTTCCTTTGCTTCCACAAATGCTTGTTTAAGTTGAGCTCTTTCCTAGCATTTAACTTCTTTAATTCCAGCTTGGCCCCTTCAATTGTTGCATGCATATGAACTGTTTGGAACTATGAGTATTGATATACCTCCCCCTCAAGATTGTATCTTAAAATGCCTCATCAAAAGTGAGTAAATTGTTAAATTTAAAGGGGAATCTTCTGTATACCTTTTGGAATAAGTTCCAAATTAGATAGGAGTGTGATTCAAGCAGAGAGGCTCTATAAACATAGCTTTGCTTTCAAGGAAGTTGATAAGCTAAGAAAAATTAACCGTAGCTTTATCCTCCTTTTTCCTAAGGAAGTAAATAGAGGTTTGTTTATTGATCTATGTTAATTTGTAACCTTCATAGCTTAAATCCACTAATTCCAATGACTCCATACATTCTTTGAAATCCTTAGTGAAATTCCTTAAACTAGTAAGCCCCTCAATTTTAGACCTATATAATATTGTAACAAACTAGCCAAGGATCATCACAGTTTGTCTGAATACTCCTCAATCTATCCTTAGGCAGCTTCCTTTTAAAGTTGAGATAGGAACCATGTCATATAAATTGCTTGTTCACAAGTATCGAATTGTTCCACCTTGACAAGGTTTCTACTGTAAGCTAAAATAATTCTTCTAAGGTAATGATTAGGTGACTAGCGATAAATTTCAAATTTGAACCCGAACCTTTTAGCTTATTTAATTTTTCATATCTAATCTTGGTTTATGAAAGACCCAAGAAAATAGGTTTTTCCCTATTGGCAAAATCCATTAGAGCTTGTAGCTTCCTAGGGTAATTTAGACCATGAACATTCCTTATGGCTTCAAATTAACTTGAGATTCCTTAATCCCCATCAATTTATTATTGTCTTCCCTTTTAAACATCTTCCCTATAGTCCTTCAATGCTTTCCTTGAGTTTTTATGGACGCCTTACAATTATATGTAACCATAAATAATTCTTCAAGCATTGTATTCTTCTCACCAACTGTCATTATAGGGATAAAGTATGGTAACTCCTTAGCTAAGTAATCACTTATATATAATCTTGCAAATCCAATTCTTCATCTTATTGCTATATTTTTATCCATACAAAAAGACTGCCCTATTTTGTTAGAGAGTAAACTCAATGGTTTTGTTTTCTAATACTCTGATGGAACAATTTGAATGTTAACCTATAGTTGATATATAATGGAATACTTTCTTGCTTAATCTTTTCCATATTAATCCTTGGTTACCATAGTTGTAGGAATATTGGGAGCTATTCAAGGTGCTAAGGGTCTTCTATAATTATCTTCTCAACTTCAAATTTCGAGGAAAAGTAAAAAACCACCTAATTTTCTTCAGAAAGCAGAAGCTCCACCAACCATTTGTTTCTTCATACTTTTTGTGCCCACTTGGAAATAGTTAGGAATAGGGGTTCTTAGGAAAAACCCTACCAAGGAATATTCGCATGTGTTTGCTCATACTCTCAAGACCTTAATCTCTAGGCAAATATTGTCTGCCCCTCTTTAACCTTAGGCAAGCAATAATGTAGTGAGAGTTCACCTAGATCATCCAAAATCTTCTTCCCGCTCCTGTGGTTAGATTTGATTAGGAAGAAGCATTTCTAGTGGAGTTCTTAAGGGGAGTAAGGAGAACAGGAATACGTGAGGTTAGAGGAGGAAAGTCAATGGTTTAAAAGGCTACATAACATGTATGACTACAAAACACCATAGTTAAGAAAGTATAAGATAACTTTTCAATGGGGAAATGATAAAAAAAGTAGTTAACTAAAACAGGCAAAAGAACTAGGTAGGAAGTAAAGAAACAAAAAAAGATTGAACAAACTTTTCTATCTAGTAAAGGCATAATGGAGATGAAATAGTATGATCCTTGCCACCCTACTAAATAAGAAGGAGAGTAGAAAATCTAAATGAGCTAAAAAAGGAATGAAGGAGGATCTGAAGGACTAGAGACTTCCAAGATAAAGATTTCAGAGTATTCAAAACATGCCAGTGAGAAGTGAAGATAGATTAGTAAAGAACTAGGATAGAAGCGCACAATGAAGAGGAGTGCATAATAACAAAGAAGATATTGAAGGTTGAGAGGTAGACAGGTAGTATTGATAGGGTTATAGGTAGCCATAGAGTATGTTAAGTTTAGAAGTTAAGAGAGAAGGCAAAGAATCAAGTTGTTATATTATAAGGAGTTGGCATTGATCCACAAACAATTGGAGGTTACAAACTTCTTTCCTAGGTGGTAGGGGTTGAATAAAAATAGATTTTTTTAATTCATTACAAAGCAGTAGACATATAAAGTGGCTATGAACATAAGAATAATATAGAAATTGAGTAAGAACTTATGTGAATAGAAAGGATAATGAACACTTAAGCAAATTGGCAACAGAGAGGTTATAAACAATATGACATGTAGAATGTGGATGAGTGCATAAAAGGATAGGAGGCTGAGAAGCAACTATGATCATAATCAAAACATGCAATATACAGGTGAGTGTTGGATCAAATAGCGAGTTAAGTGGATTTGAGCTAGAACTATAAAAAAATTCCTTACATAATAGAGTGCTAGAAGATTGGTATTCTTAGTAGAGCACTAAAACATTGAACTACTTAGTAGATGACTAGAAGATCATAAAAAATTGCTATCTGGGTAGATTTAGGTGGCTAACTACATGATATGTAGTTAACAACACATTGATAAATGAAACACAATGATAAATTCCTTCTTTGACAAGTCAATAACTATTTTGGTGATTTGAAATATAAATAAGAATATATGGAAAGTAATTTAAGAACAATGAAGAGGAATAATGCATTAGATAATAAATCAAAACAATATTGAGAAATATTAGTGAATAATTAAGTTAAATTATAAACTTGATATGAATCGGGAGTATTAGAGACTAAGTCTTTCATTTAGGGTATTGCCCAATTGTAATATAGAAAGTAATTGAAAGAGTTGTTCTTCACGTAAAACAAAGAGAAAGATGATTTTTTAACTTACTCTTCACCCGAGAATAATTACTGTGAGGTAATTTCTGTTTAGTTATATATGTTTACGTGTTATTGCATATATTCATTTTTTTAACTTATTCATAATATTGATTTTTGCACAAACTTAGAAGTGAAGTATAATCATCTATATTAAGTATTCAACAAATTTTCAAAAAGGTAAATCACTTCAAAATTACTCTATTCATCTATGTATCTTTAATATAGTGAAGCTACAATTAAGATATTTTATGAACAATGCTTTGATAGAATGTAAAAATCCTAATTACAATCACATATTTTTTAGTTATAAAGCATATGTTTTCAAAAAAAATTATCTTTCATTTTGATGGTTAAATAAATTGATAAAATATGCAAAAGTAAATACTACTTTTATGAAAAATGATTAAATAATTTATCAAGTTTTTTTAACTATTAGCTAAATTACTTGCTTTAAAATATTAGTGGTATATACCAAAATAATTGTTTTAGAACAAATATCACATTATAACCAATTTAGTGATTACAAAATATATAGCTAATAGTTAATAAACAAGTTTTCTTTATTTTATATTTAAACGGTACATGATTTTAATTATAGTCTTTAATTGAGATATCTATGAAAGATGAAATTGTAACTCCTATTTTTAGGAAAATAATTCTTCCTTTATCTCTTGAAGATAATTACTTTTTTTTAGTTTTTTTATATGAATTTACTTTAAAGGTTATGATGTTAATTTTGGAAAAGGTTCTTATGAATTGTTTAGAATAATATTGAAGGCCTTCTACTTCTGAAGCAATTTTATTATACAATTGGTATTGCTCTAATTCCAATTTGATGTAAACTCTTGTTTAGCTTTTGTATCCTTTATGGAGCTAGCCTCCTAAGGATAGTTTTCTAGTTGAAGAATCTTTCGTACACTATCAATTATTTAAATGAATTACCTTTTGTTCAAAATATAATATTGAAACTATGACCTTCTTAAAATACCTCAATTGTCCCTTTGATTATAATCCCAAAATAAGGTGTTAAATTTTTACTTATTAATCATATAAATGTGGTCTAAATAGGAGATGAGGGCTTCTTAGAAAGTCTCCAATCCCCAACGGGTTTGAATTCTATTTCTAATATTCATTAAGATTTTATCTAAGTTTGAATTCTATTTCTAATATTCACTAAGATTTTCTCTAAGGACAAGTCCCTAAACTTCAGTTGTGTTAGTGCAAGTATGGACCTGTATGAGTCTAGTATTATCATTTATAAAATAATGACTAAATTCCCTATTAATTATATCTATTTATCTACATATTATTTTCAATTTGAAGATCTAAGGTCAACCATTGAAGCTACAAGTTGATTGACTCTTAAAAATCATGTTCACGACTTATTAGTGGAGAATAACAAACTAAATTCAAAAAAGTGAATCAATATAATTGTTTGGATCTTAAATGTTAAGTAAGAATTAGGACATCTATATTAGATATGTTCAAAGATGATATAAAAGTTCATATATCTATATGAATATGATGAAGAAGTCTCAAGCTAAGATTTCATTATTTTTAATTTTTATCTTTAATAATTAATATATTTCTCATTTAGTGCAAGCTTTATCATATTTTCTATTTGATTTTCTTATTACTTAGAGTATTTTTCATAATTGCTTTCTTTTTCTTAAGTATTAATTGGAATTTACATAGAAATGTTATTAATGAAGAATGATCATAGTAATATTAACCTAAGAAGATTTCTTATATTGTAGTTCCTTTCAATTTATTTAAATCACATTAATCCCAATTATGTCATACTCAGACAATAACACTTTAAAAAAACCCTTACGTTCCGGTGGTTATAAGCCCATTTATAAATGATTGAGCATGGGGGATGTTTTTCTAAAGAGAACCCCACCCCACCAAAATTGCTTCCTAGTTAGTTGCACCCATTTACAAAACTTCTATCTCTAGAGCCACAATTACCTGACTATTAACATCTTCTTTAGGGGCTGGTTGGGAACTACCTAGAGGCTGCTGAATATGCTAACTTGAAGAAGGATAGGTTGGAGATGGCGAAGGAGAGCAAAGAGGTTGATTAGGAGGTAAAGGCAGAAAATCGTAGCCAAATGCTTGTTGGGACAAAATAGGGCTTGTATGTTTTGTAGAATTCATGATAAACAAGGCAATACAGACAATTGGTTCTTACAAATAGAGTTGGCAAAATTTGAAGCATAATTATGGATTCCACTTAGAGTGGTCAAGGACTTAATGGAAAGAGTAATTACTTCACAAATTTGACTTGAATAGTAGATGGATTATGGTTAAATTTGGTTATCCTTGTGAAAACTTGCATGTAGAAGGATGCTTTCTCACTCTCTCTCTTTATATATATATATATTATATTTAAATTAAAGAGAGTTGGAATAAATTTATGATGACTATAACAGCTAGAAAGAAGAGATGCATGTTCTTATACAAGAAGAATTCTTAAAACCCCAAATAGCGATCGATGACCATTAGAAATCAATAAAAAAAAAATAGTTGAGTTCTTTTGCTCTTTATCTTATTATTCCTGAGCTTATCACTGAACTTCTTACGGAAAAAGATGTTAAAATCCCAAAGATGAAAGATATAAATCATCATCTAACAAATTCAATCAGACAAGCAGGCTTCTTTTAGCTTCACGAGAAACTCTTTATTTTGATATATAGTTTCTACATGACCATATTGAACATACATCTCATGAGCAGATTGCTGGTTTTGAAGAAGCAATTATCTTGAATTAGAAAGCTCATGAATAAGATACAGTAGAGTAATTTACAATAGGATTAAGGCGTACCCATGTGTTAAGATCTTCGATTTCTTTTGCCAAGTTCTTGTGCTCTTTATCTGCTCTGTCTTTTTTCTCTTTCCAAAAACAAGCCTTCTTAGACTCCATTTATGTCTTGATTCTTTCCTTTTCTTCTCTGAAATTTTCTCTACCACATATATATGTGATATTAGTGTAACTGAAAGAATATTACGTTACCTATATACATATTAAATTTCAAGCATGCGATGAAAAGGGATGGAAACAAATGCTTTTCATGTTATAATACATAGATAATATATTACCTTTTATTCTTTGAAATTAAGCCCCATTCCCAAACAAATTCATTTCCTTTTGTACTCATTAAAACTTGAAATTTGGTGGATGAGTCGATGCTCCTTCGATTATGTCAGGAATCTCACATCGAACAACTATTATTCAAGAATTTATAATAATATTTTCAATTTTCATTTTCAGTGGAAAATTGTCGAAAACATGTTTACTAATTAATATTGAAAAAATTATTTAAGATTTACGTCTTTTACTCTTCGTACAAATGACTAAAAGTTTTTATAGTTTTCTTAAAACTTGACCCAAATTTAGAATTTATAACAATTACATAATAAATTAATTTTCCATTTTTAAGAAATAATTCGTATACTAAAAAAATATTAATTTTATTTGCCTTGATTTAGTATTGCTCTATTCATTTATTTGAAAATTCCAAACTTTATAAAAGATTTGGTATTTGGTATTATTTTATTTTGTTGTTTGACTTGACTATTACAACTATAGTATATATAAAAGCATGAATTCCACAAGGAGTCTATTTCTCATTGTATGTACATATTCTTATGACTTGACTTTGAAATCCTTTGTTTTTAAGAACTTCTATTGGTTGTGGCTTGACTTTAAGTTTCTTAATGGAAAATTATTTTCCTATAAGTTGACATTGCTGTATTATTTATTTTTATTGTGGGTTTTAAAGACTATTTCAATCAAAGTTTTGTCTACATAACAACCCAACTACCTCAACTTGAGCTTAACCTTTTCTCTTTTGATGATAATGATGGCAATGAATATGAATGAATGAATCAATTTTTGTTTCTTTCCAATTTATTGATTGAAAAGAGGTCAGTCATGTAATTGCAATCAAAGAGTTGAAAAAATTAGGTAGGTCTAGTTGGGAAAAAATTACAAATCACCAGCAGGAAAACCAAAAACGCATCATACATTCTGATTCTGCAAGTTTTGGATTGCATTTGTCTGGTGCAGATTAAACTGCAGATCACTATAAGACAATTGATTGAAATTTTCGAAAACTAAACTTAAAAGTAAGACAGACACACACGAATTGGCACGAATATAGAGAAAGGTATCTGCAGTTATGGTTATGGACAAAAGAAGCAGTAAATCGAGAATGATGATAATGGAGGCCCGTGTATGCATATAAGTACTGAAGAAAAAGAGGGAGAGAGAGAGGTTGGATTGAATAGGGCGGTGGGGTTAACATCTGTCTACTTCTCAGATGACAAAATGCGACCAGTGCCTCTGCTATTTACCCAGTTCCCCACCTCCACAGTTCCCCACCTCCACTACACCAACTCTGATCTCTCTGTATATATATGTACGTATGCACATCTTTTCCCCCTTCTTCCACCACATCAAATGCTCTTATTATTTACCTTCCCTACGAACACATCACATAATTCTGATGGCATATATAAAGAAAATCCTATTTGAAAGATTCATTTATACACAATTTTTGATAGGCAATATTTAAGTATATATCAAGAAAAGTTGGCCCTACCCACGTGATAACGTATAATCACCCATCCGAGGGGAGGGCTGGGCTGGAGCATGGAGTTGTACTTTTGACTCATACCTGCCAGCTAGTTGCTTTCACTTGCCATGCGCATATTATCTCAAATTTCAGAAAGGTTTTTAAGATTTAAGTAAAGAGGATAATTTTTTAAAAAAAATTATGCACTGAAGAAGTACTAAGTAATCGCAGCCAGGCTTAGTCTGCAATTTGGAACTTGAGTCACTCTTTTAGGTCAGTGTTCCTGCACATGTCTTCAGTCACGTACCTGATTAATTAGTTTGGTAAAATGGGAAGTGTGCAGTTCATCAGAACTTGCACGAAATGGATTGGTTGAGTGCTTGGTTTTGAGCTAACGAATCAATTTTTAACTGACAACTTGGTCGAACTATTTACACTACAGCTTGGCTGGTTGGTTCTTTAGTTAAACGAGGTCAGAGGAGTTATCAGACATGGTATGCGGTATGCCCTTGGATCAATGGCTCAAGATGCCATTTAGTACTTGTATTAATGAAGGACAGCGCACTTTCAGTTTCAGAACCTTCAAAATTACAGACTACAGTATTGTTTTGTACATCACTGTTCACGAAGGTCTCACGATACTGGTTTGTCCAAGTTGGCTTTACTATGATTGCATGTTGCATTCAAACGAGAAACAGTTAATGTATATCTGTCATATTTATGACAACCTTTGTAGTTCTTTTCCAAAATTTCATGCTCGACCGATCAAACTTTAGATTACACACCCCTAGAGAGGCCTAGATGCTTTTTAATGGAAAACTAACTACATACTTAGCTCTGGTTAATGTAGCTAACATAGTTTTAAGTATGTTATACAATAGTCACAGAAATTTATAAGGTTTGCTATGCTATTGACATGACTAAGACCTAGCGTCATAGGATATGTAGTGCTGGTTAAGGTTAGAAGTATGAATTTTGATTAAAATATAGTTTATCTTCACAATAATTTATACGGACCACCAAAACCAACATTGCATGTTAATCATGGTATACTACTTTTTTATTTTTTAAGGAAATTAAAAAATGTACTTAAAAACTTCATTAACAGGTCATTGTCACAACTCACAAGGAGAATAAATTAATGCGGCAAATTATTAGGTAATGAATTTCACATTATGTCTACGAATCCCATCAAAGAAGTAGCACAATCGCCCACTTGAACAGCAACATAAATCAATCACATTAAACTAACCTGAGAAGAGAATAGAATAGAATAGAATAGGGGGTTGCATCAATCGTGTTCATCTAATGCCTTTGCCCTCCATGGGGTACAGACCATTTTGTGGTGAGAGTATTCGTTTTAGAATAGAATATAACTTTCTAGTTCTGAATGGAATCTCTCTAAACTCGTGCTATTATCTATCAAAACCGATCGTTGTTGTAAGCTTTGAATCGAATAGTCCCAGCCCGAGTGTCCCCGAAAAGCAAGTTCCCTAGTTCTCATTCCATTAATGGCTGATGTGAATTTAACACATGTCTCGCATCTCATCCCACTTTTTGTTTTTTTAATCTCTGTTTTTTGCAGTCTCACTTTATGCTTTCCACAAGTACCGATTTGATAGATTAAATTAAGTGAAAACAAAAAAGCTTAGGTCCACCACAATCAAGCCGCCCCAGTCTCATTGGTTCAAGTAGTGCACCAAAACAAGTCGACAAAAAGCGACCTTAAAGAAGTAGAAGGAGTTATAATTATTTAATATATAGTTGCTTTGGCGAGTTTTAATCAGTACAGAAACCCCACTTGATAAAAAGCTAGTGCTAATTAATCACATACCTAAACTAAACCTGGCATTGGCGTATGTATATGTTAATGTCCTGATTCCAAGTAAACGTCTTTTCAGAAACCACCCAACCCCTCCTTAACTTGGGGCTTAGCCACTACGCGTTTACCGTAACAAGTGTTGAAACGGAAACCTTTCTCACCTGGGCTTGTAGCCGAAAGTTCCACCTTTTCTGGGAGCCCTTAATTACATCACGTAATGTGTGTGTGTATATGTGGTGAAGCGATAAAGAAGTGGGATAGTCAATTCTAAAGTATGTTTTTTAGATTTTTCAATTTATTATTTAATTTTTAAATTTTTTAGAACCTTAATAATTCACATCAAAATGATAAATTTTAATAATGTGATTAATAGATTGACTTGATATTATATATATCATTAAAAGTAACATTTTAAAGTGAATTGGTTCGATTATATATGATTGTCAGTTGCTTTTAGCACAACGGCCAGATATTCAGGTTAAATGGCTAAGTCGTCAGTCTAATGTCTTAGCTCATCGTTTAGCTCGTAATTCCCTTTCGTTTTTTTCTAGTATGTTTACCAAATCTCCTCCGTTATGTATTTCGGCTTTTTATCAGTTTAATGGATACGGTGGCTTTCCCTTAAAAAAAAGTTTGAATAATTAATTAAGATTTTTAAAAAAATTAGATGTTTTTAAATATATTATCTTAAGTAGAATGCATGATAAGTAAATAACTGATCCTTCATAATGTTGTCAATGATTCAGGTTATGGACTCCACAATACTTGTGCATTTTTTTTTAATGGTGTTTCTGATAGGCTTGGTGGAATTCCACCACGAGTTAAATTATTTGTCTATCTACAAACATTTTTAAATATATTATCTCAAACAAAATGCATAGTAAGTAAGTGACTGAGCCTCTTCCAATCTGCAATAATGATGTCTATGACTTAGGTCGTAGATTGCGCAACCTTTTGCCTTTGTTTTTGAAAGGCTCGGTGGAGTTCCAGGGCCTAAAATTATTTGTCTTCCTACAGCTATATGCATGTAGTGTCTATAGTATACGACCAATAATATCTCTCTTTCCTGGTTGCCTCCCTCCAAAGATTCATGCAATTTCACGCAGAAGCAGAAAGATGGTCAAATTATGCGTTATATATATCAATGATGATCACTTCCTATCGGGGCAGCGAGTGAAAATTTTTGTGATATGGAATATGGCTTATATAGTGTATGGTCGAACAAGGGCTAGCGTGTTGACCCTAGTGAAACATGGAGAAGAAAGGGCAATGCATATAATATAATTAACCAAATAGAGAAGAAAGGGCAATGCATATAATTAACCAAACATATCTTGAAGTTGGATATAGGTGTGAAGATATATGTTCAATGAGGCCAATCGGGTGCCGTTAGCCAGTAGCATAATCCACACAAAAAAAAGAGACACAGCAGGTAGTCAGTGCCGTAATGTGGCTTTCTGATGAGAAAACTACATATATAGATGGGTTTGCATAGATGCAAAACGTAACGTTGGACCATTTTGTATGCGTGTTCTTCCACCGCCACGTACATGCACTGTATGGAACCCACTTCTACTACTTTAATTTTGGATTCATCGAGTGGGGGTTTTGGGGAGTATCACGTTAGAGGGAACATAACTTGTTTTTTTGAAGGTTTGACAATTCTAAAGAGTAATGAGTTCCATGTCCTTTTAGGAATCCTCCCTTTCTTCCCTCTTTAAAATGATACTATTCCATCATGCACTTTGTGTTACATGTCCTGAATTCTACTTCTTTGAAGTCTATTTATCGACTCCAACCCTAAAGTCAATGGTTTTCTTTATTTCTTTCTTCTTACACAAGAACTAAAGCCATCATTGATGATGGCTTGACAAGGTCATGATCAACAAACCTTGATGATAGAAGAAGAGACTCGCCTTTCCTCCACCACTGAAATGCTTCAATATATATATATATAAAGCTGTTCGGTGACCGAAGCTTTTGTTAATTGGAAAAGGAACAGAAGTGGCTAGGCTAAGTATTCAAACCACGCGGATGATAAGGCTAAAAACTTTTAAGTCAGAGAACTAATTAAGCATCAGATATCATAATGAATGGATTGCCATAAGTACCACTTTTGGTTCCATGAAGTGTAAGGGAAGCAAAATTTAAGATGTCAACTAAAAAAGGTTATTTCACAACTCCTCCAACTTATTAATGGAACTTGTCTTTTAATCAAATACTTTACGAGCTTTGACCCATTTCGAATATGCATGTTGTTCTTTGATTAGATTACCTTTGTTTGACCGTCCACTAATTTCTTAAATTGAAGAACCAACGAGAAAGAGAGAGCAGCCGACCAATGATAATGTATGGGGCAGGAAAGGAACCTGTGGGTCTCTATTGAATTAGACCAAACAGATTGTCAAAACAAGCAAAAATGGATTTAGTGGATGCATGATATGTGTAAGGGCAAGAGACTGAGAGTTAGTCAAACGTTTAAAAGTTCAACAATGTTGGAGGAGGAGTGGAGGACAAAGAGTTTGAGGTAAAAGAGTTACAGAGAATTACATATTAAAAATAATTATAATAATGTTTTATAAGTTTATAAATCAATTAAATATATTTTGTAATAAGAGATTTGATATTATATGAGAATGTCATAATCATTGTTTCTCTCAATATTTATATTATTTTTAACAATTTAAGTTTGAATTGACTTAATAACCTTATTTTGAATTAAAAAAATCATTTATTTAATTCCTATAGACTTAAAACATTGCATCCTTAACAAGTCCAACAATTCTATCATTACCACAAAGCTGACCCTAACTCGAATTGCTATGACTTCAATCCATACGAGTTCAGTACTCTCAATGAAAATGACGTTATACAATATGCATTACAGCCTCCATTTTGTTCTTCTCTAGTAACGTGTAATGCCTTCATTGTCGTAGCTAGGAGTGATGTGATTGACAGTGCCAATTAGCAGCATTATCAGCAGTCCAAGTTAACGGGAAAAGTGTGCATTCTCATTTAAAAGAAAGGTGGACCAATAATTCTATGTACATCAAACGTAATGGAATATGTAGTATAAAAGCAATGCGCAGAATGTAAAGTAAAACTAACCCACAAGATATAGGCGTACAATGGAGGCTGGGAAGTGATAATGTTGACAAAGTTATACAGTAAAATGGTTCAAATCTTTATAAAAGAAAAAGAGAAGAAGGAGTTGGTCTTGCTCCAAGCTACTAAAGCTCGGAAGCAACAATGCGTGAATGAAAAGTCAATTGTATTGCATTGCGTGGCCCAAGTTCTAAGAACAAAACGATCCATTTTCTCATTAGAAAGATGGGCTTGAGATGCTTCCCAGTGAGCTTGGTTTCACTTGCTAGGCCTCCCACCGGAGATCTATTGTCGGTGATAGGGGTTTTAAAGTTAAAGTGGATATGAAAACGACATCAACAATCAGAAATGAGCCAAATCGTTGATCCCCACGAGTGTTTGTAGGTAGGCTTTTTTTGTCACAACCGGGAACGTGAGACCAAATGTTCAAAAATTTAGATCACACGTAAATTTACCATCAGCGACAAAAAAAATTCAAACCTTAAGAACGCAGCAAGTTCATACAATACAATAACAATAATGCACGTTAGAAAGAAGTTTTACAACTCATAAAATCATGTCACTACGAACGCTACAATACAAGATAAATGAAAATAAAGAAAGAACATACACAAACGTAGGTAAGCCGCAGCGGACACGTCACGGGAGTTACTGCTGCGAAGTCGGTGATAGCTGACTTGAAAAAAATAAAGTTGAGCGGAGTCAGATCTTGCTGAGGAAGCGCACACCGTCCTACTATACCCAATGTTATGCGCACAATCATGCATGAATATCAAAATATATACACATCATACTATACATCCAACCACATCAACAACACAAATAAATTATGGAGAAGAATATTTGTAAAACCCTAAATTCTAAGGATAAGCCCTCATAACTCTAAACCTCGAATGACTGCAGGGGGTTATGCATTACCAATGGCCCAACCATGCTCCTATAATCATATAGTCGTAAGGCTTTTTTAATCTAAAGGGGTTGTGGGGAGCCAAGCATCACCAACATATCAGCCATCACTCAAAGCGTCCAAAGTCATAAGCATCACAAATAAGGGTCTGATTGGAATTCAAACATCAACCAGGATCGGCCCATACCATATCTCAATATCTAAACAAAACAAGGCCCATAACATATCTCAATATCTAAACAAAACAACTCTCATAGTCATAACCAGTCCGCATCTGATCCTGATGCATACCCATCAAGTGGCACATTCTAAAAATCTTTTCTTTCCCACAATCGAACATAGCAATACATATCAAATTATTAAGTGTGCAATTATCAAGTAAACATTGAATTATGTAATGATCAATGCATGTATGCAATATCCAGCCCAACGTATCCACTCAGTTAATTCGATATAAAGGCTTATACTAAAACAGGTACGCATTACTGTATATACGTGCTCGTTATATAAATATATAAGTATCGATCGATATATACTAGCATTGAACAATATTCATTTGTTGGTACAACTACGGTAATAGTAAGTCAGTATTAACTTACTTGGTAACCGAACTAGTCCGTTCGAACATTCTGATAGGGGTCCTTCTTCTGCTATACCTAGTAAATCGAAAGCAAAATATCTCAATCAGTGCTAATTATGAGTTATTGGGCTCAAATAACAATTTAGGTATCATTTGAATTACGTAAGTAGTCCATTTATGAAATTCCGAAATTTCTCCTATTTTGGCCTAAACGTTATGTGATTTTTAATTCACAAATAGTTGAAAAACTCACTATGGTTCTTTAGAGAAAAATGATTAGTATATTTTTTTTAATTTTAGAACTTTTTTTCACAAAAGTGACCAAAATGGTCGCTGTAACAGTACCTGCGGCGATTGAAATATTCTTCCGGTCATCGGAATATTCCCTTCGGTCACGGAAAAATCTTCAGTATCAAAATTCAATTATTTTTATACCAAATAAAAGCTCTTGATGAGTAGAACAACTTTCTCTAAGGCAGCATACTCATATTCTCAGCAGATTTGAATGAATTAAAGAAAAACAAGCTGAAATCCTAACCTCTTTTTCTATCAATTGATGACGATCCGGGCGACAGTTAGTAACGAGACCATGGGGCTTTTGTTCTTGACACCGATACGAATCGAATGGTGGTAGTAGTAACCGACAATAACCACCGGAAGCAACGAATCAACGATTGCATTTTTTGTTAGTTTTTCTCCTCCCTTTTTGCTATAATTTCAGCGAAAATGGTGGCTGAAATGAGTATGGTTGTGATGGGCTCATCGAGAGGAAGAGATTGATAAATAACACTAACTGGTTTGAGTCACTGGTAGTGAAGAATGGTTAAAGAGAGGGAATTCGTGAATATTAGCTTTTGGGGGGTTAATATGAAAATGTGAGAAAATGGGGAAAAAGAAGAAGTTGTCTCTTATATATATAGCATATGGGATGTTACATTCTCTCCCCCTACAAAAAAATTCGTCCTCAAATTTTATAATAATATTTATTAAAACAAGTATGGATACAATTTTATCATCTCTCGCTCTGTCTCCCAAGTAGCTTCTTCAATGCGACCATTCCTCCACATCACCTTAACCAAGGGAATTTGTTTTGATTGAAGAAGTCGCACTTGCGAATCCACGATAGCCCTCTTCGTAGGTTAAATTCTTGCTCACTTCTACGTTCTACGGTTGGAGTACATGGGAAAGGTTGGCAATGTACTTGCGAAGCATAGAAATATGAAATATTGGATGGGCTTGGGCCATGTTTGGAGGTAATGTCAACTTTTATGCTACATTTCTAACCCTCTCAGTTACATCGTAAGGTCAAATATACCTTAGAGATAATTTTCCTCTCTTTCCAAACCTCATCACACCCTTTATTGGAGATACTTTAAGGAATACGAAATCTCTGACTTGAAACTCAAATTTCCTTACTTTTCGGATCAGCATAACTCTTCTGTCTACTGACAGCCATCTGTAGCCTCTGCTTGGGATTCCAACTGCCTCTCGATTACCTCCTCCCAGCACATCGGTGACCTGCATTTTTTTCCATACAATGCTTCGTATGGTGCCATTCTAATACTACTGTGGTAGCTATTATTGTAAGCGAACTCAATCAAAGGCAAGTGTCAATCCTAATTACCGTCAAAATCTATCAAACACATCTTCAACATATCCTCTATGGTCTAAATTGTCATTTCAGATTGTCCATCAGTTTAAGGATGAAATGTTGTAATAAAATCCAATCTAGTGCCCAATGCCTCCTATAATTTTTTCCAAAGCTAAGATGTGAACTGCAATCCCTGGTCTGAAACTATTGATATAGATGCTCCATAGAGGTACACTATCCGATCAATATAAACTTGAGCGAGTTTGGACACTAATAAGTAGTTTTCATGGATAGAAAATGTGCTGATTTCGTCAATCCTTCTATGATCACCCAAATTAAATCACATCGAGTTCTTGTATAAGGTAGGCCAACCACGAAATTCATAGTGATCATCTCCCATTTCTATTCAGGAATTGGCAGTGGTTGTAGCTTACCTGAGGGCTTCTGATGCTCAGCTGTTACTTGTTGACACGTCAAGCATTTAGAAACATATTTAGCTACATCTTTCTTCATACCATCCCATCAATACGTATCTCTAATATTATGGTACATTTTGATAGAACCTGTGTAACGCCCCAAATTAGGGGTTAGAAGATTAACGGAAATTATTTCATATGTGCTTGATGCATATTGTATGCAGCATAGTGCGCTTCCTCTATAATCTCCTCTTTCAAGTTTTCTATACCTGGAAGACACAGTCTCCTATTCATTCTGAGGATGCCTTCTTTATCAATTTCAAAATATGTACATCGTCCTTCTTGACCGTCATAAATAAGTTGTTGAAATTTAGGATCTTGACCTTGGGTGATCTTAATCCTGTCCAATAATACTGACCGCACACTACTGATGGCCAGTAATATTCCTGCATTTGAAATTGGAAACTAAATACCTCGATCCATCAAATCATGCAACTCCTTGGTCAAAGCTCTCCTCTTTATTACAATATATGCCAAACTACTTGAGGATTTCCTAGTTAAAGCATTTGTCACAATGTTTTCCTTCCCTGGATGATACTGGATCGTACAATTATAATCTTTTAATAATTCCATCCATCTTCTTTGCCTCATATTTATATCTTTCTGCTGAAATATATACTTTAGACTTTTGTGATCAATAAAAATCTCATATGTCTCACCATACAAGTAATGTCGCCAAATCTTTAAGGCAAAGATCACTACTTCCATCTCTAAATCATGCGTAGGATAATTTTGTTCGTGTTTCTTCCGTTGCCTGGAAGCATAAGCAATCACCCTACCATTTTGCATAAATACACATCCAACGCCAACTCTCGAAGCATCACAATATAATTGAAATCCTCCACCTTCCGATGGTAAAGCTAATATTGGAGCTGAAGTTAAACACTCCTTCAGTTTTTTAAAACTCTCCTCGCAAGCACCAGACCAAATAAATTGGACATTCTTTTGCTTCAATCGGGTTAATGGGGTTGCTATCTTAGAAAAATTTTGAACAAATCTTTGATAGTAACCTGCTAACCTGAGAAAACTTCGTACCTCTATCATGGTCCTTGGTTGTTCCCAATTCATCATAGCTTCTACCTTCTTCAAGTCCACTTGTATTCCTCCTTGATACCACGTTGTTAAGTCAAAATGACTTTACAAATATAATTTTGATGAGGAACAAATAATAATGAAAGGAAGCAATACAAAAAGCAGATGGAAGCAAATACAAAAAGCAGACGGAAGCAAAGCTAAGTAAAAAGCAGACGCAACGAAAAGCAGACGAAAGCAAATACAAAAAGCAAACGGAAGCAAAGCTAAGTAAAAAGCAGATGCAAAGAAAAGCAGACGGAAGCAAAGCTAATTAAAAAGCAGACGGAAAGAAAAACAGACGGAAAGAGCGAAGCAAACACGAAAAGCAGACGAAAGAAGAATAACACGGATCAGTCTGAGTCAGTTACAAAACTCAACTGAATAACCGTTTCTTGAAAGAAACAAGAAACAAGAATCAAGAAGCAGTTGAAGACGAAGGCTATAAATATGAGTCGGAGTCGAAGATTGCAAAGTTACTGAAGTTAGACAAGTTACAAAAGTTAGCAATTTTTGTGAGAGATTATTGTGCGAAACATCTAGAGCTATTTTTACTGTAACAAGCTCGAAACACCTTTCAGTTGAAAGTAGTGCAGATAGCCTGAAGAGGCTAAGTGTGAAAGAATAC